>CAMZMU010000114.1:14424763-15001945 GCA_947311845.1 Poa pratensis
TATTAATATAGCGGGGCGCAAGCCTATTTCGTCAAGTATAACATTCAAAAGAAAATCAGATGTGCATCCAAGCATTCGTATGTTCTTTTTTTTGTGGGCAAAAGAAGATCAATTAAGCATCAGTATTTATAGTCCGAACTTTTGGGATGGAATGGGTCTCCTCTTGTAGTGGGTTGTGCGCGATAAATGTCGAAACTAGTCCGAGTGCTGGTTAAATCTGAGTGTGCGCTAACATCTGGTATCAGAGCCAACATTGCCATCCTGCCTTGGGGGCTTCCTTGGGGGATGGGATGTTAGGGCTGCTGTTGACTAGTGCAGGCTGCTCAAGTTTAGTCCCAACTCGTCTAAGGGAGGAGGCCACACCAAGCTTATAAGGGATAGGTTCCTCCTCCTTCAGTCCGGGCTTTTGGGATAGAATACGAGCTCTCCTCTTGTAGTTGGGTTGTGCGCGCATAAACGTCTGACACTAGTCCGAGTGCTAGGTTAAATATGATGTACGCTAAACATCTGGTATCAGAGCCAACATTGCCATGCCTGCCTGGGGGGCTTCCCAGGGGATGGGATGTTAGGGCTGTTGTTGACTAGTGGAGGCTGCTCAAGTTTAGTCCCACCTCGCCTAGGGGAGGAGGCCACACCCAGCTTATAAGGGAGAGATTCATCCCCTTTCAGTCCGGCTTTTGGGATGGAATGGGCTCTTCTCTTGCTGTTGGGCCGTGTGCGCATAAACGTCTGAAACTAGGCCGAGGGCTGGCTAAATCAGAGTGGACGCTAACATCTGGTATTAGAGCCAGGTTTAGTCCCACCTGGGGGCTACAGGGGGATGGGATGTTAGGACCCCTCTGTTGACCGGTGGAGCTGCTCAGTTTAGTCCCACGTCTCTAAGGGAGGAGCCACACCCAACTTATAAGGAGAGATTCCTACTCCTTTTAGTCCGGGCTTTTGGATGGAATGGGCTCTCCTCTTGTAGTTGGGTCGTGTGCGCATAAACATCTGAAACTAGGCCGAGTGATGGGCTAAATCTGAGTGGACACTAACATTTGGTATCAGAGACAACATCGCCATTCCCGCTGAAAGTGCATGTGCCCTCATGTGTGGTTTTGTAATTAATGACAATCTCTATGGACTAATGTTTGTATTGAGATATCTTTATAGATCTTGTCCATGAAGAAGATTAGAGTTTATTTGTTGGACTCTAGAAGATTATATGATGACCAAGGTTCTATCCAATGGGTTTATATGAAGAATGGTCACTAGAGTTGAGCTTATTGCAAGCATGGATTGAAAAAGAAGATTGAGTGAACATTCATGTTTATCCTCAAGCCATCATCTATATCAAGAGAAGAAGATAAAGTGCAAGTGGATTCATGAAGACGGAGCTTAGCAAGGATCTCCCATAATGGCGTATGGGGGATATTTGGAGAAGTCTTCATCAAGCATGTGCTAGCGAGCACAATCAAGAAAGTTGTTCCAACTTGAGGGAGTCAAGATCGTCATCATCTAGCTCAAGTGGAATACGCAAGGCAAAGGCATGATCTTGATAGGGTTTTTATTTTACCAGTCTCATGGTGTTAGTGGGAGACCGGGTTATAGGATAGACGGCGTACTATCAAGAGGGCTCTCAAGTGAGTAACTTGATCGCATTTTTGTGGAGAGCTCAAACCTTTGCATACTTGGCATACATCTTTCTTGGTTTTATTTGGCTTTTATCCATGTGAGAATTTAGAGCTTATGTTCATCTCCACAACAAGCTCTAGTTCTTCGAAAACGATTCCGTATGGAAACTTGTTGCGTTTTCGGTGTTGGAGGTTTTAACCGGTTTGTCTTTTTTTAAGAGAGGTTTTACCTTTCTACATTTGGCTTCCTTCTCACATGATGTACTATGATGTTTCTCTGCATGATCTTTTAGAGCTCTTCATTGCGATTCCAACGAGCCCAAGATCATCGAAATCGGAGTCCGGATGAAAAAGATATTGCAGTTTTCATATTGCTGTTCCTGTCAGTTTTCAGCAGACCGAATATTCCGGGTCAAATTCAGACCGGAATATCCGGCCCCCAGGAAAATTCGCGAAACTCGTTTTTGCGTCCAATGTGCGACTCTCTGGACTAGGCCGGTTATTTGGGCCGGAAATTTGCTCCAGGGCCGGATATTCCGGTAGACCGGATATTCCGGTCATCACTTTAGCCAGAATATCCGGTCTCCCTGTTTCCAACGGCTAGATTTTGGGAGGGCTATAAATACCCCTCCCCTTCTTCTTCCTGGGGCTGCACGTTTTTCCCCTCCTCTCCTCCATTGTTGACCTTGGAAAAGCTTGCCCCCTCTCAATTCCTCCCATGATTCTTGCATATCTTTGAGGAAAAGTTAGAGGAGATCTAGATCTACAATTTCACCAATCCATCTCTCCTCTAAGTAAGGGGAACCTTGTAGATCTTGATCTTGGAGTTCTTGGTATTTCTCCTACTTTGTTCTTCCTCTCTTCTTCCCCCATAAGTATTAGTTGCTTTTGGTGGGATTTGCGAGTGAAGGATTTGAGCACTTGTGCTGTTGCCATTCCTTTGTGCATCGGTTTGTGCTCTCCACGAGGATTCGTGGAAGTTGAAAGTCTGTGAGATTATTACTCTTGGGTCATTGGACCCTAGACGCCTTTGTGGTGGTTGAGACCTTTGTGGTCACTTGTAGCCGTTCGGGAGCCCCCAATCCAGTTGTGGTTTGTGCCTCGGATTGTTGTTGTAAAGACTCCAGATTCCGCCTTGAAGGATTCCGATAGTGGAAGGTGAACCAATCCTTTGTGGTGCGGTTCATCGGAGAATAGGGTGAGCCTTTGTGGCATTGAGATCGACCTTTGTGGTGCCTCACACCTCTCCAACGAGACGTACTCCCCTAAAAAGGAGGAACTCGGGAATACATCTTCGTCTCCGCGTGCCTCGGTTATTTCTATACCCGAGCCTTTTACTTATGCACTTTACATTGTGATAGCCTTCATGCTTGAAGTATTCTATATTGCTAACACATTGTTGCTTGTCTTGCTTAGCATAAGTTGTTGGTGCACATAGGTGGGCCTAGTATATTTAGGTTGTTGGCTTGTTAATTCAAAACACCTAGTTTTATTCCGCGATTATCAAGCTAAACCGGAAAATCTAAAATCACCTATTCACCCCCCCTCTAGGCGACATCCTTGTCCTTTCAATTGGTATCAAAGCCTGGGCTCTCTTTTTGGGCTTTACCGCCTAGAGAGTAGAGATGTCGATTAGAGAATTAGTGCACGATCCCACTCTTATATTCGATGGCACAAATTATGATGTTTGGAAAATTCACGTGCTTAATCTTTTTAGGGCCATGGGTCCAAATTTATTAAGAGGATCGTAGATGTGGGTTCTCTCCTCCCAAGGATTCCCAAGAATTATCTTTAGAGGATGAGGAAAACTCTCATCTCGATACTCTAGTTTCTAATGGTCTTACGTGTGTTTTGAGCGATGTAGTTCTTACTTCAATCATGCCTTTTCGGAACACTCATGTGCTTTGGACCAAGCTTCAAGATATATATATGAAGTGTCCAACATTATTGAGAATGATTGTTCTCCCTCCACCTCCGGCCGTGATGAGTTCACAACTTCTTCCACATCACCAACATGTGATTGTCACAAGGTAATGATATGGTGAGTGGTGATAGAAATTGCTTTGTTGATGGTGATATTCTATTGACTATACTTCATCTCTATCACATTGCAATGTTCTATCTTGGACTTAAACTCTTCTAGCACCCTAAATGTCTTACATGCTAGTGTTGATAGTCCTTGCATATCATGTAATAGTTGTTTAACTAAATCTCATGATGATATGCTCTCTATGTCTTGTTGCCTTGATAAAATGCATCTATTTCCTCTAGTATTAGTTTGGCTAACAATGTAGAGGAAACCGAACACTCCATGGAACAAGATATGGATTTATATGGTGCTTCAAGTAATTCTTCATCATCTTTGTCCACTACTCACTTTTGCCTTATGGCTAAGGATTCAAAGGTATCTCCTACTTTGAATCCCAATATATCGCATGATGATGATGATGAAGAAGATGATGATGATGAAGAAGAAAATGATAACGATGCTTCCATTCATGAGATGGGTAAAATAGTTCTTTGTGCTCTTCAAAGAATAAACTTGCTAGTGATAACTTCTTAAAAATCATGAGTACCTTTGTTCACCGCAAGCTTACAATTGAGGTTTTGGAAACTCAATTTGGTGAGAAATGTGAAATTGAGAGAGAAGACTCTATTACAATAGCAACCTTGAAGGCTGCCCTCGAGGAAGAGGAAGAGCTTAGGGCTTCTCTTGAAGAGAGGCTTGAGTCTCTTGATGAGTCAAATGATCCTATTATTGCTAAAATCATTAAGGAAAGAGATCATGCTATTGCTAAATATAAAGTGCTTAAAAAGAAAAAAGTTGAATTTGATGTTGGCAATGCTAGACTAAGCGAGGATATAGAGAGACTGGACAAAGCCCACAAGGCTTTAGAAAGTGAACACTCTCTCCTTATCAAGTCTCATGATCAACTCCAAATTCAACTATCTAAAAATGATGAGCTTGCCAAGTTGTCTTCTTCCATTTCTAATATTGATGATGCTTGTGCTACTAACACCACTTCTTGTGAAGCATCTATTTTGAAAGAGAATGTTGAGCTAAGGTCTCACTTGAGTTGCTGATGCATGTAAAATGCATACATGAACTTTACATTTTATTACATGTTATTCCTGTTATTTGCATCATATAAGGGTTATATTCATGATTTATATTAAGTTTTGGGGATAATTAACAACTCCCCCATTTTTCTGGAATTAACCCTGCGCTGTCAGAAAACCCCTTTTTCTATATTTTGATGTTTCAGGGACCCAAACGACGTCCAAATGACCTGAAACTTTACGGGGATCACTTTTTTGGAAGGAACGAACGTAGGCGCAAAGGAATCGAAGAAACGGAGACCAGAAGGCAGAAAGGGGTGGGCCCACGCGGCCAGATTCCCTGACCGCGTGGGGTCCCCCATCCTGGCCCTCGGGCCTCCGCTGCCGTCGATCTTTCTTCCCGAAGCTTCGTCTTGACCTAAAAACGACTATATATAGACCCCCCAGGGCTTTCGCGAAAGAGAGCGCCGCCGAAACACAGAAACCACGAAACAGAGACCTGGAGCTGAAGATTGGAGGGGGAAAACTCCGGCGGGGCGCTGCCGGCGTGGTCTCCTTCCCCTCCAACAACATCTCCACCGACACCATGATGAAGAGGGAGTAGTCCACCCCTGGACTATGGGTTTGTGGAAGTAACTTATGTATCTCTCCTCTCTATGAGCTTCACTAATTAGTACCGTATGAGCTGCTGAACATGATTACGGTCATCTATGTAATTCCTTTGTGGTGGATCTTTATTATGAGTTAATACATGTTTGAGATTGCAATGGTTTTGTTTCAGTTATGAAAGTAGATGCATATTATGTACCCCGTTCTTATTTACTTGTCATGATCAAGCATGTTTATGAGAGCATGTGAGGGGGAACGTGTGCATTAGTTGGAGTAACGGGGGGTGGCTAGTGCAGTGAACGTGAGAGAAAGTTCTGCGATCCACTTGGGTTTTCTACCTTACTTTGTTGCCTCACTAGGGATAAACAAAAATACCATGCTACCGGAGAGTGGATGTGACCTTGGCCACTATCTCCATGACTAGATCTAGCATGTTCTTATTTTAACTTCATGTCATTGAACTTATTGCTATGCTCTGATTTATCTTAATTACTAAGGTGTTATGATTTAGTTCGCATCTTGGTGGAGCATAAGAGAGAGAACAACTTATACTTGAGATCTCTATGTTAGGACGTGATGCCCATATTATTAATAACTTGTCAAACCATGTCTTGCCATCTTACATGTTAATTTTAGTGTTCCATTGTCTACCACGTTATCAAGAGAGAGTGCATTTGTGAAACCATGAACCCCGGTCCATTTTTAATCATAAGAAACACCTTTCCAACACTTTTATCACCACTTTTGTTTGCTGCCATTATTAAATCCGAAAATACAAAAACACTTTTACATCTTGCATTCATCATAAAAAACCCAAAAATATCATTTATCATTGCTACCACCATCCTTGCATATTTATTTACCATCATTGCATATTTACTATGTTTGCATTGCATATTATTTTATTATCATTCTCACACCTTGTGCTTGACAACCACTTGGTGAGGTTGAGGGCACAAAACAATTTATTTTGTTGCAGGTTCTCAAGAGAAGGATAAGGAGATAACACCTGAAATACTGGTTCCCCGAGAGTTCGATATTAAACCCTCGAGTCACCCCTCGTGGGGAAAACTGTCTTCCACTACTACATACACTCTGCACTTGGAGTCTCAACCTAACCCATTTACTTTTCACGCAGGTAACCACACGAAGGGCTCAAGACGTTTTCTGGCGCCGTTGTGGGGTAACTACGTGAAGGGCCATCAAGACGTTTTCTGGCGCCGTTGCCGGGGAACCATAGCTGAAAGGTTTATCCAAGGATCACTCACATCAAGTCAACTTCATCACCAACTTGTGTAACAACCTAAGCTTGGGGAGTTGCACCTACGTGAGCATCATCTTATCCATCTTTACCTACAATCATTTTATTTTGTTTTGTTCTTGTCTTGCATATCATCTTTATATTTCGGTTTGCATATTTATATTCAGTTTTGCATTTTTGTGTTGCATTTGTTATTTCGAGTTGCATTAGTGTCATTTTACTTTCAGTTTTGCATAAAAAATTAAAAACACATAAAAACTTGCTCAATGGAGAAAAGAACTTTTTGGCCATTTAGTGTTAAGAATTTTCCTCAAGATAGGAATTTCCCTGTTAAAGAATTTGAGATAGATCCTAATGTCACTAAATTGATTTTTGAAAATCGTTTTTCTGGGAAACCGAAAGAAGATGCTCTTCAACATCTTAGTAAATTTAATGAAAGATGCAAAGAATTAAACCTGATTCATGCCAATGCTAATGTGATCAAAGTAAAGCTTTTTCCTTATTCCTTGGCTGGAAAAGCTCTAGATTGGATATTAAAATGGCCACCTGGGAATTTTAGCAATTGGTTTAATTTGAAAGCTGCTTTCATTGAGAGGTTTTGTTTTTCAGCCATGGTTTATAATATGAGAGAAATAGTTATCACCTTTAAACAAAATAAGGAAGAAACCTTGGTTAAAACTTGGGAAAGGTTTAGAGGTATAGCTTATGGAATGGAACATGGTATTAGAGATTGGATGCTCATGCACATATTTTATAAAGGATTGTCTGAAACTTCTAAACTCTTTTTAGACAATGAATGTAAGGGTTCTTTCATAAATACTACTATTGCTGATGCTTACATTCTACTTGATGGCTTGATATTGGAAGTAAAAATTAAAGAAAGTTTAGAAAAAGCTCAAGTACCTGAAGATGTGTTTGATGACCGTTATGAATTATTTAATCTATATAATAGAGATAAAAAAGTTGAGGAAGTTAAAATGCTTAGTGAAGTTAAGGAACCATTTGTTGATTTAGAGAAGTGTAGCTTGCATGAATTAATTTCTATCTTACAAAAATTTGCAAGTGATCCTTCTGTTAATATTAACCAGGCTGGTTTTGGTTCCTATATTGCTAATCATGTCTTAAAAGAAAAGATTGCTAGGTACAATCAAGAAGCTATGATACCACCTAAGCTTGGGGATATATGGATCCCAAAGTACTAGTAACCATTGGAAAAGAGACACACCATGCCATTTTAGATCTAGGATCTAGTGTCTCTATATTATCTAAAGAACTATATGAAGTCCTTGAACTTAAAAATATTGAGAAATGCTCTATTGAACTTGCACTTGCTGATGATTCCATTAGACATGCTCTAGGAAAAGTAAGTGATGTTATGGTAGAGTTACACATGACTTTTGTGCCTGTTGATTTTCTAATCATGGACATGGGGAATAAAACCTCTAGTCCTATTATTTTGGGAAGACCTTTTCTTCGTACTACAGGTGCCATTATTGATTCAAAGGAAGGGAATGTGAAGTTTCAGTTTCCACACAAGAAGAGCATGGAACACTTCCCAAGGAAGAGGGACACACCAAGGTTCAAGCTCCCTCATGAGCTACGTCCCCTTTGATTATCAAGTAAGTAAGCCTAGCTATATGGCTATAAAGAAAGCGCTTTACGGGAGGCAACCCGGTTGTTTTTGTTTGAGATTTTCTTTGAGTCCTCTTGCTGTAACAAGAGAGTAGTTTGTTAGTTTTGTTTCTGGGATTTTTAATAAAGAACCAAGTTTTACCTATTTTGGGTTTGAAAAGTTGCTATTCATTTTCGGAGAGTTTTCTGCCTGCACGAAGTCTGTGCACGGTTTGATTTTTCATTTTTTATCTGTAACTCCGATTGAGCTGTAATTTGAACTGTAGCTTCAACTTTTCATCCTCTGTATACGTGATTTTTTCAGATTTTTCTGACGAGTTTAAGTAGGGTAGAAAAATGCGTTTTGCTGCTGCTGTTTTTCTGGACAGATTCTGTCTTGATATTGTTTGATGCATTCTTTGAGCTTTTTGCTTGAATCTTTTTGATTCAATTGAGTTTATGAGTAGGCATACAACATTATATACTCTCTGGACATTCATATGAATTTTTGCCTAAGGATTTTATGCAGCAAGGAACCTATTTGTTTATCACTACTAATATCACCCCACAGAAAAGAAATGGGAGAAACGGTGTTTTGAAGTTTTTTCACAGGGATTAGAGGAGCTGCACCAAGAGCTATCCAAGGATGGTGAAGACCATAAGCTTGGGGATGTCAAGACAACCCCACTAGACCAACACACTCTCGGTTTGCACACGTCTAACTTCTGTTTTTCGATCAAAGCACTTTATCGTATAAACTTGGAGCGTCTGTTTTTTTTTGCTTTTGTTATTTCGGTTTGATTTTATTTTCTTGAAGACCACCACTATCATTTATGAGAGAGCTACTGGAAGTTTGGGTTGAATTATGTTGGATGCTATTAAATATATTGGGATAGGGATGTTTGAGTTGATTTTAAAAGATACATATAGTTGCATAATTCATGTGCTTTGAATGAATGTTAATTTGCAAGTGTGTTGTCAAGAGCTATCTTTTACCATGTTTAGATGTTGAATTTTAACTTTACTTGGTTTAACATGGATTGATTAGTTCTATGGACACTTATGCATGCATTTAGATGGTCAACTTTCTCCCTATTGCTAGCCCAAAAATTACAACAAGTAAAAAGCTTGTTTCCCAACACCTTCAACCAAAGTTTTTCCAGTGAGTCCACCATATCTACCTATTAGCTTTATGCTATTCCAAGTATGTTTATCATGTTATATTGTGTTATCTACATTTCTGAATTTAAATGCTTATGTTATTGATTGTCATGGGAAAAATTGGTTAAAAGCTCTCACGAACTTGATGCACAATTTACTTTTATTGCATTTAATAAGCATGAACCATTGTGATTAAAATTATGAAGTTGTGGGCTTGACAATGTTTTGGTTGGGAGTTAGCCCATATGTGCTGTCACATGGCAAGCTTTCAACATTGCACTTATTTATATTTAGTTGATGTCATGTACTTTTGTTTATGGATGCCTATCATGGGTGAAATGAATGTGGATACTTAGTAAGTTCAAAGAGTTTGTATAAATGGTTAGAGAAATGCCTGGGCCGCTAATCTAAGCCATGCATCATTCATGGTGGAAATTTACAGCATAACCATAATGTTCATTCAGTGATGCACCTCATAATAAAAAGCTATACCCATAGTAAATAAAAGAGTGCTGAGATTGTTCATTGTCTGTTTGTCTTGTTGTTTTGACATGGGCTTGTTCATGTCAAGGGGCAAGAGGTACCCCAGTGCAGTTCTTGATGATACTATTATTACTTGCAATGACCTTTATTTGAATTTACTTTGTGGACCAAAGTGAGTAACACATGGTGTAGGTACTTGTATTCAAGGGACATGAGACATTCAACCAATACATTGTCAAGCACACCACTCATATTTGCTTTCACTTTAAACATTAATCATTCAAGATGCTATGATAGGGGTAATGAGAGCTCCACACCAATGACTACCACATTGCAAGCATTAACTTAAGTAGAAGTGTTTGGAAGTTAGATGAAACTTATTCATGCTTTACCTCTACTTATTTATCTATCCAAAGTGTCCACCTTTTATATTCAGTTTTCATAAGAAGTACTCTATGACCACCATAGGATGTTTTTACTTTTCATTATGCATACATTTGGTCCATAGTACTTTCTTCTATATTACACTTTGTGAATTTATCATTGAACATCTTTACATTGAGTATTTGATATCACTTCATAATTTATCTTGCATATTGTTATTCCTTTGAAGAATGAATCATTTGACTCTATGTAGCAATAGTAATCACCTTTGATATCCATTGATAGTATTAAAATGCAAAGTCCATGTTAGTTTTATCACCTTCATACTCGGGACGAGCATGGGTTAAGCTTGGGGATGTTGATGCATGTAAAATGCATACATGAACTTTACATTTTATTACATGTTATTCCATGTTATTTGCATCATATAAGGGTTATATTCATGATTTATATTGAGTTTTGGGGATAATTAACAACTCCCCATTTTTCTGGAATTAACCCTGCGCTGTCAGAAAACCCCTTTTTCTATATTTTGATGTTTCAGGGACCCAAACGACGTCCAAATGACCTGAAACTTTACGGGGATCACTTTTTTGGAAGGAACGAAACGTAGGCGCAAAGGAATCGAAGAAACGGAGACCAGAAGGCAGAAAGGGGTGGGCCCACGCGGCCAGATTCCCTGACCGCGTGGGTCCCCCATCCTGGCCCTCGGGCCTCCGCTGCCGTCGATCTTTCTTCCCGAAGCTTCGTCTTGACCTAAAAACGACTATATATAGACCCCCCAGGGCTTTCGCGAAAGAGAGCGCCGCCGAAACACAGAAACCACGAAACAGAGACCTGGAGCTGAAGATTGGAGGGGGAAAACTCCGGCGGGGCGCTGCCGGTGTCTCCTTCCCCTCCAACAACATCTCCACCGACACCATGATGAAGAGGGAGTAGTCCACCCCTGGACTATGGGTTTGTGGAAGTAACTTATGTATCTCTCCTCTCTATGAGCTTCACTAATTAGTACCGTATGAGCTGCTGAACATGATTACGGTCATCTATGTAATTCCTTTGTGGTGGATCTTTATTATGAGTTAATACATGTTTGAGATTGCAATGGTTTTGTTTCAGTTATGAAAGTAGATGCATATTATGTACCCCGTTCTTATTTACTTGTCATGATCAAGCATGTTTATGAGAGCATGTGAGGGGGAACGTGTGCATTAGTTGGAGTAACGGGGGGTGGCTAGTGCAGTGAACGTGAGAGAAAGTTCTGCGATCCACTTGGGTTTTCTACCTTACTTTGTTGCCTCACTAGGGATAAACAAAAATACCATGCTACCGGAGAGTGGATGTGACCTTGGCCACTATCTCCATGACTAGATCTAGCATGTTCTTATTTTAACTTCATGTCATTGAACTTATTGCTATGCTCTGATTTATCTTAATTACTAAGGTGTTATGATTTAGTTCGCATCTTGGTGGAGCATAAGAGAGAGAACAACTTATACTTGAGATCTCTATGTTAGGACGTGATGCCCATATTATTAATAACTTGTCAAACCATGTCTTGCCATCTTACATGTTAATTTTAGTGTTCCATTGTCTACCACGTTATCAAGAGAGAGTGCATTTGTGAAACCATGAACCCCGGTCCATTTTTAATCATAAGAAACACCTTTCCAACACTTTTATCACCACTTTTGTTTGCTGCCATTATTAAATCCGAAAATACAAAAACACTTTTACATCTTGCATTCATCATAAAAAACCCAAAAATATCATTTATCATTGCTACCACCATCCTTGCATATTTATTTACCATCATTGCATATTTACTATTGTTTGCATTGCATATTATTTTATTATCATTCTCACACCTTGTGCTTGACAACCACTTGGTGAGGTTGAGGGCACAAAACAATTTATTTTGTTGCAGGTTCTCAAGAGAAGGATAAGGAGATAACACCTGAAATACTGGTTCCCCGAGAGTTCGATATTAAACCCTCGAGTCACCCCTCGTGGGGAAAACTGTCTTCCACTACTACATACACTCTGCACTTGGAGTCTCAACCTAACCCATTTACTTTTCACGCAGGTAATCACACGAAGGGCCGTCAAGACGTTTTCTGGCGCCGTTGTGGGGTAACTCCGTGAAGGGCCATCAGTTGCTAACTAGCAATTATAGGAAATTGGAAGAAAGTCATGAAAAGCTATCTAGCTCTAATGATGATCTTCTAGCATCGTATGCTAAGCTAAAGTTAGCCTATGTGGCTATTATGTCAAAGGTAACATCTTGTGAGCCTTATGTGGACAATGGCACAACTTCCTCTCACAATGCTTTATTGCCATGTGCTAGTCCTAGTAATTCTACATCACATACTATTGCTAAATCTTGTGATGAATTACCTTCCTTGCCTTGTTGATCTAACAATGAAGCATCTACTTCCTCTAGTGTCTGTGTTGATACTAACCATGTAGAGGAATTAAAAGAGCTCAAGACCCAAGTCACTTCTTTGAAGAAAGACTTGAAAAAGCGTCATGTTGGGAGGTCCACACTTGACAATATGTTGAGTGTTCAAAGACGCCCCAATGACAAGAGTGGACTTGGATTCAACTCCAACAACAAGAACAAGTCCAAGCCTATCAAGAAGAACAAGGGTCAATAACAAGTCAAAGATTCGGCCAAGATTGTTTGCTTTAAGTGCAAAGTTGAAGGGCACCATGTTAGATCTTGCCCTTTGAAGAAGAAGCCTCATAGTGAGAAGCAACAAGGGAAGAAGCCTCAAGTTCAAACTCAAGTTCCTCAAGATGAAGAACGGCCTCTTCCCAAGAAGAATCATGCTACCCCTCCTCAAGTCGAGATTCCAACTAAGAAGAAAGGATGAAGCAAATGTTGCTACATATGCCGTGAGAAGGGTCACTTTGCTTCTTCGTGCACTAATGGTACCTTTTCCAACCCCATTATAATTGATGATGTTTATTCTCTTCGGAAGGATAAGGTTGGCAATGTGTTTGCCAAATATGTTGGTACTCAAAGTGGTGTCAAGAAAAGAACCATTTGGGTTGCCAAGCCTATTGTGACTAACCTCTTAGGACCCAACTTGGTTGGGGACCAACAAGCTAAAACTTGATGAATAGGTTTTGTTGGAGGGCATTGGAGACTTGGCTACATCATGAAGAATTAAGGGACCTTCATCAATTATATTCTCTCAAGCGTAGTCATTTGGATTATTTTGTTCTATCTCATATCCAATGTTCCTCCTTGCGGTAACTTTTATTTAAATCATATATACATTGGAAGTTGCTTGCACCCTTGCATGTGTTTGGTTTTGTACCTTGCTAGTGTTTGTATGTGTTGTGCTCTCTAATTACTTATCTTGAGAAATCAAGTATGTGTATGTTGGTTTGCACACCATTTACTTGTTTTGAGCCTTATGTCTTTTATTTGACATCTTATCTTGTTGGCTCTCTTTTTGAGAGATTAATGGACTATTCCATTTTGGGGGAGTGATGTGCTCCGTGCACTTCACAATCCTAAAAATGTGAGTACATGAAGAATACCACTTAGTGATGATATATCAATATTATCTATTATCTATGTGGTATGTCATTCCCATGAGAAATTCAAATTCTAAAATGTCCATTAATTATCTCTAGTTGGTTTTATTTGCCTCTTGTTAATTTTTTTTGGATTATCACATTATGGGGGAGTAATAAGATTTGTGCATATTACAAGCCTAGAAAATGTGAACATGTGAGTTATTGCCACCTAGAATTGATATTCTTCATTATCTTATTTCTTTATGGCATGTTGCTCAAACAAGTTCCATATTTGCTAAAATGATTTTGTTTAATCACTCTTTTGGATCTTGTTTGTGATGGACATTCTTGGTACGGCTTTTCCCAAATATGTTTGCATGTATCTTTTTGGGAAACCGATTGCTTCAAGCTACTCTTTGTAGTTGCTTTGCATGATCGCGTGAATTTTTGAATCTATCAAGAATACCTATCTTTTTAGGCTTTGGCTTTTAAATCTTATCCTTTGCCATATGCTTATTTGTTGTGAAATTGGTCTTCAATATCATTCCTATATACCACCGAGAAATATCTCTATATACTCCTTGTCCTTGACAAGTGATACTCCTATGTGTGGTGAAATTTGTGGACCATCTTCACTTTGGCTCTTGCTTTGAATTGACTTATTTTATTATCAAGGATTTGGTTTGATCTAACTCCTCTTGTCTTCCTTGTATCTTTTGAATCGTTTTGCTCTACTCAAAATTTGTTTTGTGCTTTCTTGTTTTAGGAAAAGCAATGATCCTATTCTAGTGCATTTACATTCAAAGTCATACCTCTAGATAATGCACTATTCTTGGGGAAGCTATCCTACATTGAGTAGAACATCATTCTTTAAATTGGCTTTGTATCTTATTGTTTTCTTTGAACATGACTAGTGTTTGAATAATATGTATGGAGAGTGATGATCCCATTTGTGTGCATTTTGTATTCAAATGCAAGATCATGAATAATGCACAAAGGGGGAGCTATCCTATATGCTTTTGAACATTAGTTGTCTTCAATTGACATTTAATCCCGATGACGTGTCTCTTTGGAAGACAAACATTTCTCGTCTTGGTACTTTGTTCCATCATGAGAAGTGTAGAGGGTGTGGTTTATTCCTTGATGGCATTTTCATCAATTGGTATCTTACTTTCATTTGGAATCTTTTCAATGTGGTATCTTCAATCATGTGTTGATTTGGGTTTTTGATATAATTTGGACAATTCTCTTTCTTGTCACAATTGTGTGTGCTTTCTTGGTTTAACTGGTGTTTTGTCCAAATTGTATCTTGTTTGGTTCTTGAAAGTCTTGCGCATGCATATTTACTATATTTATATCTTATGCCATGCTTACTTTCGTTGATCCAATATATAGGATAAACTCCAACAAATCCTAAATGGCTAAGATGTGCATGAAATTCAATTTCATATCAATATGCACATATTTATGTGGAGTTTGTCCAATGTATTGTAGTTGCTGTAACTACTTTGGACCCAATGAGTTTGGGTACCATTTGTACTTGAATTTGTTTTAGGTACATTGGAGATGCATTGGAAGCTTGTCTCATTTACAAGGAAGGTGTTATCACCATTTGCTTATTGGAGCCAAGCTCGGATGATCGTGAACTCTTATCTTCTACATCACCAATGCTATCTCGGTAACAAGTATCTACCTCATGCATACTTTACTAGCTTTCAACCTTGTGTAGGTTGTATCTTGGCATGGATCCCTTTAGTCGCAATAGATATGTTCTTGCAAAACCTTTATTAAAACATCTTTATTGCAAATGTGATAGGATAGACGGCGTACTATCAGAGGGGCTCTCAAGTGAGTAACTTGATCGCATTTTAGTGGAGAGCTCAAACCTTTGCATAGTTGGCATATCATCTTTCTTGGTTCTTATTTGGATTTTATCCATGTGAGAATTTAGAGCTTGTGTTCATCTCCACACCAAGCTCTAGTTCTTCGAAAACGGATTCCGTATGGAAAACTTGTTGCGTTTTCGGTGTTGGAGGTTTTACCGGTTTGTCTTTTTTTAAAGAGAGGTTTTACCTTTCTACATTTGGCTTCCTTCTGACATGATGGACTATGATGTTTCTCTGCATAATCTTGTAGAGCTCTTTGTTGCGATTCCAACGAGCCCAAGATCATCGAAATCGGAGTCCGGATGAAAAAGATATTGCAGTTTTCACATTGCTGTTTCTGTCAGTTTTCAGCAGACCGGATATTCCGGATCAAATTCAGACCGGAATATCCGGCCCCCAGGAAAATTGGCGAAACTCGTTTTTTGCGTCCAATTGTGCGACTCTCTGAACTAGGCCGGATATTTTGGGCCGGAAATTTGCTCCAGGGCCAGATATTCCGGTCATCACTTGAGCCGGAATATCCGGCCTCCCTGTTTCCAACGGCTAGATTTTGGGAGGGGCTATAAATACCCCTCCCCTTCTTCTTCCTTGGGGCTGCACGTTTTTTTCCTCTCTCTCCTTGACGAGGTGTACCCTCATCAAATCCCTTGGTTAAGGACCTAGGGTTGAGATTATGGGGAGAGAACGTGGTAGTACTGGTAGTTTCGTCGGCTGACAAGCAGAGGCAAAGATTTACCCAGGTTCAGGCCCCTCGGGTGGAGGTAAAGACCCTACTTCCTGCTTGTCTGGTATTGATTGTGGATTATGCGATTACAGGGGAGCTCCGGCGAGTTGATGATCTCGCAAGAGCTTTGGTGGTTCGTGTATGGCTTGGTCCCAGATCGGTACCCCTCCCAGCCTTTAAATAGGCTGGGTCTCGGGAGTTTGTAACCGACCTAGTTTACACATAAGGAAAGCCTAAACCGACTATGCCTATGTCTAGTCTTGGAGGGTACTCCATCTTCTTGGGCCTCTTGTCTTGGGCTTCGAGTAGGCTCTTCGATATTGGGCCTTAGTCGTCACGTGCACCAGGTACCCTCATGTAGGGTACCCGATATGTATACCCATGTCAGTAGCCCCCGAGTACTTGGCTGACTCGAAGAATCGGGCATGGACTCTTTCGTAAGTGCACGTCATATGCTTTGATTCTGTATATATAATTTGGAATTCCTGTATGAATAGCACACGTTTGGCTATGTCGAGTATCTCATCGACTGTGTTTTATGATGATCAAGGGATAATAGCTTAGCAGGCCCAGTACACTCGACGGATCGGGACTGGTTAACTACACATTCGGGTAAAACCTTACTAGCTTTCAATCAAACTCGAGTCCCCGGACTCGAATCTGGAACAAACTGGTCAGATTCGACTAGGCCGCTTGAGGTCTTACTGAGTCGATCTGCAGTATAACTTTGAATTTTACCCAACGCGTCCGTCGGGATTTTTCATCATGTCTGCTGACACGGAAAGTGTAAGGATTAACGTTGCTGGAACGGTCCTTAGCCCAGCTCGAAAGTTCGGCGGGTCTTACCTTTGCACTATGCGTGCAGCATCCGAGGTATTTGCGACTGACGCAACTCGGGAATGTTTCGAGTATGATTTCTGAACTTTGTTGGACGAGTCATGCCCTTTGTCGACTGATATTTGCCGTTATGCTATCGGGTGCGCGACAGCGCTCCCGATGGGAGTAGCCCCCGAGATTGTGCTTTATTGTTTTGCAATGGAGGATAATCTCAAAAACTCTTCTTACTCTGCATATGAAATTTGTGCCATAATTCTATCGGGTGCACGACAGTGCTCCCGATGGGAGTAGCCCCCGAGATTATGCTGTATTACTTGTAAATGGAGGATAATCTCAATCATTATCCTAAGCATCTTCAGTCGAAGAATTTTTTGAACATGCTCCCGATGGGAGTAATATGACTTAGTCGAAGGAACGGTCGAGTGACCAATTTTGCCTTAAGAAAGTTTTGTCACACCCGAACTAATCAGGGCAATCGAGTGACCAATATGCGCTGAGCATACTCGAACATATTTTCTGAACAGATGCTTCAATGACGTCAGGGATGACGTTTATTGCGACTGCGATTTCTGACACGCGTGGCGTGCGTTATGCTGCGATTGATGGGACGTGACACGTATGTGGGCCCATTTGTGCAGAGCTGACCGAAGACGGTGCCGTTTGGACTTGATTTGACTATACGGGCCCACTTTTTCCGCAAGCGTGATGATGGCTCCTCTTTTTACGTGCGTAGTGGGCGGAGTGGCCGGCGACGGTTGCCCTCCGCGTTTGCCACGTGTACGGTCAGATTGCGTGCGTAACGCACGATTTGGATCTGAACGGCTGTGATTGCTTTGTCTTGTGGTAAATAGGGGAACGGCGCTGGCATTTGTTTTTTACCTGCCATTTGCTCTGCGCGCCGCCCCTGTTCCATCGTCTTCCTCGCGCTCTGCCTCCATTGCTCCTGCTAAAGCTTTGCGCGCTCTCCCACCTGCTCGTTGACGATGAAGAAAGCAGCGGGCAACAAGCGCTCCGCCTCGACTGCTGCCGCCGCGCCCGATGCGGCGGCGAAGAAGGGGAAGAAGATTGCGGCGAGCACATCTGCGGCCGCCGTCGACCTCAAGAAGACCAATGGGGATTGGATGAAATCCACCCTGAAGGATGCGCAGCTGGACAAGCTGCGCGAGGAAGGATTGCTGCCACCTTCCGACCAACTCCTCGTCCGCGCACCTTCGCCCAAGAGGTACTTCCCGAGCCTCGCGCTAACGAGCGCGTCTGTTTCGCGGAGTTTTTGCCTAGGGGTTTCTCGCTCCCCCTCCATGATTTCGTTCGAGGTTTGCTTTTTGCCTACGGGGTGCAGATCCATGATCTCACCCCGAACGGTATTCTGCACATTGCGTGTTTCATCACGCTGTGCGAGTGTTTTTTGGGTGTTGCTCCGAGTTGGGCATTATGGAAGTCCATCTTCATGGTCCGGCCAAACAACCGAGTGGCCGAACCTACCAGTCGGAGGCCTGCAGATCCAAGTGCGCAGCGACACCCGGTACTTCGCCCTGAAGCCAGTCGACTCGGCGCAGGGGTGGAGGAAGAGGTGGTTCTATGTGCAAGTGGACCAAAATGTGGCCCCAGCATTTTCGACTGCTGGTATAGCCGCTAGGACGAAAGCCTGGAACCATGAGCTTTCGACTGAAGAAGTGGCGGAAGCAGCGCCTATGCTGGAGACAATTGGAGGGCTCCTGAACAGCATCACGGGTGTGCATCTGATTGCCACCTTTGTGAAGAGGCGGGTATGGCCACTCCGCGCTCGTGCCCACCCAATGTGGGAGTATGAAGGTCCCCTCGACTCCACTCGAATGAGCAAGGAGGAGCTGTCGAGGAGTGAACTGGTGACACATGTGCGGTCCATCACCAGTACTAAACAGAGCGAGCCCTGCAACGTCGACTGCCCAGTCGATCCTTATGGGGCTGAAAAGCCTTTGCAAGAGGTTAGTGAATCTTTCGAGTATATGATCTTCTGTTTTTGTTATCCTTCTGTGCATCTTTTTGACTTTCGACTGCTATATCTTGTATGCAGGGCCACTCGACTGCCTCCACTCTTCCTCCTCTTCCCGAAGATGGGCCAACTTATGAAACAGAGGTGACAGTAGAAGCGAAGGGAGGGGATGAATCGCCTTTACCTTCGGCTACCACTTCACCCACAGAAGAGGTTGAAGAGGAAGGGGTAGAGGAAGCACAGGCAAGGAGCCTGCCGTGAGTGAGGATGTTAGCGAGGTTCCTCTTCGCAAGCGTCGTCGGGCAGCCCAAGTTTTGTCTTCTTCCACGAGCTCACCCGCGAGGGAATCGGATGTGAGGGATGATGGAAACTCAGCTCCGTCTCCTACGACCACAGCTGCTCCCTTGGACGTGAGTCCTTTGAGCTCGGCTCCCCTCCTCCTCAGTCGAGTGGGCAGCTTCCTTTTGGAGGCCCAAACTTTGACGAGCTCGACACTGAGGATGAAGAAGAGCACAGGTTTGCTCCTTTTTGCACTTAGTAATTTTTTTGTGAGTTATGTACTTTTGCTTATGTTGTATGCCTTTCGGTCACTTGTAGTGCCGAGACTGTGCGACCTCCAACTCCTCCAACCGTGAGAGCCTCGACTCCAGATCAGCCTGAAGCCTCTCCTGTTGCGGCTGAGGTTGTGAAAACAATAGCCACGACCACTTCCATTGAGGCTGCCAATATTGCGAGTACATCGACTCCGCAAATTGGAACTTCTGCTGCCAAGCCCGCGCCTTGGATTGAACACGTAAGTGTCTTTTTGTCGAGTCTTCCTTCTGGACCTATTTGTGTATAGCTTATGTTGGTTTCGTGTGCGTGCAGCCCTTCTACCTCAACCTGGTGGAATCAGGCAAAGCATTTGTCCAGGTTGAACAGGAGAGGGATAATCTGCGCGCTGTTATGGAGCAGCTCACCCGTAAGTATCTTGGGTTTCTGTAAGTCTTTGCCTTGTCGATTGTGAATGACATCTGCCCATCTATCTCAGGTGACAAGGCAAACGCTGAATCTCGGGTTAAAGAGTTAGAAGAGACACTCGCCAAGGAGCGCGAGGAGTCGAAGAAGGCCTTGATGATGCCAAGGACTCCGCCGCTTTGCGCGAGAAGAATTATGCTGAGCGCCTGGCGAGCCTCACCCGAGACGTAGGCGGTGAGTCGAGCCTTTCACTTTTTGCCTACTTCTTTTGCCACTGAATAGTATGTAACATTTTTGTTACTTCTGCTTTTTTGAAGGAGCTGTTGGGGCATCGACACCTGTAGATCAACCGAGTGTCGATTTGTCCCTTGACCGCGCAATCGGCGACCTGGATGTCGTCTCTACCCAAGCCAAGGACGCACTCGCCAAATCTACGAGCACGCTCGGCGCCGTGTTCAAGGATGTGTTCCCCTCCAGCCAACCTCCTTCGACTGTGGATGGCTTCGCAGACGTCCTGGGCCCGGGAACTTCGACTATGACGAACTTTGCCGCACTTTGACGGTACGCGGCTCAGAGACCACCCTCAAACTCCTTTTAGGTCATGGGATAGAGGGTGACTTCGAAGCCGCTCTGTCTGCTTTCCCTCGTAAGCCTGGCGGGAAATTGGTGTCCCTAAAGCATTTGAACGAGCCAGCCGCAAAGTTGGCTGAAACTTTTATGGCCACCATGGAGCGCCGGGCAGAAGAGGTCGCCGCTCGTGCGAGTAGGTCAGAGTCAATCTCTGAGAAGTAGGGCAGCCGCGCCTTTGATCTTGTAATTAAACTTATGACCATGCGAGTATGCATGTGCTTTTGCTACCTTTGTATGAATTTATGCTCCTCGTTATGATTCTGTTTGTAAAGCTGTATGTTGTTGCTCGTCTGAGCTTTGTGACTAGTTTCTCATGAAACTTTTATGATGCTTGGAACAGAAACGGCCAGCCGCCACTTCATCCAGTTCGTCGCGGCATCATACCCCTTCTCGATCTCGAGCTCAGGCGTCAAATGATGCCGCGGTAATACGTTATATGAAGGCTCGACTTGCGAAACAGGAGCAGGAACTGGCGAGTGCCCGAAGCGAGCTGGAAAGGATGAGGGCAAGGCCTGCTTTACCCACCCAACGGGAGGAGTATGTGCTTGGCGAGATGGAGATCGTGAACAGACAGCTCGAGTGTAAGCATGACTGCCTTGATCTTATGAGTTCACAGCCTGTTCTTTTTTGTTCACCCAACTTGTGTTGTTGCAGGTTTTGTTCAAGATTTCCAGGCGGAGCAGGCTCGCGTGGATGAGCAGTTGAACATGGCAACTGACGAACCCACGACTGGCCGCCAGCACTTTCGATTGGACAAGCACCGAGCACGCATACTTGCGACTCTGCAAGATCGGGTGTGGCGGAGCACTATGCTTCTTGAATTGTGCAGGTCGGCCTTCAGTCGAATCAACCAGATGGTTTTTCCGACTGGGCCACAACCTCAAGGAATCCACGCGTTGCTCGATCTCTTCCGGTCAACAGGTTCCATTCGAGGCTTCATCACCCAGAAGCTTGTGGACGGTGCCAACGCAACCATGGCGTATCTCCGAAGTCAACGTCCAAATTTGCAGCTACGTCCACCCGTGCCTGGATCGTCTTTGTCCCAGTCGAACCTTGACGAAACATTCGATCACGCGAGGACATTGGTTGATTGCTATCAAGCGCAACTTATGGGCCCTGTTCTTCCAGCAAAGGATGAACCAGAAGATTAGGGTATTTATGTATAGGGAACAGCCCCCGAGTGTAAATTTGCCACTTAGTACATATTTGTTCACTTGTATGTATGCAGCCCCCGAGTGTATCGAGTGGGGTTTATGAAAACAGTTTACATAGATCATGAATTACATAGCCCCCGAGTGCTCGAGTGAGGTTATGAATTTTATGAGAGTTGAAGCTTCAACTTATGCCTGCAGGCTCAGCCCCCGAGTGATTGATTGGGGTTGAGCAACTTTTTCCTTTGTGTTTAGTGTTACGATCCAGCCCCCGAGTATTCGAGTGTGGCTGGTATTATGTTTGAAGAGCAAAAGCTTTTATGTTTTGAGATAGCTCAGCCCCCGAGCATACGGGTGTGGCTAAGTTTTGTGCTGATAAGCTATGCGAGTAGTAAGCAGGAAAAGTATGAGGAATTTATTGACTATATTCCATTTATGAATGTTAGGCTGCAGGCCGCCTCATTAAAAACCTTCCAGTCCCCTTAGGTACCCTGGTAAGGAAAAGAGCGCGTCTGAAACCTGCAGCCATCCGACATATGAGCCTATTACATTATGCGACTGAGCAATCTAAGCATAGAAACGGCGCAGCTGCGCAACGTTCCAAGGATTGTGGGAGAGTTCGCCGGTCTTCGCATGCTTCAGTCTGTATGCTCCACCACCTATGACCTCGGTGATGATGAAGGGTCCTTCCCATGGAGAAGCAAGTTTATGCACCTTCTTTGCTTCAGTCGAAGTACCAAGTCACCCACCTCGAAGGACCTGGTACGCAGTCGACGGCTGTGATAGTTGCGTAGATCTTGCTGGTAGACAGCTGTACGTGCTAGCGCTGTGTTGCGTGCTTCTTCGAGCAAGTCGACTGCATCTTCGAGTGCTTCATCTGCATCTCTTCATTGTATGCTTCGACTCTTGGTGCGTTGAACCTTACGTCTGATGGCAGGATTGCCTCTGCGCCGTAGACCATGAAGAATGGAGTGAATTGTGTTGAGGCGTTGGGTGTTGTGCGTAGGCTCCATAGCACAGACGGGAGCTCTTCTACCCAAGCACCCGCAGCCCTTTTGAGTGGCACCAGGAGGCGCTTCTTGATTCCACTCGTCACAAGCCCATTGGCCTTTTCGACTTGGCCGTTTGATTGCGGGTGCGCCACAGATGCATAATTGAGCGTGATATCTTGCTCTTTGCAGAAGGATTTGAATTCCTCAGCCGTGAAGTTTGTACCGTTGTCAGTGATGATGCTTTGGCACACCAAAGCGGTATATGATGGATTTTATGAAATTGACTGCTGTAGTGGCAGTCGAACTTGTGATGGGTACTGCTTCAATCCACTTGGTGAACTTGTCGACCGCCACCAGAAGGTGAGTATGCCCTCCATGGGAGGATTTTTTGAGTGGCCCAACCATATCGAGCCCCCACTGGGCGAAAGGCCAGGCCAATGGTATTGTCTTCAACGCCGATGCGGGTGCGTGCGGCTTTGTGGCGAATTTTTGGCAGCCGATGCACCTTTTGACTATGTCCTCCGCGTCTTTGAGTGCTGTGGGCCAGTAGAAGCCTGCGCGAAAGGCTTTGGCTACGAGTGATCGACTGCTGGCGTGATGCCCGCAAGTACCTGCATGAATATCACGAAGGATGGCTTGGCCATCTTCAAATGCTATGCAACGCTGGAACATACCTGATATGCTGCGTTTGTAAAGTTCACCGTTGATGACAGTGTATGCTTTAGATCGTCGAGTGACGCGTCTTGACTCTGTGAAGTCTTCGGGTACCTCGCCGCGGAGTATGTATGCGAGGAAGGGTTGAGTCCAAGTTGGCTCGATGAGGAGTACCTCGACTGGTGGGTCCTCTGTGCTAGGTGTTTTGCTCTTGGCTGGTGCGGCTGTGCAGGAGTTGCCGCTTCTTTTTGATTGATCTGTGCTCGATGCGCTCGAAGAAGACACCAGGTGGCACTGGTGCTTTGGTCGCACCAATGTTGGCTAACTTATCTGCTTCTTCATTGCTTTCACGCCCTATGTGCCGCAACTCGCAGCCTTCGAAGCTGCCCTCCATGATGTTGTACAGTCACGGTAGGCGATCATGTTATCTGCGATTGCGTCACAAGCCTTCATTGTTTGCTGCACCACCAAATTCGAGTCGCCGTAGATCATCAGTCGAGTGCACCCGAGTGCTTTAGCCATCCTCATGCCATGGATCAGAGCCTCGTATTCTGCTTCGTTATTGGATGGGAACTCGAATCCCATTTGTAGGATGTAGCGGAGCTTGTCGCCTTTTGGTGATATGAGGATGACACCTGCGCCTGCGCCTTCGTTTTTCTTCGAGCCATCAAAGTACATGGTCCAGGAATTGGACACATCTGGTGCTCCTGGGAGCTGAGCTTCAATCCACTCGGTGTGGAAGTCGGGTAAACTTGTGCTTTGATGGCCTTCGGGTAATCATACTTGATGTCTCTTGGTGCTAGCTCGATGAGCCATTTTGCTACTCGCCCAGTCGCATTGGGGTTTGTGAGGATGTCCCCGATCCCTGAAGTGCTGATTACAGTGATCGGGTGCTCGGAGAAGTAATGCGTCAGCTTCCTTGAGGACATGAACACGGCGTATGCCAGCTTCTGATAGTGCGGGTACCGCTGCTTTGATGTGGAGAGCACTTCACTCAAGTAATAGACTGGACGTTGTATGCTTTGGGTGTCCCTCCTCTCTGCGTTCGACCACAGAACAGTGCTCACCACCCTATTAGTTGCAGAGACATATAGGTATAGTGGCTCGCGTTCCCTTGGTGCTACGAGGATTGGAGGGCTTGTGAGGACTCGCTTGAGGTCCGTGAAGGCTGCTTCGGCTTCTGGCGTCCACTCGAACTTATCTGCCTTCTTCATCAGTCGATAGAACGGGAGTGCTTTTTCGCCTAGCTTGCTGATGAATCGACTGAGTGCTGCTACTCTACCCGCCAACTTTTGCACGTCGTGGAGCTTTGAAGGCCTTTGCATCGTCAAGATGGCCTGTATTTTCTCCGGGTCCGCCTCGATTCCTCGAGCTGAGACTAGATACCCGAGGAGTTGCCCGGCTGGCACGCCGAACGTGCACTTCTTCGGGTTGAGCTTGATGTGGAAGCGTTTGAGGTTTGCGAATGTCTCCGCAAGTCATCGAGTAGCGTGCTTTCTTCTCTTGTGGTGATGACGATGTCATCTACATAGACCTGGACGTTTCGCCCAATCTGCTTCTTGAGGCAATCTTGCATCATGCGCTGATAGGTTGCGCCTGCGTTTTTGAGCCCGAAAGGCATTGTGGTGTAGCAGTAGACCCCGAGTGGGGTTATGAACGCCGTTTTTTCTTCATCCTCTTCCTTCATCCTTATCTGGTGGTAACCCGAGTAAGCATCCAGGAAGGACAAGCGAGCGCACCCGGCGGTGGAGTCGACGATCTGGTCGATTCGAGGTAGTGGAAAGTGATCCTTTGGACAGCACTTATTGAGTGCTGTAAAATCTACACACATCCGCAGGATGTCTGTATGCTTCTTCTCTACAAGTACGGGGTTGGCCACCCATTGTGATTTCTTGATCTCTCTGATGAATCCTGCTGCGAGTAGCCTGTCGACTTCGGCTTCGACTGCAGTTCTTTTTGGGCCGGATATGCGGCGCATTGTTTGTTTGACTGGTTTAGCACCTGGAAGTAGCTGGAGAGAGTGCTCGGCGAATTCCCTGGGAATACCTGGCATGTCTGCTGGACACCATGCAAATATATCCCAGTTCTCACGGAGGAATTCGACGAGCGCGCTTTCCTATGCGATAGGCAGACTCGACGAGACATTGACTGTCTTGGTCGGGTCAGTCGGGTGCACCTGATGCGATCTTGTGTCGTTGGTGGCACTGAATGCTCTGTCGACTGCCACCTTTTTGTGCTCTGGCATAAGTGTTCGATCGTTGGAGACCGCTAGATCGGCGAGTGTTGCTTCCATGCCAAACATCTCAGAGATTTTGCTGAATTCTCGGTCGCAAGAGTCAGACTTTTGGAAGTTCCCCTTGACTGTGATTACTCCTTTTGGTCCAGGCATCTTCAGCTGGAGGTATGCGTAATGTGGCACCGCCATGAATCGAGCGAACGTCGGGCGTCCAAGTATAGCATGGTATTGTGACTTCCAGTCGACCACTTCGAACTCAATCGACTCTGTCCTGAAGTGGTGCTTGTCCCCGAACGTTACGTCGAGTTGTATGGTGCCCTCTGGGCTTATTGCTTTCCCTGGAACGATACCGTGGAAGGTATTTGAGATCTTGGCAGGTTTTCGACTGACCTGTTCATTTTGCGGAGCGTATCTGCGAAGATGATGTTTATGCCGCTCCCACCATCCATGAAGACCTTGGACATGGCGTAGCCTCCAATTTGCGCGTCGAGTACCAGAGCAGAGTGCCCTGGTCGAACAACCGATGGAGGGTGGTCCTCTTTGCTGAAGCTTATTGTAGTATCGGATCCCTTCAAGTACTGTTACCGCAGGAGGTGACATGACCGCCATGTTTACCTGTCGAGTGCGAAGTTTTTGCTCCCTGTTGGAAGGTCGACCTTTCTGTATCATGTACATCTGCCCTTGGGGCGGAGGGTACTGTGGTTCGTCCACCCGAGGCACGGGCTGTATGGCACCCGCGAGATTTCCGCCTGGGGCAGGCTGTGGTGGTGGAGGTGGTGCCATCAGAACAGGCACGTTGTTTGGCTGAGGCACGGGTGCAGGTGCTTGTGCGGCTGCTGCCTTTCTGCGATTTACGTAATCAGTCGCCATTTGGTCGAACTCCCTGCAGTTTCTCATCGAGTGGTTGGATCGCAGTTTTCCATCGTCCCCCTTGTACAGGTGGAATCTGCAATCAGCGTCCATCTTTTCTTCGAATGATCGCTCAGATTGTGCCCGTGACTTGCGCCAATCCTTCCTCTTGTAGCTGTCACTGCGTTGGCCTCGCGACGATCATCTCGACTGTCTCGCCGATCATCTCGACTGTCTCGCTCGTCTCGACTGTCTCGCCGATCTTCCGACCGTCGGTCGCTTCTGTCCTGATCATTGCGGGGTGTGGAGAACCCAGCCGCCATGAATTCGGGTCTGTCATCGTCGTAATGACGTTTTGAACGTTTGCGCCTTCGGTCGTCTCTGTACGAGTCTCTATGGCTTCGACTGCTATTCTCATGTTTGTCACGGGGTGAGGACCCGCGTGTGGTGCGTGCCATATCCTCTCCATCTGCCCACTCAGTCGCGATCTGCAGAGGTGGGCTACAGATTTTGGCTTTTGGCGGCCAAGTGCTTCTTTGAAGTCTCGCCTGGCGAGGCCCATGACGAAAGCATCCATGGCCATATCTTCTGAAACCACTCCAACTGAGTTACGTATCTCAGTCCATCGTCTGATGTATGACCTCAACGTTTCGTCTGAACGCTGAACGCAGGCCCGCAGCTCCTCGAATGTTTTCGGGCGCTCACATAGAGGCTCGAAGTTTTTGACGAAATCCCTGCGGAAGTGATCCCACGAGTCGTATGTTGATGGAGGTAGGGCCTTGAGCCAGTCGCGAGCTGTGCCTTCGAGCATGAGTCGTATGTACTGCATGGCTGTAGTGTTGGTGCCCCGCTGGCACGCAACTGCCAGCCTGTAATCTTCCAGCCACCCGGAAGGTTCCTGTCGACCCGTGTACTTGGGCTGTTCGGATGTGAGTTTGAATCCTTTGGGCATCCGTGTCTCGCGGACGCGTCGAGTGAAGCACAGAGCTCCATGTGGCTCAGGCTCTCGATCAGAGTATGAGTCGCTACTGTAAGATCTGCGTGATCTGCTCCTGGACCTGCGCCTTCGCGAGCCGCTTCTTTCCTTCGAGTGGTGGCGACGACCACTGTGATTATGCTCTTCCCGAGGTGCGTCGACTAGGGCACGGTCTCGACTCCCACCTGGAGTTCTTGGAACTTGGCGTATGGCCTTTGCAGCTAAGGCGAGTGATTTGATCTGTTGGCGGTGTAGTTTTGCGTTGGGGTCATCCGCTGGGGGCTTGATTGCCTCCAGGTATGCTGCAGCGGTGTAGAGAGCACCTGCTGCTGTTTTGGGCACCGGCAGTCCTTCCTCGTCGTATGTCATGAAGGAGTTGCCTAAGTTGCGGGTGAGTGCCGCCTTCTCGCCTGGCGAGAGGTGTGACAACCTTGATCTGCGTCCTGTGTCTGCTCGCCCGGTGGAGCTCAGGGAGAGCTGTCTTCTGCGCACACTCGACAAGCTAGCTTGCTTTTTGCGTTCTTCGAGTGTGGCTCTTATCTGCTTCAGTCGAAGTGACTCCTGCCAGTTGAAGTACTGGAAGGTCAACATCTCTTCTTGTGTTGCGTCTGCTGGCATCATTGTGCACTCCTTGATAACTTTATCTGCTTTTGCTGCCATCTCAGCAGTGATTGTGAGGGTTGTGGCTCCGTCCGGCATAGTGACTGTGCACGGGAATTCTGTAGGCCTGCGACTGGCCGCAGTTTCTGATGTTTCTGCGGCGATGGCCACATAGACCTGTTGGGGTATGACCCGAGGGCATATGTATGTACTTTCGAGTCCCGTCATGGACTCGACATCTTCATCGAGGCTCATGTCTGAGCCTGTATGTTCATCGAGTGGTTCGTCTGGACGGATCTCGCAGTCGACGTCTTCGTCGCCTATGCCCATCTCGGCGTCGGCGAGGTTGTTATGAGTCTCGAAGTCGAGGTTGTTGTTGGCGCAGATCTCGGAGTCGACGTGGTTGTCGATATGAGTTTCGAGGTCGTCGAAGTCGCTGAGGGAGATCCCGCAGTCGAAACTATCCTCGAGTGGGAGATCCAGCTCGGGATCGTTTGTGCGGTATGCTGATTCGGCCTCCTCGCCCTGGAGCTCTTCAATGAGCTCGCGCATCTCTCGTGTGGACATGGTTGTTGCAGACGAACAAGCTTGGAGGGTCGATGATGGTATGGACGCAGTGGAAAGATCCGCAGTCGAAGGAGCCGCAGCCGATGGAGCCTCGGGTGCGAAAGTCGCGAGTTGGCGTGGATCCGTCAAGTCCTGCACACCAAGCTTGTTGACGAAAAAATTGAACGAACCAACGGTTAAACCCAAACCTGACTCGAGATCGGAGAAGGCCTCCTGGAATCCTGGCGAGTGTGGCTCGAAATCCATCAGAGGATCCGATGTGCTTTTTGCGGGTGAAGCTGGCGTGTTGCCGTTTGTCGAGTGAGCCGGCGAGTTGCCGTGTGCCGCCTGAGTCGGCGAGTTCTGGTTTGTCGATGCAGCCGGCGAGTTGCCGTTTGTAGATCCGATCGGCGAGTCGCCGTTTTCCGATGGAACCGAAGAAACCGCGAGTCCAGCACTATTCTTTCCCACAGACGGCGCCAATTGACGAGGTGTACCCTCATCAAATCCCATGGTTAAGGACCTAGGGTTGAGATTATGGGGAGAGAACGTGGTAGTACTGGTAGTTTCGTCGGCTGACAAGCAGAGGCAAAGATTTACCCAGGTTCAGGCCCCTCGGGTGGAGGTAAAGACCCTACTTCCTGCTTGTCTGGTATTGATTGTGGATTATGCGATTACAGGGGAGCTCCGGCGAGTTGATGATCTCGCAAGAGCTTTGGTGGTTCGTGTATGGCTTGGTCCCGATCGGTACCCCTCCCAGCCTTTAAATAGGCTGGGTCTCGGGAGTTTGTAACCGACCTAGTTTACACAAAGGAAAGCCTAAACCGACTATGCCTATGTCTAGTCTTGGAGGGTACTCCATCTTCTTGGGCCTCTTGTCTTGGGCTTCGAGTAGGCTCTTCGATATTGGGCCATTGTTGACTTTGGAAAAGCTTGCCCCCTCTCAATTCCTCTCATGATTCTTGCATATCTTTGAGGGAAAAGTGAGAGGAGATCTAGATCTACAATTAAATCTGGAACTGGATCAAGGTCCAAGTCCAAAACGTGCGAGCCCAGCAAAAGTCCGTGCAGAAATGACCCAGTCCACCTCCACGTCCACGTCTGGCGTTGACTATCCAAATCCGTCCAAGTCCGCGCGGAAATGACGTTGGACATCCAAGGCCCAATTGGGCCGCGCGCATGTGCGCGCGTACACGTTCCACGCGCATCTAAGCAAAGCCTACTTCTCCTGTGTGTGTTTTCTTTTTTCTTTTACATGGTTCCTGTTTGTTTTTTTCCCGTCGCATATTATTTCAAAAATATGCGAGTCGTTCCGTTCATGAATATGTATGTTCTTTGTCAGTCGTAAATACAGGTTCAATTGTAAAGACCAAGTTCGCTACTAGAACAGACCAAGCACATGTAAATACAGGTTCAGTAGAATCTCAATAACATATAAAACACTTCTAAATAGCAGGTTCAATACCAGAACAGATCAAGCACTTCTAACTACCATGTTCTAAATAACCACCAGATTCATCTCAGTACCATCACGAAAAAGTAGAAAACAATAGTTCTGAACTCAAGCCTGCATACTACATTCCAAGATTCATGAAATGATCCACTAGGGACTATGACGCTTTCTTGATCCGATCAGGTTGAAATTTGCAAACACCATCTGTGCAGAATGATAGCTCCTGCATTTCAGAAAAATAGTTATCAGCGAATGAACAAATAAGCCTCAGCCTACTACTTAGTTTAGCATGTTAAATTCATTGAAAAGAATCATGGGACTAAAAATACCTGTGACGTCTGTTTGAGCAAAAATCAGTTGCCTAAGCTTGCAAGCGAGGTCCGGACGAGTTCACATGTTTAACAACATCCCTAACAGGCTCAATCACTTTCTTGATAATATCCATTCCATCCTGGACAATTAGATTCAGTATGTGTGCTGAACATCTCACATGGAGATCTTCACCTCCAAAAGGCATGTCTGTCCAAAGTTTGGCCTTTAACTTGTTCACAGCTGCGGTATTTGACGTCGCATTATCCAGAGTAAAAGCAAAAGCTTTGTTGGACAAGTCCCAGTCATGGAGACAATCCATGATTGTACTATGGATCGCAGCAGCATTGTGAGGGTACGGGACACTTTTAAAGCTGAGTGTATGCATGTGTAGATTGAAGTCCTCATCAATATAGTGCGCAGTTAAGCAAATGTATCCAAGTTCTTGGACTGATGTCCACATGTCAGTTGTGAAGCTAACATTGGAGCCGCAATTAGCCAAGCTAGCTTTTATTTTCTTCTTCTCCTCTTCATACACAGCTACACAATCCTTTTTGAGAGTTTTCCGGCCATGGACCTGAAGGCTTGGGTGTGCTGACTTCATCATTTTCTTGAAAAACCCATTTTCTATCTTTCTGAAAGCAAGACTTGCACTGATCCAAAACTTATTCATGAAATCTCTCACAATTGCTGGATCCACCACAAAACCTCGTGCATCTCCAACAGGGTCACTCACGGGAAATATTGCTTTGCGATCAATGTCTGCTGGGAAGTCCGGGCACCCAGTCAAGATATGGCGCCTAAAATGTGACACTCCAACCCCTTGATGATATGACAATTTGGACTGACAGTAAATGCAGACAGCTTTTCCTTCAGCAGGTAACTCCTTGAAAAATTCCCAAACTCTAGATCTTTTCTTGCTTCTGGGATTGGCAAGTTGTGTATTTTCATCCACTCCTTCACCATGTACTTGATCTCCAGTTTGACTAGTTGACATTTCGACAGATAAGCTGCAAACACAGTAACATGGTACTAATTAGTTTACAAGCATGTATGTACTAATATTAAGCAAGCAACGTAACTGGAGATGCACTGACCTGTGCAAACACAGTAGCATGGTACTAATTATGACTTGAACTAATCATAATACTGGACTACAATTCATACTGGACTACAAGCATGGGACTTGAACATCATACTACCGGACTACAATTCATACAGGACTACAAGAATGGGACTTGAACATCATAATACTTGACTACAAGTATGCAGAATGGAATCAAATCGAAGGCAACCAAGGATCCATTAATTAACCAGGACGAAGAATGGATTAAGATTGGACGACGACCTAGACGTAGATGAAGCTGCCGTAGGGGATGCTCGAGTTCGCCGCCTTCCACCGGTCCACCGCACACCCGGGGCAGCCCTCGACGTAGTACGGCGCGCAACGGCACCAAAGATCGGCGAGAGGAGTAGCTGAGGACGACACCCAGAAACGGAGATTCGCGAGGACGGGGTGGCCGCCGGCGAGCGGCGGGGCTAGGTCGCCGGCGAGCTTCGAGGATGGGGTGGCCGCCGCGGGGAGAGATTGGGCGGCGGCGTTGACCTGATGCAAGGGATGTTACTAGAGGGGATGGGGCAAAGGCGAGGAGAAGACGTGCCGGGTGAGGGAGAAGAGCCGGCGGCGCGGCATGCCGGCGGGCGGCGGCGGAGCAGCGTGCTAGGGCTTTGGGGAGGAAGAGAGCAGGTCTGCTCCAGACGTCCAGTGGATACTGGGTTACCCCAACTCTCACGCCCAGATCTGTCCACTCAACTGGACCTAATATCCACTTGACGTCCACGTCCAATATGACCCAATCCAACTCGGTCCAGTAATTTTCAGGCCCAAAGCCCATGGATATCACAGATCCAGTTCAGATTTATCTACAATTCCACCAATCCATCTCTCCTCTAAGTGAGGGGAACCTAGTAGATCTTAATTTTGGAGTTCTTGGTATTTCACCTACTTTGTTCTTCCTCTCTTCTCCCCCCATAGGCATTAGTTGCTTTTGGTGTGATTTGAGAGTGAAGGATTTGAGCACTTGTGCTCTTGCCATTGCTTTGTGCATCGGTTTGTGCTCTCCACGAGGATTCGTGGAAGTTGAAAGTTTGTGAGCTTGTTACTCTTGGGTCATTGGACCCTAGACGCCTTTGTGGTAGTTGAGACCTTTGTGGTCACTTGTAGCCGTTCGGGAGCCCCCAATCCAGTGGTGGGTTGTGCCTCGGATTGTTGTTGTAAAGCCTCCGGATTCCGCCTTGAAGGATTCTGATAGTGGAAGGTGAACCAATCCTTTGTGGTGCGGTTCATCGGAGAATAGGGTGAGCCTTTGTGGCGTTGAGATCGACCTTTGTGGTGCCTCACACCTCTCCAAGGAGACGTACTCCTCTAAAAAGGAGGAACTCGGTAATACATCTTCGTCTCTGCGTGCCTCGGTTATTTCTATACCCGAGCCTTTTAATTATGTACTTTACATTGCGATAGCCTTCGTGCTTGAAGTATTCTATATTGCTATCACATTGTTGCTTGTCTTGCTTAGCATAAGTTGTTGGTGCACATAGGTGAGCCTAGTATATTTAGGTTGTTGGCTTGTTAATTTAAAACATCTAGTTTTATTCCACGATTATCAAGCCTAAACTGAAAAAGTTTAAATCGCCTATTCACCCCCCTCTAGGCGACATCCTTGTCCTTTCACCCGCCTGGGGGGCTTTCTAGGGGGATGAGATGTGAGGACCCCTCTGTTGACCGATGAAGGCTGCTCAGTTTAGTCCCACCTCACCTAGTGGAGGAGGCCACACCCAGCTTATAAGGGAGAGATTCCTCCTCCTTTCAGCCGCGGTTTTTGGGATGGAATGGGATTTCCTCTTATAGTTGGGCCGTGTGCGCATAAACGTCTGAAACTAGGCCGAGTGCTGGGCTAGATTTGAGTGCACGCTAACATCTGGTATCAGAGCCAGCATCGCCATGCTTTCCTGAGGGGCTTCTCAGGGGTATAGGATGTTAGGGCTGCTGTAGACTAGTGAGGCTGCTAATGGTTTAGTCCCGCCTCGCCTAGGGGAGGAGGCCACACCCAGCTTATAAGGGAGAGATTCCTCCTCCTTTCAGCCCGGGCTTTTGGGATGGAATGGGCTCTCCTCTTGTAGTTGGGCTGTGCGCGCATAAACGTCTGAAACTAGTCCGAGTGCTGGGTTAAATCTGATTGTACCCTAACACCCAGGGACCAGCATACCTCGTCTCCTCTTATTTTCTTCAGTGGCTAGAGCATTGTTAGCTGCCTTCCATGAAAAAACCTTTACTTTAGGGGGAAGTGCTGATTTCCATATAACAGACCAGCAACGATCCCTCCCATCACCTCTCGCACTAGTCGCTGCAAACGAACATTGTACATGATGCTCATTCAAGCCTAATTTGTAGGCACTGTGAACTGTGAAAATTCCCTTCTCAAGTTGCGAAGCTAAAAAAATCTTCGCCTATCCGACGAGCAGGAATGATCTCCAATATAAGTTCTGCATCAATGGGAAGGAAGGTGCTCCGGATAAGTTCCTTCCTCCAGTTCAAGTTTTGATCCAATAGCTCAGATACACGCCGGATCCTACTGTTTCTCCTTGGGGATAGAACTTTCATACATGATTGTCTGGGGATCCAACTATCACGCCAAACCCTGATGCTTGCACCATTGCCAACACGATACACAAGGCCCTTTTCAGCAGGTCTAGCCCATACGATATTGCTGTCCAAGTCGACGAAGGGTTGCCCGTAAATACTGTGTCAACCAGATTACCTCTTGGATAATACTTAGCCTTTAACACCCTTGCACACAAGCTGTTGGGTGAGGTGCCTTGCTTGTCTAGCAAGTAGGGCCTGACTGAAAAGTCGCATGTCTCGAAACCCCATGCCCCCTTGACTTTTCGATCTGATGAGTTTAGGCCAGCTGACCCAATGAGTTTTCCGTTTACGTTGTTCAGATCCCTACCAATAATTCCGAATTAACCTTGTAAGGTCATCACACACTGAATCTGGTAGTTTAAACACCCCCATAACATAAGCTGGAATAGCCTGAGCAATTGCTTTAATGAGTGTCTCACGTGGCCTTCCGGCTAGTTTAACAGCTGTGATGGTGGCGTTGCGTGTGGTGTTCCTTTATCGCCCTGTTGGTTTGAGAGGTATGTCCTGAGTTTTGATCACATTTTTGTGTGATCAGTTGTAAGGTGTGTGTTCCTTTTCCCCTATCTTAATGCAAAGGCAGAGCTCCTGCCAGTCAATTTCAAAAAGGTGTCTCACGTGCACTTTGAGCAAGTAAACTGCCTCCCACTCTATCAATCTCTTACTCAGTTTAGATTGTAGGTTTTGGAATCTTCCTTTATGCATACGCCCCTCTGGAGTAGGCAGGCCTAAATATTTATCTTCAAAAACTTGTTGCACAACACCAAGAGATGACCGAACCAAAGTCCGAGAGGTTTCAGAACATGAAGTGCTGAACATAATCCAAGAAAACAGATTTTTTTTGTGTGATCTATGTACGTGAAAAGACAATTTTTCGGTACTCCAAAATGAGTTTTAAGAAGATGTACTTTTGTATTTTTTACCCAAGGCATAAAAAATTAAAAAACTTTGTGTATAATCATAAAATGTACGGATGTACACGCGAAATCTTGTTCCGAACTCTAGACATTTTGAGATGCATTTTTCATATGGGTGCATCTAGACATATGATTCAAAACACCGTGTTGTTGGTACCAGATTTTACATGTGTAAAACTATCCTGTAAAATCTGGCTAGTAGTTACGATTTTGTGCGCCGATCCGGTACAAGCCGTTTTCCTCCTCGCCAGCGCCGGCGCACATATCCAACCCCGCGGATCCGGATCCTTCGCCCATGGTGGTCTCCGCCCCTCTCTGTCAGGGCGTCCTGCCCTTTCCCGCCGCCGCCAGGGCTCCTCTGCGTGCTTCGGGACGCGGAGGCTGGTCCTCGCCGCCGGCTGCCGCTCCGGCCCTACCGCCGCCGCGGCGACGGACGCGGTCCTGCTGGCCGATGCCGCCCGCGTCGGCAGGAGGAGGTACTCTTAATTTGCTATGGTCAATTTTATTCAATGCTCGTGCCAAACCATTCCAACAAGCCTCAGCTACGAATTTATGTGTTATTATTAACTAGTAAACGCACGCTGTTGCATTTGGTTTTGTTCAGCCCAATGCTTTGTTGATGATGTGGTCTTAATGATTTTGATCATGAGGTTGCAATAACGCAGCTAAGCACAAACACATTACAAATCTGAGTTGATGTTCATGATGTACTAGCTCGAAATAATTTGTTAAAAGATACTTCTGCCGTCTGCATTGCCTACTGAACTGAAACTCTGAGCATTGCTTTAGCATGTCACCCTCTATGGCTCTATTACTCGTATGGTGTTCATCGAGGGTGACTCTGATGCTCCATGTATTCAACAGGTGCGAATGCTTTGATCTCCATCAGCAGATGGTTCCCTTTGTTGAATCATGGGCTAGGCAGAAGTCCATTGTTAAGAGGAGGAAAGGGTTGGTAGAGAGCAACGAAGATCACTCGGACACCTTAATCGCACTGCAACATCCACCGGTTTATACATTGGGCACTGGCAGCAGCGAGGAGTACCTCCATTTCGATGTAACAGATTCTCCTTTTGAGATTCATCGTATCGACCGTGCTGGGGAGGTGACATATCATGGTCCTGGACAGGTATTTGTTAGTTGAATTCGCTGTATCATGCATCTGAAATTGTAGTTCGCATTGTTGTACTTGCACTCTGGTGGTGCGTTTTTTTGATTATCTGCATGTTATTTCCAATGTAGTTTCTGCTTCATGGTAGGTAAATATAAAGTAACTAAAGCCTCAAAGGAAAGTAAAGATCAGCCAACAAGGTTTTCCATAACCTTTCTTGGTACATAAACCTATGAATATTTTGAAGATCCTAGTTATTCATGAAATTCTTTTGTAGCTTAACAATCCATATTTCCTTACAATCAATTCTTTTTGCTTCCTTAGCTTGTCATGTACCCGATTCTCAATTTGCGGTATCACAAGTTGGATCTTCATTGGTACCTTAGGTCACTTGAACATGTGATTATTCGTGCCCTTCAGTCTGCATTTTCTATTAAGGCATCAACAGTAGAAGGCCTCACTGGTGTTTGGGTTGGTATGTTACTATCCTTTTGGATACTGCAAAGTGCAAAGTGTTTGATAATGTTATCATGTATCCTCTTTTTACTTGTGCACTCTGTTTCCTCTCCAGGGAATCGGAAAGTTGCAGCTATTGGAATTAGTTGCTCACGGTATATAGTGTATCATGGTCTGGCACTAAATGTCACCACTGACTTGACCCCTTTTGAGCACATTGTTCCCTGTGGCATAAAGGGCCGTCAGGTTGGGAGCATTAAGGATATATTACAGAAGACATCCAACATAAGAGAACTTAATGATGCAGAACTGATGGATATAGCTTATGAATCGTTGATCAAAGAATTTGCTGAGTTTTTTCAGCTCTCTCTAGAACCCAGCACTGATTTCTATCCTCAGCCAAGATAACATTATGAATTAACTGCGGAATATATTATTAGAGAATTGTAACCACACTTCAGCGAAGAAGTCAGGAACAAATACAAGCATATAGCAGAGGAAAGCTTTATTCAAAAGTGTAAGCCCCTTTAATCTGATAGTTGAAGAACTAGCGATCCGTGTGCATGATGAATTCAGGCCTTTGCTTCACCTGCAAATTCAGTCACAAGAAGTGTTTCAGCAAATCTGGCAGTTGCGATGCTCGACAGATGGGAAATTCAGAGAAAAAGCACATGACCTTCTTTGGTGGTCGAAGTCGATCCTTCCACCTTGGTGTCGACACCCGGCCACTCCTTGCAGGCGCAGTGCTTCCCTTTCTCGATGCCGTCGTAGACAGACTTGACATGTTGGCCGCACCCCTTCCAGGTGAACTTGCCGCACTTTTCGCACTCCACCTTGTAGCACATCTTGTATTCTTCTTCTTCAGATGCTCCCTGAGCTCCCTGTGTTGGCAAGTGTAGTTTTGATGTTCTGGATTACCTGTTACCTCGTGTCTCCATTTATAGGAACAACCGAGTGTGGATAAGTTCTGTGAGGTCCAGCGCTATTGGTGGAGGAAACAAAGTCTGGATAAGTTGTGAGATCTTGCAGCCTGTAAAAACTAGAGTTATCTAACGCGTTGTGGCAAAAACAAGTCTGTTCTTGTGTTAATCTTGTCGACATGATCAAACCAAAGTTTGTAAAACAGGTCTCTGCTCTTGTGTTAATCTTGTTGCGATGATCAAACCAAAGTTGCTAACTGTTACGATGTTTGTGCTCTTGCGTTAGTCTTGTTCCCCTGATCAGCCCAAAGCTGCTAATTCTTATGATGCTATAGATATTAGCATATTTTCAATGTGAGCTATTCCTGTTCTGAACTGTTGATGCTAGTGCAAAATGTGTAACTGTACAAAATTCTTCATCATGGAACATTTCAGCCCAAAAACAATTGTTTAAATTACATGTAGTCTAGCTACTTCGAGTGTACGAGAGCGTGCTTAGCTACGCAAAGCGTGGCATTGAGCCGTTGGTCGACGGCGAGCTCTGGTCGCTGGCCCAGACCTCCTGCACCGACACCGGCGACCGTGCTTTCTTCGCCGCGTTGTCCTGGAGCACCACGTCGGGCACTGGGTCTGTCATGCCAGAATCCGGGGCGGCGTCTCTGATCCTGCACAGCGTGGTGGCCACCTCGCTCATGGACGGCCGGACGTCCTTGTCGAAGGCCAGGCACCGGAATGCGAGCTCGCTGACGTGCCGAACCGACTCCATGACCCACTCCTCGCCGTGGCGGAGGAGCGCCGGGTCGACGATCTCCTCGACCCTCCCCTTGCCTATGCGGTCGAGGGCGAGGGAGGCGAGGTTGACCTCGCTCGGCGGGCGGCCGAAGTCGACGACCCTCATGGCTGTGATGAGCTCGACCAGCACGACCCCGAAGCTGTAGACGTCGCTCTTGTCGGAGAGGTGGAAGCTCTGGTGGTAGTCCGGGTCGACATACCCGGGCGTGCCCTGCGGCGCGGTGGAGACGTGCGAGCGCGAGGCGTCCTCAGGGGCGACACCGCCGCGGGAGAGGCCGAAGTCGGCGAGCTTGGCCCGGAGGTCGGCGCCGAGGAGGATGTTGCCGGACTTGACGTCGCGGTGGAAGATGGGCGGGCGCGCGGCGTGCAGGTATGCCACGGCAGCGGCCGTGCCCGCCGCGACGCCGAGCCGCGCGCGCCACGGCAGCGTGGCCCCGCCGTCGCCGCCGTGGTGGAGGTGTTGGGCGAGCGTGCCGTTGGGGACGAGCTCGTAGACGAGGATGTGCTCGCCGCGGTCGAGGCAGCAGCCGAGGAGGCGGACCAGGTTGGGGTGGCTCAGCGAGGAGATGAGCCTGATCTCGTTGAGGAGCAGCGCCACTGCCCTGCCGTCGTCGTCGTCGTGGCGGCACCGGAGGCGCTTGATGGCCACGAGCGGCGCCGCTGAGCTGGGCGGGAGCCGGCCGACGTAGACCGTGCCGTAGCCGCCCGTGCCGAGGCGATGCGTGTGGGAGAAGGAGTTGGTCGCGCGCGCCACCTCGCTGTACGAGTACACCGGCACGCCGCTCGACGACGCCGCCTCCGACAGGAGTCGCATCGCCGCGAGCCTGTTTGAGCCGGACCGGCCCTTGCCGCGGGAGCGCCGGCGTCGTCGTAACATGCAGAGCAGGAGTAGCACGCCGGCCGCCGCCACGCCCGCCAGGACACCTGCTATCAACGCGCAGCGACAGCCCAAGTTAGTTAAAGATTAGTGTAGAACATCTGGTTTTAGACAACTTGGATGGAAAAGATTACTATGCTACAGGCAGTCAGGCACAGTTAATTTTGCTCTAATTTTTCTTCTTAGAGTTAGAGAAGTTTACTAAAAATAATTAGCTGTTGAATGTGAATCTTGTCATGGTCAAACGATGCATAAAATTCTTTGAAGCAAAAACAACTTTTCTTTCCCATTTCCCATTCAACTTTTCTACTATCTGGTTCTTGCTAGCCAGGTCAGCAGTCAAGCATGCATGCCGGCTATTCAATGCATGGGACCAACGGTCTTGACTCTTGACTGGAAGCATTTTGACCCTTCATTCTTGTACTCCACATAGTGTCGTACACGTAATGGCATAAGGACCAGGTCACAGAACAGTTTTTACCTCCAAGTATGACAGCCGCATTCTTCTTCGAACCCGGCTTAGCTGCACACAAAACAAATTAAAAGTTCCATCAGAGGAGTATGTAGCTATCATAATAATGTTCATGGTCAAATGCAGCCATTTATTTCCCTGGGGATTCCTGTTTTTCAAATACATGTCACCATCTTTGAAATCTCAGTTTTCTTTTTGCCATGAAAATGTCATGTTTATAGCTCTGCAAAAGTCTTAGTTTATGTGTTATATGAGAAGTGACTTGTACATGCTGATTGTTGAATTTGATCTAAATGCTCAAAATCTGAAGTTTTATGAAACAATTAAGAACATATACTCACTACATTTTCATTATGTGCGTTCTGAGTTTAGGTATAGTCAAACTTTAAAAGTTTAACTAAGTACATAGGAGAAAATATCAACATCTATACCACCAAATATATATATATGAATATGGTTGAATGTTTTCTACTCCTGAGTGTAACTACACCCGCGTCTCATATAGCACCATACGGAAGTATTTGTAATACTTTATCGGTTTGAGTATGTTCATATACTATATCTAAGATAACCCAAAGCAAGTTCCGTGAAAAAATCGCACGTGTGCTCATTTTTTGCAATATATACTCAAAATAACGTCATATTTGTACATAATAAAGAAGTATGCGAAAAAAAATTACATACTACCTAAAAAGTACTCCATCCCAAAATATAAGGCGCCCTTTAATTTCGCAGGTCAACGACATACAACTTTGACCAGGATTTTTACATATAATATGTACACAAAATTAATATAATGATATATAAAATGAAAGAATTTTGCAAGATGAATCTAACGGTACCATTTACACATTCTCAATCTTAGTAATTTAATATTTATTAGTGGGCAAAGTTGAGAACCAAAGACCAGCATAAAAATAGCGCACCTTGTATTTTGAAACGGAGGGAGTAGTATCTATAGTACTAAAATAGTCTTATATACTGCATACTACATGTACAATTCTCCCGGTATGATAGATACTCCATACATTATATGAAACACACATGGGAGTAACTACGCCGTGATTGAGTTGCCAAGTGTGAAGTGTGAACCAAAATATTTGGTTAAGCCGTGATTGACCGCACGGACGACTTGCGAGTGCAGCTGACGTGGCCCACTCAGCACATGGTCCCACCCACAAACAAACCCACGGGATCACTTGTGGACTGGACCGTGTGGCGTGCAGCACAAAATTCTGGAAGCACTGACGCACGCACGCACGCACGCACGACGACTCACCTTGTGATTTGAGGTAGCATCCGTCGCCGGCCACGAAGCCGTCGCCCTCCATCCCCGCGACGCACGCGCACCGGTGCCCCACCGATCCGCTCGGAGTTTGGACGTCGGAGCACGTCGCGTTCGCCGTGCACGGCTCGCGGCCGCCGGCGCACGTCCCGTTAAGCCACCAGCCCAGCTCCGCCAGGCCGAACTCCAGTGATACCGTTACCGTCTCCTCCGCCACGTCCGCGAACACAGCGGAGGTCAGCACGTCGACGCACTTCGTACTTTCCGCGTTCTCCCACTGCAGAAAGATGCCCGGGACGTGGCGTTGGGCGCGGCAGAAGCGACGCACGCCACAGGGCCTGCGGCGGAGGCCGTCTCGTTGACGCCGCACTGCGCCGTGCGGAGCAGTCTGGACATGACGGCAGCCGGCACGCTGCATACGGTAGAGTTGGTCTCGATGCATTCGCCGCGGAGGAACAGGCCGGTGCGGGACGAGACGCCATAGTTGGAGCCGGAGAGCGCCCTCCTGGTGTCGGGGACGCTGCGGCTGCACGACGATGGAAGGGAAAGGACGACGGTGGATGCGGTGGAGTTGAAAGCGCGGACGCTGTACGAGGTGCCGTTGTCTCCTCCTCTGGTTGGGAGGATCGGCATGGAGGTGTTGGCGTCGCAGGACAGAGCGATGGGGCAGCCGGCGGAGAAGCCGAAAGGGTAGGGGACGGCGGTGGCGGCGCCGCACCGGCGTTGGCACCCGCCGGAAGCTGCGGCGGCGGAGATGATCTCATGGGGAGTAGGACAAGGAGCAGGACGAACACACGGTGCATCTCTTGGTACGTAGTACTCGGAGATTGTACTGCAACGAGACGAGAGAGAGGGATTTTGGTTGGTGTAGTTGCCTGATGAAATGAACCGGTTGTAGGTAGGCATGATTAATCATGACAAAATAGTCAAAGGGAAACAGTACTGCATACTGTTTATTTTTCTTTCCTTTTTTCCTCAAATTTATTTGAGATGATGCTCTTTTGACTATTATCAGTAGCAGTCGCTGCATGTCATAAAAAAAAGGAAGCACTCCGTGTAGTGTGGGCCTTGTATTACCTATTACGTATTCTACGATACAAATGGTTTGTTTCTAGGATGTGGACGATCTCAACTTTTGATTTTTATCCAATGGAAATTGGATAGTTGCACATTTTAATAGTTGTGTGCACAGCTAGAAAATAACTATTCCCTCCATTACGAATTATAAGGTGTTTTAGATATTTCAATATTGATTAAATACAGACTAAAGTGAGTCTATAGATAAACATGTTTAGATGCATCTGATTCGGAAAAAAGACAAAACATCTTATGATTCCGACCAGAAAGAGTAGACAACTTAGTAAAAAGTAGTTCACTTTAAAGCACACAATGCAAATTCTAATGCCTCTTTTCGGCATACAAATTCTAAAGACTGATTGGTGGTGGTACAAATGAGTTGTGTAGCCCGTTGACATCAGAATTTTCTCAAGGCATTGCGTTATGTGCTCATATATGCACCAAAAATCCATAAAAATTGTGAGGTTTTGTACGCAAACTTAGCCTCTAATAGGTTCTTGGGTTCATGCACCTCGGTTGATTCATATCTCCCCATCATTTATATTCTAGTTGGAAACTCAATTGGGTAGATAGTTTGAAAGGGTATTACTGCACTTGCTACCAATTCCTATTAGGACTTTCTCGAAGTCCATACTACTCCATGGTTTCCCACAAAACAGGCATATAATTTAGTCAAGTCAAGATTTTTATGTTTGACTTGTAGATAAAAATATGAACATCTAAAATAGTTGCGCCATAAAATTATTTGATGTTTATTCATTCGATGTGGTAGGTATACCTTTTGTGTGTATTTGTTCAAAATTTAGTAAGATTTGACTTTTCGCTAATTTTATATGTCTTGTTTTATGGAACAAAGGTACCAATTATAAAGATTGGAGTTGGCGGTGTGTTCACTCCTCTTTCTCTACCATTAATCCATATGCGACCAATAATTTTGTAGAAGTCACAAAATAAATAAATAAACTTCTATTAACAAGTCGAACCACCAACCTCGTAAAATGCGTGAATAAACAAATACACGATTGCACAAATATGTGCTAAACACTCTTGCAAGTGATAAATAAATAAAATTGCATCATGTGGGATCACCACTCTTATTAAAGAAAAAAGACACAAATAAACAAATGTAGGATTGAGATCGAACATAATCCTTTTCTAGGTTTTGGATTATTTCACCTGACCAATCCCCATGGTTCTATATGGTAGCATAGCAGACTAAGGCATAACCTAATGGTGGGAGGGGTTGATGCGTTCCTCCCACCACCCGAATTTGAAGCCTTTTAAACGCAGTTTTGGTGCTGTTGCACCATTCTTCTTAATTAAATGTCACAGTACTCCTCCGTTGCCGGCCTCATTTTATATCATTATATGGTAGCTTAAATGAGCAATCAATTACTTCTTGTTCAAACGCGAGAAAGACCTCACCCTCGTACACGAGTTTTGAATTTTAAAGGGTGCTCCCCTTCAAATCTTACAGTATGTCCCTTCCTTGGTCTCTTTAGATGGTCCAACATCTCGCCATCTATAACTCTCCGTTGGCTTTTCGCTCTCTTTTATCCTCATAACCAAGCAGCGGTTGCCAACAAGATGCAATTTTTAGGACACACCAACTCCATGTTGCTTACTTTGGTTTGGAAGTGTTGGCATCCCCAAAATGCAAATTATTTGCTCGGTCGATTCTTCAAAACCGGGTTTGGACGGCGGATAGACTTGAGTGGAGGGGATGGCCAAATTGTGGTTTTTGCAAGCTTTGCAACCAAGTGTAAGAAACAGCCACACATCTCCTTTTTAAATGCCGTTTCATCACAAGAGTTTGGTCTTCCTTGATGGTGTGGTTGGGGCTACATGATCTTACTCCTCGCAACTTGCATGCGATTGGTGCCGTCCAAGATTGGTGGAAAGATGTCATGCACAAAAAAGGATGTTCAAGAAAGGCTTTGGCTTCCCTTGTCATGCTTGTCGCTTCGGAGGTGTGGAATGAAAAAAAATGCCAGAGTCTTCCGCAACAAGTTTTCAACTCTAGCCATGATCGTTGCAAAGATTAACCGCAAGAGTAGACTTTGTATTTGGCCTAGACCACATTTGGTTGTTTAGTGGTTTCGTAGCAATTCACGTGAATTAGGCTTGTACATCAATAGATAATAATCCTAGCTCCCATCATGATATGATCGATCTTGCAAGTCATTCCTGGTCAATGAGATACTGCTCTATGCTTTCACTACAGGACGCAGGCACTAAGCCGAGGGCTTTTTGTCGTCGGCAAAAGCCCAAAAACCGTCGGCCTAGCCTACGCCGACGGCAGCCGTCGGCATAGGTCCTTGTAGGCTTAGGTCAAATGTAGGTCAAATGGCCGTCGGCATAGATAATAGCCGTCGGCATAGGCTATGCCGACGGCCAAAATCGGCCGTCGGCGTATTTGCCGTCGGAATAGGGTTTTCCAATAAATTTTCAATTTTTTTTTGATTTTTTAAAAACTTTTTTGAACTTTTTAATTCTATTTTATTTCTATTTGAAAATTTCCTAGTTTGCCACATACTTAATCTCTAATTACACACTTAATCATTGGTCAAAATACTTATCCTAGTCAAACTTCCTATTCGGTCACCCATCCTCAAATTGCTCCAACCCAAGCACGCTTAACTTTTGAGTACCTATCAAATTAGCTTCCAAATGAGAAGTTAGAACTTACTGATATTCGTATCCTATCAATCATATTAACCTCTCGGTTACGATGTTACACTTTTCAATATTTAAATTTTAAAAAATTATTTGAATAAGTAACAATGATTATGTAATAGTATATTTTGAATAAATAACAATAAAATGAATTTTACTTTATTTTTTCCTTTTTACATTTAATATGGAATAATTCATATCTTTAAATCCGTAAATCGAAATTTGACAAATAAAATGTCTAAGTCGATTAGAAAAATGAGAGGAATTAAAATATGCCATCCATATCATCTTTTGTATCATAGAAATATCGATAGTTTTAGAAAATTTGACCTCTTTCGATAAATAGTCATGGTGGTCATTTTACCCGTTTTTTGAAAAAAATCAAATAAAGTGAAAAAGCCTAAAAAAAAGGTACCCAAAACCAAGATCCACCCAACTCTTGCAAAGTTTCCCTCCGTTTCATCCGAAGTGGGAGTTTTTAGCTATAAGTCCACCAACTTATTAGAAAGAAGGTGAAGTCGGTAACACACCGGAGTAGGATCTTGGACATGTACAACACCCAACACACTTTTATACATATGATATGGAACCACCTAGATTTTGGTGCGTTTCCGACGCTCCGGACCGCTTCGGCGAAACCCTAGACCCGCTGAAAAAAATCTAAATTACCGTGTACCTTTTTGAACGGAGTCGAAAGGGGTAGGCCAGTGGACTTTTTTGTTTGGTTGTGTTAGGTTAGGACATAGGAACATCCAAAACCAAGATCCACCCAACTCTTGCAAAGGTTCCCTCCATTTCGCCCGAAGTGGGAGTTTTCAGCTATAAGTCCACCAACTTACTTGAGGAAAGTGAAGCCGCTGAAGCCGGTCACACACCGGAGTAGGATCTTGGACATGTACAACACCCAACACACTTGTATACATATGGTATGGATAATCCCCAAGTATTAGCAATTTTCTCGATTTCGACCTAATTTTGCCTATTTAAATGACTTTATGCCAATTTTTCAAAAGTAATTGAAATTTGAACTACACGTGTGTGATAGTTTGGTTTAATTTTTTTACAAAAATCATTTTTAGGTACACAAGTAGTGACTTTATCACAGAAACGTCGATAGTTTTGAAAATTGCGACCCCTTTCAATGAATAGGCACGGCGGCCATTTGACCATTTTTTCAAAAAAATAAAAGAAAGTGAGAAATACTTAAAAAGTGAAATCCTTTGGCATGGAGTCCTTTTATGTGTACTAGTTGCTAGAAAAAATGACAAACTTAAGTTTTGACAAACATTAAAAAAAAAAACCTTCACAAAAAGGTTTATTATCTATAAACATGTATACGTTTCGCATCAAATGACCAAGTTATGACCATCCCCGTGCCATAATTTGTGATAATGTGTCCATATTTGATACATATGTGTGTCTTGGTATGGCAAACTTGTTGGCAAAAAAATTTCCAAATTATTTTTATAAATATCATTTTCCATTTTTTAAGTGCCAAAAATAACTTTTTTATTAAGCAAGTACCAAAAATATGTTGCAAAAAGTAATATGCATAGTGAAAATGATGATATGGATGTCATATTTAGATTCCTCTCATTTTCCTAATTGATTTAGATATTTTATTTGTTAAATTTCGATTTACGGATTTAAAAATATGATTTATTTCATATTAAATGAAAAATAGAAAAAATGAGAGGAACCTATGCCGACGGCAAAGCCGTCGGCTTAGCCTTGGTGAACCTATGCCGACGCATCGACTTAGCCCTATGTCAAATGATTTTCCTTCGCGGGATCTATGCCGACGGCCCTGACAAAAAGTCGTCGGCGTAGCCTCGGACCGTCGGCGTAGGCCGCCTTTGATATCATTCGAATTACGCATACAGGAACGACTTCTCCCTAGAGTAGTGGTGGAGTCATCAGTGCATGACCCTCCACGAGAATTCGCATACCCGTGCTTCAGCGAGGGGCCAGTTGCCTAGTATGATGTAGAGTTTGAAATTTCAGTCTCGGTCATCCTTGTAATAGAAAAAAAATGCCACAATTAGCAGTACAGCCCAATGATGCCATGATGGAGAGGGCATTATCATTTGCTGGAGGCGTTTAGCAATGATCGAAATAGCCAAAGTAACGTCCTATTTCAATGATGGAGATGGCATTATCTGCTTGCTTCTTAGGCCCGACCATACTGTCACCGTGTTGCGTGAGGGATGGTCTCGCTAGCTAGGTACATACATATATGCATATGTAACTAAGTTCGATTTTCCGCAGTATCGAGCATATACAAGGCTGGCAGCATATATAATAACAATATACATACGATTTAGGCTATACGGCTAAAATTGAATTTGTGCACGAATTCAGCTATCTGGCGTGTCGATGATGCTAAATTGCGAGCTGTGGGTGAAACACGCAAATGGCGCATGCATGCGTCTCTGCGATTTACTGGAATTCACGTTAGACGGATCGCTAGAGAAAATCAAGCCGTGTTAAAACAAAAATCATGCAGCTCAAAAAAGCCTTCGGATTTCTGCACAGATCATTATGGTTGTCAGCTCACTATTCTTCTTAGAGAAAATTCCTTATATGACACTCAGCTAAAATGTTGTTCCTTATTTGACACTTGACAAAATTTTCTTCCCTATACGACCACTCACCAAAATTTCTTTCCTTCGTGACACCACCGTGAGCTCCGTTACACTGTTCCCTAAAAAAAAGTCGGATGGACAAAAATGGCCTCGTCTCTATCCTATCGTTCGAAACAAAGAAAAGAACCTGAACAAACCAAAGAAAGGCGGCGGCGGCAGCTTCAGCTGAGGATCTATGCGGGGCGCGGCATGTCGGCGGGGTTCGGACCCCATGCCCGCCACGGCGGCCGCCGTCCACCTCTCGCTGCTCCCTACTCGCGCCCAGCCACACGCAAGCAACCGAGCTCCGCCTCCGCCACAACCCAAAGCCGCGTCGCTCCCGCAATGGAACGCCGTGCTCGCAGGCCAGTCCCGCGCCGGCCGCCACGCCAATGCCCTGGCCTTCCTTCCTCCGCTCCTTACCGCCTCTGAGGGCCTCTCCCCGGACCGGTTCACGCTCCCTCCCGCCGCCAAGTTCTACGGCTTCCTCCGCGACGGCGCTGCCGCGGGGCGCCAGGTCTACGCGCTCACCACCAAGCTCGTCGTGGCCGACGACGACCCCACCCCTTCGTCGCCAACTCCATTGTCTCCACGTACGGCCGGTGCGGCCGCAACAAAGACGCCCATAAGGTGTTCGACGGGATGCCGGCCGCGGCCAGGAACCTCGTCTCCTAGAACGCGCTCATGGCGGCGCTCTCAGACAACTCGCGGCGCGTCCTGGAGGTATTGCGCGACTTCCTGGTGCGGACGGAGGCGGCGCCGGGCGAGGAGACGCTGGTGACGGTGCTCCCGATGTGCGCCGTGCTTGGGTGGAACAGGACGGGCATGGTGGGGCACAGCCTCGCAGTGATGTGGGACGCCGCGGCGCGGGTGCGCAGCATGCTCGTCGACATGTATGCCAAGTGTGGCGACCTCGCCGATGCTGAGCGCGCCTTCCTCGAGGCCTCCGAGAGCAACGTGGTGTCCTGGAACGTAATGCTCGGCGTACGCGTGGAGCGGCGAGGCCGGCACAGCGTTCAGGTTGCTGCATAGATGCAGCCCACGGAGGAACATGGTGGTGTGCCGGCAGATGAGATCTGGGGAAGCTGAGCGAGCTGCACGCATTTACCATCCGGAGAGGTCTGGATTTCACCGACCAGAATGACCTGGTGCTGACTGCTGAGTAGTGAATGTGATGATGGCAGCCTCAGCGAGATGTAGGTGTTTGATCCATGCCGGCCGTGCCTTCGCTTGCTACTGTCATGTACAAATATTTGGTCAAGTTATGCACCAGGGGTAAAAAATGTCTTTTCATGTCTCTTTTTAACACCGTTGGTGCACAAAATATACTAGAGTGTCATATAGGGAAAGAAATTTTAAGTGAGTGTCATATAAGGAATTTTCTCTTCTTCTTGTTGCAGGTTCGGTTTGGTCTTCCTTGCCGGTTCATCTGCCAGGTCTCACAACTCAATCCCCGCGCATTGTCCACGCTAATTTACCTTGGCTTGTAGTACCCCACTAGTCAAGATGTGGTAGGTCTGGCCCGGTCTGGACCTGATATTGGACCTCCGAACCTAAACAATAAGTGGCAGGTTTAGGTTAGGCCTGCACCTCCTAATCCGGGTTCATGGGTAATCCTAAGGTTCGGCCCTCTTCTCTGTATCAGCGCAAATCGGTCCACCGGCCGTCGACGAATACCAGGCTCTCCCCGCCACCTGCGCCAGCGAGTTGGACGCTTACACCGTCCAGTTCCACCTGCTGTCGATGCACACCTCGAACAGCCCCACGGTCGGGACGCGCCGCATCACGATGTATTGCGCCGCCGTGTCGAGCGCGACGAAGTCAACCGCGCCTGGCGGGAGCTGGACGGCTTCTTGGTTTATGGCGATGCCGGAGAGCTGGATGTTGTAGGTGCCGCATCACGGTTACGGCCCGCCCCGAGGAACGCCACGCAGGCTGAGCCGGCGAGCACAACCGGCGAGCTGGATGGTGTAGGCGCCGCAGCATGATGTACGGCCCGCCCCGAGGAACGCCACGCCGGCTGTGCTCGGCACGACGGCAGGCTCAAGCCGCACCGGCCGAGGCCCACGTCACCGGTCGCCGCGATGCCGGCGCGCACGCAGAGAAGACGCCACGGACGGTCACCTCCACAATCGGCCTGCTCCCCTGGCAACGTTGACGAGCGTGAGGTCCCCGACGCGGCGGTGCGCTGGGGCATGGGACAATAACGAGAGCGAGAGCGTGTGCTTGGTAACCAGCGAGTGCTCCACTGTCGACCTCACGACCCTCACCATGTCGACCACGACCACCATGGAGATGCGCCCGGAGGAATCGTTCGTCGTCGTTGGCGCCGACGTGTGCGCGCTGAGCCGCCTGCTGAGGTTGCCCCCCGCGACTTGGAGACGGTCGGAAAAAGAGGATGGAGGATTCGTGCTCTGCTCCGAGGAGGTGATTCTGGTGCCGGCGAGGGCGAGGTGACTGGTCCTGCGGCGGCGCAACGGCGGCTGTCTTCCAATTCCTCTGCATATAGGTGCGGTTCGCCCCTGGGGTCAAAAGGGAAAGATCTGTTGGAATAGGCTTGTGTGTCCAGTCGACGATCCATCGAGTGAGGTGGAGGACTCGACAACTTAGAGGGTCCCAACTTCGGGGTCTGTCCCAAGTCGAGGTAGTGTTCGACTCCGGGGTCTGTCCCGGGTCGAGGCAGTCGCCAGGATCTTCGTGTGCGAGGACTTTTGTCCTGTAGCCTGTGTACTGAAGTGGTGCGTCAGCACCAGTACAGAGTAGGTAGCTAGGACGTGCTAGACGTCACCTACAGTGGTTCCTAGTCAGTGACGCCGTCAACCGTGGCGGTGTGTTATGACATCATAGACATGTCACATCAAGTCGGATGTGACAACTTAGTTGACTTTAGGCCGGCAGCTCGGCACAACCCCTATTTAAAGGGAGGAATATTAAGATGGAAAATTGAGGCAAACCATTTCTTTGTGGCACACACTCCCCTCTCTCTTCTCCACTCTCTCTCGTTTAGCTTTAGGGACAACAATTGGTATCAGAGCCCGAGTTCTTTGAGAGATCTCACCGGAGATGGGCGAGCACAAAGCTCTTCTACCGGCGGAGGTGAAGGAGGCCGCAAGCACGCTGGCACTCCAGCGGGTTGTGCGGGAGGCCGGTAGTTTGTGGCCGCTGCTCACGCGGTCAAACTACGCGGACTGGGCGTTGCTCATGCAGGTGAAGCTTGAGGCACACCGCGTTTGGTCCAACGTGCACGATGGCACGGAGGAGCGCGAGACGGACCGGGCAGCGCTGGAGTACCTGCTGCTCGCCGTCCCGCCAGAGATGAACTCCACACTGGCATCGAAGAAGACGGCCAAGGAGGCGTGGGAGGCGATCAAGACGATGCGGGTCAGAGACACCCGTGTACGGGAGGCGAAGGCGGCAGCGCTCAAGAAGCAGTATGAGGCCATCAAATTCCGCGACGACTTCGCCATGCGGCTATCGTCGCTCATGTCGCAGCTTGGGGTGCTCGGCGTCACCATCACCGAGCCGGACACTATCCGCAAGTTTCTCTCGGTCGTTCCCACGAGGTTCTTGCAGATGGCATGCTCCATCGAGACCCTGCTTGACCTCGACAAGCTCCCCATGGAGGACCTCATCAGCCGCCTCAAAACGGCCGAGGAGCATCATGAGGCGGAGAAGCCGGAGGCCAAGCTGGCCGGCAAACTACTCCTCACGGAGGAGGAGTGGTTCTTCCGGATGCGCCTGCAGGACGGAGGTGGATCCTCCAGCCATGCCGGACGCGGCGGCGGCAAGCCGCGCGGATGCGGCAAGGGCAGCCTGGCTCACGGAGCCGGGAACCGCGACACGAAGGACAAGTGTCGCTACTGCGGAGTTGTCGGCCCTGGGCGCGAGACTGCCACAAGAAGAAGCGCGAGGAGGAAGCCCACCTCGTGCGTGGAGGGGATGTGGCAGCGCACCTCGTCCGTGGTTGAGACGACGAGGACGACATCGCGCTCCTCATGATGGAGGCCTGCACCATCACGTCTGCCCCACAGCTCCCTGTTCCGACTCGCCAGGCGGAGTCGGGCACCTCAGAGGCGACACCCTTGTCTCGACCGGTGGCAGAGTCAGCGACTCGACCGGTGGCGGAGTCGGAGGGATCGTCGACTCCTCCGGAGGAACTCGCGACGATCCGATGGATCGCGGAGTGGGACGTGGCGACTCGAGAGGAGTCGGCCGTGTCGGGTTGCAAGGACTCGACAGAATCGTCGAGTCAGGATGAATCGACAGCGTTGGCTCAGAAGGAACTGACCATGGCGACTCGGGAGGAGTTGGCCACCCGGCTCCAGCAGCCGGGAGTGTCGGGTCGCAAGGACTGACAGCCTCATCGGGTGGAGAGCACCCGACAGCCTCGTCGGGTGGAGAGCACTCGACTGCGGTGACTCGAGAGGAGTCGACCGCGGCGCTCGGAGGAGCTGGCCGACCTGACTCGCAAGGAGCCGGTCCTCCTCATGCTAGAGGAGAAGGCGCAGGTCAACCTGGCGCAAGAGGGGGACGCCAAGTAGGGTGTCTGGTACCTCGACTCGGGCACCACCAATCACATGACTGGTGACCGCGCCGCGTTCGCGGAACTCGACACAAGCGTCACCGGACTGTCAAGTTCGGCGATTGCTCGCGAGTCGACATCTGCGGGCAGGGGACGGTGCTCTTCGTCTGCAAGTCAGGCGAGCACCGGGCCGTCACCGGGGTGTACTACATACCCCGGCTGAACAAGCAGATCATCAGCCTGGGCCAGTTCGACGAGAACGGCTGCCAGGTGCTGATTGAGGATGGGATCCTCCGGGTGCGTGATAGGAACCGACAACTCCTGATCAAGGTCAGGCGAGAGCCGAACCGAATGTACAAGCTGCACGCGCGAGTCGCGCAGCCGGTGTGCCTAGTCGTGGGCGCCGGCGACGACCCGACATGGACTTGGCATGCGCGGTTCGGGCACCTCAACTTCGACAGCTTGCGCCGACTGGCGAAGGACGAGATGGTGCGTGGCCTCCCTCTGGTGGAGCACGTGAACCAACTCTGCGACGCCTGCCTAGCAGGGAAGCAGAGGCGAGCCCCGTTCGCAAAGCAAGCGAAGTTCTGGGCGAAGGAGCGATTCGAGCTGGTCCACGGCGACCTCTACGGGACGATCATCCCGGCCACTTGAGCAGGAAGAAGTACTTCCTCTGCTCGTGGACGACCTGTCGCGGTACATATGGCTCGCCCTTCTCTCGACGAAGGACGAGGCCGCAGCCGCCATCATCCGACTCCAGGCAGGAGCCGAGTCGGAAACCGGTTGCAAGCTGCGCACGCTGCGCACGGATCGCGGAGGCGAGTTCACCTCCGGCTCATTCACAGCATACTGCGCCGAGCTCAGAGTGGAGCATCACCTGACGGCTCCGTACTCCCCACAGCAGAACGGCGTCGTGGAGCGACGCAACCAGACGATTATGGGCATGGCCCGCAGTCTGCTGAAGGCCAAGAAGGTCCCCGGTGAATTCAGGGTGAGGAGGTGACGACGGCCGTGTTCATCTTGAACAGGTCGCCAACCAAGAGCGTGGACGGCAAGACGCCGTTCGAGGCGTGGCATGGCCGCAAGCCGGACGTGAGCTTCCTGCGCACGTTCGGGTGCGTGGTGCACGTCAGGGAGACGCGCCCCGGGCTGAAGAAGCTCGACAACCGGAGCAGGCCGATGATCTTCGTCGGGTACCAACCTGGGACGAAGGGATATTAGGCCTATGACCCGGTAACCAACCGCGTGACCATCACGCGAGATGACGTGTTCGACGAGAACGCATGCTGGGACTGGAGTTCGCCGGACACGCCAGTGAACACCTTCAGAGACGACTCCTTCACGGTCGTGCACATGGTGTTCGAGCCGCAGCCGACTCCGGGAGACGGGAGTGCGGGTCCTGCACCCGACTCACCAGCTCCAGACTCGCCGACTCCAAGAGACGGGAGTACATCCCCAGCCGGTTCTCCAACGACACCGGAGCACCCGACAGCCGAGTCCCCGATTCCCGCTGTCCCTGGCGTCGAGTTCGTCACGCCACCATCGAGGTACTCAGGTATGCTCGATGCAGAAGACGACATGAGCTTCGAGCACCGGTTCCGCACACTGCAGAACGTGTTCGAGGCGGGTCCGGCCCTTGAGCCGGACGATGAGCTCCACTTCCTTGCCTCCGAAGAGCAGGCTCGTTCGGGGAGGCGAAGGCGCATGCTAGCTGGAGGCAGGCAGGAGGAGCTGGAGGCCATCGAGTCGAACTCGACTTGGCGGCTAGCCACCTTACCACCGGGTCACCGTGCGATAGGCCTGAAGTGGGTCTACAAGGTGAAGAAGGATGCGCACGACGCAGTCCTTAAGCACAAGGCTCGCCTGGTGGCGAAGGGCTATGTGCAGCGGCACGGGGTCGACTATGACGAAGTCTTCGCACCCGTGGCCTGACTCGAGTCTGTATGGCTATTGCTAGGCGTGGATGCGAGTGCGGGGTGGGACGTCCACCACATGGATGTCAAGTCAGCCTTCCTCAACGGCGAGTTGGAGGAAGAGGTGTACGTGCAGCAGCCAACTGGCTTCGCTGCGATGGGGAAGGAGCACCTGGTGCTCCGACTCGACAAGGCGCTCTACGGCCTCAAGCAGGCGCCAAGGGCATGGAACACCAAGCTCGACGCATGCCTCGTGAAGGTCGGCTTCGTAAGGTGCGAGTCGGAGCACGACATGTACGCGCGAGGAGCGACTCTGAGCCGGCTTCTAGTCGGCGTCTACGTTGACGACTTGGTGATCACGGGCTCGGACTCCAGCGACATCGACGAATTCAAGCTGGAGATGTACACTACTAGGAAACAGGCATTTAGTGGCGCACTAGTTTGAGCTTTCTGTGGCGCATGGTGGGTTGTAACACCCCGATTTTCACTAACCGATTTTTCTGAAAAAGGGGTGAACTAAAAAAAATTCGAAAACCTTTTTACTTGGATTTCTCTGGATTTAATCAAAACTCATTTGAACTTTTGGTGATTGATGTCGAAATCATGTACCTCTCATTGTCCCAACCCCGGGAATATTCTCTGAATATTTCTGATCACCTTTGATTCCGTTCGTCAGGGTTTTCTTTATAAAACCTTAATGCCTTTCCTAAAGAAAACAAAAACCGATATCTCGCCTCTCCAAAGAAACTCTCCTTCATCTTGCTTAGAAAATTCCGCCAAAAATCCCAGAGACACCTATCATCATGTATCTCCCATATATGCATGAACATAGCCATGACCTATGCAACTTTTTAGATTGAGGAAATTACCAAATCTGCCACTACCGGGCCATTTAATGCAAAACCCTACTCCCACTCCACCATAAATCTTGTCCACTTGAGGAAGTGTTTCATATACCATTATAATCCACCCCAAGAAATTTGGGATCATTTGGACCAACTTTTTCTTGTAGGACACCCATCGAACACCATCTGCCCTTTTCGAAACCCAAAAATGTTTACACATGAAAATTTCTCCAAATTGAGTGATACTTGACCACATTGCTCACATACCAGTAGAACACCACCAGTAAAAATCCTAGCTCCATTGGAGTAGAGGAAGTCCTTTTTCATTTCATCGAACACCTTGAGTACATTTGAATTTTTCAAAACTTTGTACTGGCATTTTGTCCCAATTTGGTGTTTTGCTTGCTGTGTGTTGTTTGTGGCAGTAGTGGAACCAAGTGACGCGACCCGTTTTCTTTTTAGTGCCCTAAATCACCGGGAACGCGAACCATGTCGACCACGTCGCGCTCTGGCCATGCCGATGTCGGCATGGCACTGTGAAAACCCTAGCCCCGGCCTTATCCTCTGCTGCAGTGTAGCCGCGTGCGCTACTGCACCTCCCGCTCGACCCTCCCTATCCCCTCCTCCTCCTTATCCCTCCCCATGTGGCCGGAGCAACGTAAGCCGTGACCTCAAACTCCATTAATGGCCGCCACGGCCACCACCTAACTCTCCTCCTCTCCTGCGTATACAAGAGCCCCCGAGCCCTCCCTCGCAGGCACACCTCTCCCTCCTTCCCCCAGAACCTCCCCACAAGTTTTTTAGAAGGGGGAAGCAACCGGGCTTCGAATTTCGGTCATGACCACCGAAATGGTGTCGAGCTCGTTCTCGAGCTATCCAGCACCTCCCCCGGGCCCCTAGCCATCCCCTGGCCGCGGTTAGCCGCCGCCGTCCCATCTCTGCCCTCGGGCCGTCCTAGAAGCAGCAGAGGCGGGAGATCGAAGCACGGCCTCCATGGCCGAGCTCGGTGAAGCTCGGGCCGCCACCCTCTCGTGGCTCCCCGGCTCCCTCGACCATCCAGTGGACACGGCGCGGCGGCGCAGTCCCGTTGCCGCCACCGGCGCCCAGCGCCACCGAGCCTCCTGCCCGCGCGGCCGTGCTCGACATGAGCTTGAAGACGACCGGATTTTTTTTCCTCCTCCTGCGAACCGTTTTCCAGCCCAGCAGTAGCAGCAGCTGCGGCCCAGCTCGGCCCAGCCAGGCGCAGCGCGCAGCGCGCGGTGCGCAGCGGCCCATCCGCTGCCCAGTTCGCGCGGCCGATGGCCCGTGATGTTTTTTTTCGCGGAACCTTTTCTTTTTCCCTGCTGGACAGATTTTCAAACGTTCAAAACTTTTGAACCATAGCTCCGATTGGAGTGATTCAAATTTCTAAATTCATATCTTTGCGAGATCTGCCAAATGGTATGGATTTCACATTTTTCTAGTAAAGTTTCCGGGTAGCACATATTGTGTGTAATACCACCCCGTCGACGCGGTATAGGGCTACCGGTGCCCGATTCCGCGACGTCTTCACTTCATCGACGAACCAGAGCACAACCACGTGACCCCGAGGCAAGCTAACCACTTGCTATGAGCTCCTGTCTAGTCTATCTTGTTATGTTTTGCTTGCTAGTCAATATTGATGTTGGTTCCTATGATTTCATGTGTATGCTAAAATGCCATGTTTAATTTCCGAACATAGATAGCGATGCCTTGTTGCTTTTTAAATTGTCGCATTACTACATAATTGCTTATCTGTGCCTCACCCCCATTCCCGAGGCGATGGGCTGGAAGAACCGCCACAGTCAAAGGAATGGGGAATATTACAACTGTGCGCCTCGCACTTGCGTGGCTTTGTTTGCTTCTTCTTCTTCGCCGAGGTGAGGAGCGGACGAATGTCGTCTTATGATCCTCGGAGTTGGGGGCATTTGCCAAAAGAGTTATTTGCTTCTTCTCCCTCCGTCAAACGTGGTTGGCATATGCCGCCTGGACTGCGATGCTTGGGACATTTGCTTTCCATTTGGTTCTTTTTGCCAAGATTGCTGACACGACGTCGGGTTAATCCTTGAGTGGAATGGATGCTTTCTTTCTTATGAGTGCTTTTCGGTTCATTTTGGAACTACATGCCCTACCAACTTTGGTAGTTGATCTGCGATGGCGCTGGTCGGAGGTATCTCTGCCACAGTCACCCGATCGACGCCAACAACCTGTGCTAACTTTTGTAGTTGAACTGTGAGGACGCTGGCTGGAGGAACCGCCACAGTCGTCCGATTGACAATACATACAAACTATTGCTGGAAATATTATGTTGCTAATGTATTGTTGTTGGTGATATATTATTATGATATTATGATTGTTGTGTTGGACTAATCCTCTGTTGTTTGAACTTGTTATGATGAAACTTGATTAAATGAAACACCCCTCCAAACATCGATAGGGTCAGTCCATAGTGCCACTAATCTGAACATCGAAAGCACTGCCACTGTCGCTCATATGGGCGGGCCTTGACCCACGTAACCTATTGAGCCTCCTTTGATGCTACCATTTTGGCAAGACGAGTCGGTTACCTTTGTGGTCGGGGCTAGTCTTGTGAAGGTTCCGGAGCTAGGTGTCGCTCATCTGTTAGGGCGTGCCGGATTCACTTCGTCATAAGACATAGAGTTGTGTCGGTTGCTATACAGGGAGTGTCTTGGTAGCGTGAACGGTCAGGTGAGTGTATCTTGCTGAGTTCGCCTTAAGGATGATATCCAAAAGTACCGGCTGAGTGTGATGCACTTAGATGGGTGGTATCTGCAACTTCTCGAGAGTGTCAAATCTGGATGTCTAGCCTCATTCCAAGGTTATGGAACAACAGTTCAGTGTCGGTCACACTATTGTCTTTGTCGAGTCAGGAGGTTAAACATAAGTTCGGTTTGAAATAAAGTTGAACAACCTGATTTCACTAAATGAACAATAAGATGATGCAGTGAATGTTACTTGAGCTGTGGATGGTTACCGTGGTTAGGAATGACGGCGTGATCGTTGGGAGCCTAGAGTTAGGCCTGAGCCAACATCACCCGTGCATGCCCAAGTGAAAGGATGAGGCCAGTAGGCCTAGCAGTTGACAGATGTAGCAAGGCCGTTGGGCCTAGTTGTGATGACAGGTATTGTTACGTTACTTGGTACCAACTGGTAGACCCGTTACTCGTCACAGTTAAGCCCTTTGTATGATCGCTGGTACACGATCCAACCCCACCTGGCTTGGACTCTGTACTGGTGATACCCCCATTGCTTGCTTATGACATGTTTGGTTGTCAATGCCATGTTACTTTTATATCGTGAATCTAGAGTACACCTTGCCATGTTGTAGAAATTTATTTCCAATGTATATCTTGTTGCATGATTATTGGATTGTTTGTAGCGAGTGGCGATTCTTGCTGAGTGCATACAAATGTACTCACGGGCCTTGTGATTGTGGCCAGATTTTGGCGAGGACTCAACTTCCACCTTAGCAAGGACAAGGAGCAGAAGCGTGTTAGGATCAGTAGCCCAGCCAGATACCTGTGGAATAGAGCCGCTCCAATCCGTTGCCTTAGTCATCTTCCGCTGCCAGTTAAACTCTGTCCTGAGCCATGCTTGGCAAGATATTTTGTAATGACTCGATGGCCTTGTAAACCCTTTTGTAGCACTTTGTGCCTGATTGTGTAATGATTTCCGCTATGTTGCATTGTCGTAGCGTGCGGCCAGATATCTTGGGCTGGCGCACGGGGCGACCGCCTCTCTGGAAATATGTGCCAGAGCGGGGTGCCACAGAGCATGGTATCAGAGCACCAGGCTGGCTGTAGACTACCCTAGCATGGAAATCCCAACCATACTTGCGCCCGACAAAGAGCCCGATGGATTTAACCCATCTTTGCCTAACCAGCATGGTTATTGTCAGACAACGGTATGGTGCAGTAGATTCTTGTCTCAATCTTCCACCATAAGGCTCGCCGGTTTCTTCCATGCGAAGTAATCGACATCACCTAGTAGATGGACCCAAATCCCAGATGCATAGATATCCTCACCTTCCTTGCTAACCATTGTACATCTTTCCTCTCTATAGTCGGTTTCCAAGTGAAACTTTTAGGAAGTACCCTCTTTCCCCATAACCTGAGGTTAGTATGAGTGGTGGTTTTGTGCCTATGTTTCTTAAGCCGGGAAAAATCTGCGATTTTATTTGCTTCTTCATGATTCGACTCTTTTTGCTTTTTCCAAAAATTGCCGAGTTTTGTTTTCCGCCTTGTGTTAATTCCGCAGGAGTTCTACCAAAAGATTGTATCAGCTCTCAGCAATCCAAGCCCAACAGGAGGAAGCACAGCTCAACAGTCTGACAGAACAAGAAACCCAGCACCCAGCCAATCAGAACAAAGTAAAGTCAATATTGATGAGTCCGAGTCTTTCCCAAAATATACTCAACGACAGTCTATCAACGTCAATCTGTATACTTTGAGGACACCAACCACAACCTGGAGATTTGGTATGGTATATATGAAATTTTCATTGTGTCTTTTCACTTATTTGATGCAGACACGTATTAGCTAGACGCCAGGAATGAGGTTTGCAAATATGGAAATATTCTTGGTTGCCTGGATTACGATGACACTCATATGCATCAAACTAGTGGAAATATATAATGCCCAATCCACCTCGTTCTGTTCAAACAAAGCAAGCGTCGGTCAGGCCAAAGATTTTACAACAAGTATAGAATATTTCTCCCCCAACAAGCAGCCCTCATGTTGGAAGAAATACTACACCGTGTACAAGATTTATCATCGGGCGTTCTTTTGAAACTGATATGCTCAAGAACCAGCAATATCCGTGCCACGAGAAGTGAACCTCAAGTATTTTCCAAGATGGACTCAAATATAAAGGGAGGTATGCCTCGATGACAGTCTGACGTCAACTCGTGCCACCGGTAGGATTTGCCAAAATTTCAGCGAAGCATTTTGGAATCACCAATATTTCCGCAACCGTCCAGACTATGGAAAAATTGTTGTGCTCTAATATTTCGATAAGCGTGGGAGTACCATCATAATCGTCATGCCCACATGGTCCCGCTGAAGCAAGTGAGCTCTCCATCCACTCATCTGTGCAAAAGAAGCCACGCCACCATCAAGATTTCAGCAAGTACCACCCGTACAAGTATGTCGATATGAAGCAGAGTATTTTCAAGGCACTGCTGATCCGGAAGTAAAGCTACGCGATCGTCGAAATTTCAGCATGTGCGTACATGAACGCGACACCTCGAGCATCTCAGAAAAGTCAGTCTTCTCGGAATAATTTCAGAAGTTTGGCCCAGTATTGATACATCAACTTTTTTGGCTCACCCTGGAGCTGAACCAGCGCTACAAAATTCAAATGATGTGGATATAAGTTGAGCCCGAGCGTCAAAGAAATACAAGGAAGAACACGGTTATGCAACCAGAGAATTTCTCGGATGATCATGTTACACGTTGGAACAACTACTCAGCTTGCGTGGCAGTCAACGTCAACAAAAAAAAAATATAAAAATAAACTGCCTATACATACGCGAGTCAAGGAATTCTCTCGCTACCCGCGTGGTTACAGGCATGCTGCCACAGACTACTCAGATTTTGCCAGTTATGTCGAGTAGAAGCTAGCAGGAATAAACGGACAAGAAGACCCCATCTCCATCAACCGTCCTGGTGAAGATATTGAAGTCTAGGATCTGATTGATCACTACAAACCTCTCGCAGACACAAGGGGAATAAGGCAATATGGAAATAAGAGTCCAAAATTTCAGCTCTGAAGTCAGAAATAAAAGTTCACATACTTGAGGATTTCCAACAACCCTTGATGGAAGTGGCGCCATCGATACGTCACTCCTAGTTCAAAGAATTTTTATTTCTCCCGCCCCGAGGGAACACAAATGTGCAAAGATGGCAGTACGCAAATTGTGGTGGCACCCAAACAAAGTCAGCTTGCCATCAGAAAATTGTCAGCCGGGACAAACAAAGCTCCAAGCATCCGTGAGATTTCTTCAACTCTCTCAAAGTTCCTAATATGGATAACAAGTGGCTAAAGTCAGATCTGTGGAAAGGCTATCAACGTCAGAAGATGCCTAGGTGATGAGAAAACCACATGATAAGATTGGTACCTTTCAGACCAGACAAGACCCACGTTCCATAAGGATTGAGTCCCTAAATCTTTCATGCAAATGAGGGTAAGATGGACCAGTACAGCCAAGGACCAAGGTACATACATGGTACAGTTGGCACAGGAATCCCATAATGACCACAATGGTCAACTGAGAGTTGCGTGATGGCGGAACAACAACGGAGAATTTCAACTCGACCCTAGCTTGAGAACCTCACCGTTGTCAGTACAAATGGAGACGATAGACAAGAGCCTGTCAGATGATGATTTCAGTTACTCAAGCCCAATAAAAAGCACGCTGATGGCATTGAAGTCAAGATTAAAGACCTGTCAAGACAGATGAGAAGATCAAGAGAAAACGGACAAGGAATAAGGTTGACCAATAGGTCAGTCTAAAGGTATGTCACTAACCTTGGAAATCACGAGGACGCAATTCTTTTAAGGGGGGTAGGTCTGTAACACCCCGATTTTCACTAACCGATTTTTCTGAAAAAGGGGTGAACTAAAAAAATTCGAAAACCTTTTCACTTGGATTTCTCTGGATTTTATCAAAACTCATTTGAACTTTTGGTGATTGATGTCGAAATGATGTACCTCTCTTTGTCCCAACCCCGGAATATTCTCTGAATATTTCTGATCATCTTTGATTCCGTTCGTCAGGGTTTTCTTTATAAAACCTTAATGCCTTTCCTAAAGAAAACAAAAACCGATATCTCGCCTCTCCAAAGAAACTCTTCTTCATCTTGCTTAGAAAATTCCGCCAAAAATCCCAGAGACACCTATCATCATGTATCTCCCATATATGCATGAACATAGCCATGACCTATGCAACTTTTAGATTGAGGAAATTACCAAATCTGCCACTACCGGGCAATTTAATCCAAAACCCTACTCCCACTCCACCATAAATCTTGTCCACCTGAGGAAGTGTTTCATATCCCATTATAATCCACCCAAAGAAATTTGGGATCATTTGGACCAACTTTTTCTTGTAGGACACCCATCGAACACCATCTGCCCTTTTCGAAACCCAAAAATGTTTACACATGGAACTTTCTCCAAATTGAGTGATAATTGACCACATTGCTCACATACCAGTAGAACACCACCAGTAAAAATCCTAGCTCCATTGGAGTAGAGGAAGTCCTTTTTCATTTCATCGAACACCTTGAGTACATTTGAATTTTCAAAACTTTGTACTGGCATTTTGTCCCAATTTGGTGTTTTGCTTGCTGTGTGTTGTTTGTGGCAGTAGTGGAACCAAGTGACGCGACCCGTTTTCTTTTTAGTGCCCTAAATCACCGGGAACGCGAACCATGTCGACCACGTCGCGCTCTGGCCATGCCGATGTCGGCATGGTACTGTGCAAACCCTAGCCCCGGCCTTATCCTCTGCTGAAGTGCAGCCACGTGCGCTACTGCACCTCCAGCTCGACCCTCCCTATCCCCTCCTCCTCCTTATCCCTCCCCTGTGGCTGGAGCAACGTAAGCCGTGACCTTAAACTCCATTAATGGCCGCCACGGCCACCACCTAACTCTCCTCCTCTCCTGCGTATACAAGAGCCCCCGAGCCCTCCCTCGCAGGCACACCTCTCCCTCCTTCCCCCAGAACCTCCCCACAAGTTTTTTTAGAAGGGGAATCAACCGGGCTTCGAATTTCGGTCATGACCTCCGAAATGGTGTCGAGCTCGTTCTCGAGCTATCCAGCACCTCCCCCGGGCCCCTAGCCATCCCCTGGCTGCGGTTAGCCGCCGCCGTCCCATCTCTGCCCTCGGGCCGTCCTAGAAGCAGCAGAGGCGGGAGATCGGAGCACGACCTCCATGGCCGAGCTCGGTGAAGCTCGGGCCGCCACCCTCTCGTGGCTCCCCGGCTCCCTCGACCATGCAGAGGACCCGGCGTGGCGGCGCAGTCCCGTTGCCGCCACCGGCGAGTGGCGGGGCAGTGCGGAGCACCGGCGCCCAGCGCCACCGAGCCTCCTGCCCGCGCGGCCGTGCTCGACATGAGATTGAAGACGACCAGATTTTTTTCCTCCTCCTGCGAACCGTTTTCCAGCCCAGCAGTAGCAGCAGCTGCGGCCCAGCTTGGCCCAGCCAAGCACAGCGCGCAGCGCGCGGCGCGCAGCGGCCCATCCGCGGCCCAGTTCGCGCGGCCGACGGCCCGTGATGTTTTTTTTCGCGGAACCTTTTCTTTTTCCCTGCTGGACAGATTTTCAAACGTTCAAAACTTTTGAACCATAGCTCCGATTGGAGTGATTCAAATTTCTAAATTCCTATCTTTGCGAGATCTATCAAATGGTATGGATTTCACATTTTTCCAGTAAAGTTTCCGGGTAGCACATATTGTGTGTAATACCACCCCGTCGACGCGGTATAGGGCTACCGGTGCCCGATTCCGCGATGTCTTCACTTCATCGACGAACCAGAGCACAACCACGTGACCCCGAGGCAAGCTAACCACTTGCTATGAGCTCCTGTCTAGTCTATCTTGTTATGTTTTGCTTTCTAGTCAGTATTGATGTTGGTTCCTATTATCTCATGTGTATGCTTACATGCCATGTTTAATTTCTGAACATAGATAGCGATGCCTTGTTGCTTTTTAAATTGTCGCATTACTACATAATTGCTTATCTGTGCCTCACCCCCATTCCCGAGGCGATGGGCTGGAGGAACCGCCACACTCAAAGGAATGGGGTATATTACAACTGTGCGCCTCGCACTTGCGTGGCTTTGTTTGCTTCTTCTTCTTCTTCGCCGAGGTGAGGAGCGGAGGAATGTCGTCTTATGATCCTCGGAGTTGGGGGCATTTGCGAAAAGAGTTATTCTCCCTCCGTCAAACGTGGTTGGCATATGCCGCCTGGACTGCGACGCTTGGGACATTTGCTTTCCATTTGGTTCTTTTTGCCAAGATTGCTGACACGACGTCGGGTTAATCCTTGAGTGGAATGGATGCTTTCTTTCTTATGAGTGCTTTTCGGTTCATTTTGGAGACTACATGCCCTACCAACTTTGGTAGTTGATCTGCGATGGCGCTGGTCGGAGGTATCTCTGCCACAGTCACCCGATCGACGCCAACAACCTGTGCTAACTTTTGTAGTTGAACTGTGAGGACGCTGGCTGGAGGAACCGCCACAGTCGTCCGATTGACAATACATACAAACTATTGCTGGAAATATTATGTTGCTAATGTATTGTTGTTGGTGATATATTATTATGATATTATGATTGTTTTGTTGGACTAATCCTCTGTTGTTTGAACTTGTTATGATGAAACTTGATTAAATGAAACACCCCTCCAAACATCGATAGGGTCAGTCCATAGTGCCACTAATCTGAACATCGAAAGCACTGCCACTGTCGCTCATATGGGCCGGCCTTGACCCACGTAACCTATTGAGCCTCCTTTGATGCTACCATTTTGGCAAGACGAGTCGGTTACCTTTGTGGTCGGGGCTAGTCTTGTGAAGGTTCCAGAGCTAGGCGTCGCTCATCTGTTGGGGGGCGTGCCAGATTCACTTCGTCATAAGACATAGAGTTGTGTCGGTAGCTATACAGGGAGTGTCTTGGTAGCGTGAACGGTCAGGTGAGTGTATCTTGCTGAGTTCGCCTTAAGGATGATATCCTAAAGTACCGGCTGAGTGTGGTGCACTTATATGGGTGGTATCTGCAACCTCTCGAGAGTGTCAAATCTGGATGTCTAGCCTCATTCCAAGGTTATGGAACAACAGTTCAGTGTCGGTCACACTATTGTCTTTGTCGAGTCAGGAGGTTAAACATAAGTTCGGTTTGAAAGAAAGTTGAACAACCTGATTTCACTAAATGAACAATAAGATGATGCAGGGAATGTTACTTGAGCTGTGGATGGTTACCGTGGTTAGGAATGACGGCGTGATCGTTGGGAGCCTAGAGTTAGGCCTGAGCCAACATCACTCGTGCATGCCCAAGTGAAAGGATGAGGCCAGTAGGCCTAGCAGTTGACAGATGTAGCAAGGCCGTTGGGCCTAGTTGTGATGACAGGTATTGTTATGTTACTTGGTACCAACTGGTACACCCGGTTACTCGTCACAGTTAAGCCCTTTGTATGATCGCTGGTACACGATCCAACCCCACCTGGCTTGGACTCTGTACTGGTGATACCCCCATTGCTTGCTTATGACATGTTTGTTGTCAATGCCATGCTACTTTTATATCGTGAATCTAGAGTACACCTTGCCATGTTGTAGAAAATTATTTCCAATGTATATCTTGTTGCATGATTGTTGGATTGTTTGTAGCGAGTGGCGATTCTTGCTGAGTGCATACAAATGTACTCTCGGGCCTTGTGATTGTGGCCAGATTTTGGCGAGGACTCAACTTCCACCTTAGCAAGGACAAGGAGCAGAAGCGTGCTAGGATCAGTAGCCCAGCCAGATACCTGTGGAATAGAGCCGCTCCAAGCCGTTGCCTTAGTCGTCTTCCGCTGCCAGTTAAACTCTGTCCTGAGCCATGCTTGGCGAGATATTTTGTAATGCCTCGATGGCCTTGTAAACCCTTTTGTAGCACTTTGTGCCTGATTGTATAATGATTTCCGCTATGTTGCATTGTCGTAGCGTGCGGCCAGATATCTTGGGCTGGCACACAGGGCGACTGCCTCTCTGGAAATATGTGCCAGAGCGGGGTGCCACATGGGTGCGCCACAGAATTCTCGCCACAAAAATATTAATTTGTGGCGCACCATGCGACACAAAATTGTTTTTTGAATTTCAAAAAAAAAATGGCGACCAGATCTAAATCCAGATCTGGCCGCCGGAATTTCGCCGAATTTCATCGGAGCTCGTCGGAGGCCGTGTTGCCCGTGGCCATAGGTGGCTTGGCCGGAGGTGGGTGAGTGGAGGATGGGGGTTATCGGAGATGGTGGAGGAGGAGAAGGATGTCGCCGGAGGTCACCGGAGGTGAGGTCGCCGGGGTGGAGGAGGGGGTCGTCGGAGTGGAGGAGGGTGTCGCCGGAGGAGAGGTCACCGGGGTGGAGGAGGGGGTCGCCGGAGTGGAGGAGGGTGTTGCCGGAGGTGGAGGTGGAGGAGGAGATCGCCAGGGTGGTGGAGCAGGAGGAGGAGGAGAGAAGAAGTGGAGGAGAGGAGAGGAGAGGAGAGGAGAAGGAGGAGGGAGGAGAAGGGGAGAAGAGAAGTGGAGGAGAACGGAGAGGAGAAGTGGAGGAGAGAAGGGAGAGGAGAAGTGGAGAAGTGGAGGAGAGAAGGAGAAAAGAGAGAGAGAAGAAGGAGAAAAGAGAGGAGAGAAGGGCTTGGGCGGGATTCAAATTTCGAATCCTGCCCAACAATTATGTGGCGCACCCGCCACCACCAGGCCACCGTGCGCCACAAAAAACAATTTCCAATTTTTTTGATTTTTTTGATTTTGTAGAAAAAAAATCTTCTTTTCGAAATAACTTTTTACTCTTTTGGAATTTGCCGAATCTGAGAAAATTCACCGGTTTACCCGGTGAAATCGAGCTCCTTTTTTTCTCACGATTTTTTTTGGTATATTAAACGCAATTTTTTCTTCTGTTTTTTGCAAAAAAGGTCAAAATTCATATTTCAAAATTTCTATACCAAGTAGACACTAAAACCTAACTATATCTCAAAGGATTTTATTTATTGAAGATTTTATTATTTTCTTTTCTTGTTTGCAAAACTGAAAAGGCGATCCACGTGGGGGGGGGGGGGGGGGGTGGGGGTGTGTGATATGAAAAATAATTTTTTTTGTGGCGCACACTCCCCATGCACCACAGAAAGTCACATTTCTGTGGCGCAAATGGCCAGGTGCGGTACAAATTTTTTTTGTGGCGCATGGCTACTTGGTGCGCCAGAAAAAGTGATCCATATAGGAAAGGCAGTTTCCTAGTAGTGGCGGAGCCTGTTCCAGATGTCCGACATCGGGTTGCTGAGCTACTACCTCGGCATCGAGGTTCGACAAGGACCCAGCGGGATCGACATCTTGCAGGGTGCCTATGCCCTGAAGCTGCTGGAGAAGGCGGGGATGGCCGGGTGCAATCCCGTCCACGCACCCATGGAGCCGCGCTTCAAGTTGTCCAAGTGCAGCACGGCGCCCGCGACGGATGCTACCGGGTACCGGAGCATAGTCGGGAGCCTCCGGTACTTGGTGCACACGAGGCCGGACCTGACCTTCGCAGTCGGGTTCGTTTCACGGTTCATGGAGGCTCCAACTCTGAAGCACCTCGCGGCCGTGAAGCACATCCTACGCTACATCGCCGGGTCGCCGCGACTCGGATGTAGGTATGGGAGGAATGAAGGTACACCGGGCCTGGTCGGCTACAGCGATAGCGACCTGGCGGGCGACGTCGACTCACAGAAGAGTACGTCGGGGACCCTGTACTTCCTCGTGAGCAGCCCAGTGACCTGGCAGTCCTTGAAGCAGAAGGTCGTAGCTCTGTCGAGCTGCGAGTCGGACTACGTGGCTGCTGCCACGGCTGCTTGCCAGGGGATCTGGCTGGCTCGGTTGCTGGCCGAGTTCAGCAACGGCGAAGCCGAGCACATGGTGCTCAAGGTCGACAACAAGTCAGCAATCGCGCTCGCCAAGAATCCCGTCTTCCACGAGCGCTCGAAGCACATCGACCTGAAGTACCACTTCATTCGAGACTGCGTGGAGGCGAAGAAGGTCGAGCTGGAGTTCGTGCCCACCAAACACCAACTCGTGGACATACTGACCAAGCCAGTTGGACGAGTCCGCCTGGCGGAGCTGCACACAAGGATCGGCATGGTGGAGGTGTCTCCGGAACTCAAGCCTAGGGAGTGATTGTTGGAATAGGCTTGTGTGTCCAGTAGATGATCCATCGAGTGAGGTGGAGGACTCGACAACTTAGAGGGTCCCGACTTCAGGGTCTGTCCCAAGTTGAGGTAGTGTTCGACTCTGGGGTCTGTCCCGGGTCGAGGCAGTCGCCAGGATCTTTGGGTGAGAGGACTTTCGTCCTGTAGCCTGTGTCCTGAAGTGGTGCGTCAGCACTAATACAGAGTAGGTAGCTAGGACGTGCTAGACGTCACCTACAGTGGTTCCTAGTCAGTGACGCCGTCAATAGTGGCGGTGTGTCATGACATCATAGACCTGTGACATCAAGTCGGATGTGACAGCTTAGTTGACTTTAGGCCAGCAGCTCGGCACAACCCCTATTTAATGGGAGGAATACTAAGATGGAAAATCGAGGCAAACCATTTCTTTGTGGCACACACTCCCCTCTCTCTTCTCCACTCTCTCTCGTTTAGCTTTAGGGACAACAAGATCCACGTTGGACCTATTTTTTTTGTGGGTCGGCCCTTTACCTTAATGGTATCGAAATCTAGGTCCGGTCCAGCGGGCCACTGGGCCGGACCGGACCCAACGCATCATGACCCACTAGAGGTTCCTGATCAGTTTTAGGTCTAACGCGGTGACGTAGCCCAGCCGGAAGCTAGCTTGATTGCTTGAAGCCTTCAAGGCACCCATAACGTATGTATGTTGGAAACTAGAAAAGCTTGAGCAAACTTCGATCCATCAAGACTTCCTTGCCTCCTTGCAACTAACGACTATCATTTCCTTGTCTTGGTCGCCCCGGCTGCGCCCTCGCTCCCGCCTTCCCCTGTTGCGGAGCCTCTTCTCTCGGACGCGGAGGTCACCGAGAAGCTCCATGACTTGTTCCGCATCGGCGTCGCGAACATGCGGGCTGCGCTTCTGGTGCTGCTCGGCATCAAGCCTCCTCTGCAAACCTTCGGCTCGGTTTGCCGGGACTGGCTGTCCTCCATCCGCGTGGCGCTAGCGGCTCTCACAAGCGGCTCGTTAAGGCTAACGTCGCTGCCGCCGGTCTCCTTCGCACTGCCGGTGGTCTCTGATCATGAGACGGCATGGGTGGTGGCCTCTGATGATGTTGTGGGTGATGGCGGAAGGACGTGCAGGTCCAGGTGGAGGATCGTGTGGTGCCTGTGTGCTAGGAGCAGGAGACGGTGTTCGGGGCTGAAGCCTGGTTCGAGCCTGTTCGGGAGGTGGTCGTGCATGACGGCGCGGCAGAAGTGACTGCTGATGACGCGGTGCCTATGCAAGACAATGTGGCGGAGGTGGCCGTTGACGACGCGGGGCCGAGCGTTGCCATCATCGGCATTGAGTTGCTGTCCGAGGTGGCCGTGGCGGACCTGACCGTGGCTGCCTCGTCGCCGCGGCCCCACAATGACGAGGAGGTGATCGAAGCACCGACATGCGGCCATGTTGCACGGGCTTCGGTCGCCATGACGCTGTCGGGTGGCTCGCCGGGACATGACATCGACGCGATGGCGCAGCATCATGGCCTCATGGCCATTGTGGACCTCGTGGATGCTCAGGACGCCGCGGGTGCCTCGCTACTGCGTGGCCCGGTGGGCAGCCTCTTCTCTAGGCCGGAGGTGCCGCTGCTGCCACGACCTGCTCCTCCGGCGCCTCCCGCTGCTCAGCCGACGCCTGTGCGGCGTAGCGCATGTCTGGCTAACAAGCCTCAAATGCACACGGTGGACAGGGCTGTGAAAGTGCTTAGCTCCAAAATGGGCATCATTGTCCCGGATGAGGCTCCTCTAATCACTACGCGCAAGCAGTACATGGACTGCTACAAGAATCAGCATCCAGGAGTTGCAGTTCGGGGGTTAAAAAGGCTATTCAAGCTCAAGATGCCTTCCTTTATTCAGGCAACCGAGTCGCTGGTGGAGCTAGCTGGAGCTGGAGGTGCTGAGTTCGTGAACGACGCTGCTCAAGAGGTCATGGTCTGATGTCATTTGCTGCTATTCACCACCATCAGTTTTCTGCTTTCTTTAGTTGTTTCAACTACTTAAGTATTCGGTTTATCGGTGCATTTGTCACCTTTAAGACTTCTACTCAGACTGTGTCTACAACTTCTAGTTCATCCTCGACTTCGAGAACGTACACCCACCTCTTGCAATGACTGAACCATTCCTCAACATTGCCGACTGGAACACCCGCGGCCTCAGTGATCAAGGTAGAAAAGACATTGTCCATGCCATTTTTGCCAGCACGCCCTGCCACATCGCCTGTCTGCAAGAAACAAAGCTGGATTTCATCGACCACGCCACGGCTGCTTACATTGGGGGTTACCGTCTTCGCTCCTTCGCTCACAGACCGGCCACCGACACCAGAGGAGGGATCCTTTTCCTTTGGGATGATAACCACGTCTCCATGACAAACATCCATATCAGGACCCACCTGATCTCCACCGATGTTTGCATTCGGGCCTGCGGCACCACCTTCAAGCTTACAAATGTTTATGGGCCGACTGTTGATGCCGAGAAGAGAGCTTTCCTCGATGAAGCTATTGCTTCTGCCCCTGCAAATGATGACAAGTGGCTCATTATTGGCGATTTCAACCTCATCTATCAGGCTGCGGATAAGAACAACTCTAACCTAAATTTTCGTCTTATGGGCCAATTTCGCCAGGCTCTGAATACCTGCCGGCTGAAGGAGGTCAAACTATAGAACAGGAAATTCACCTGGAGCAACGAGCGAAATGATCCCACCTTGGTCAGGTTGGACAGAGCCTTCTGCAATCCAAGCTGGGACCTCGCTTTTGGACATCATGTGCTCACCGCCCTCTCTTCTTCGCTGTCGGATCACTTTCCCCTGATTCTCTCTAGCCAGCGCGGCCCTTGGCGACCGCCCTCTTTTCGTTTTGAGAACTTCTAGACAAAGATGCCGGGTTTCCTCGACATCGTGCAAGGTGCGTGGGCAGAACCTACAACGCATACCCAGCCGGTGCACGTCTTCAACCATAAGCTCAGGCATACTGCAGGAAGCTTCGGGCCTGGAGCAAGAGCCTGTTCTCGGACCACAAGCTGCAGTTTATCATGGCCCTGGATGTTATTCTGTAGCTGGACATCGCTCAGGAATGTAGGGTCCTCTCGGGCGAAGAGAAAAATCTGAGAGCAGGGCTGAAAAAGCAGGTAATGGGGCCGGCTGTCCTTGAGAATACCAGGAAGAGGCAGGCCTCTAGGATTAGAAACCTGAAGGAGGGGATGCCAACACTAAGTATTTCCACATTCGTGTCAACTCCAGAAGAAGGAAAATGCACATCCAGAGGCTGCGGCGCAATGGAGGGTGGGTGACTGGACATGATGACAAGGCATCTGTGATCCTCGACCACTTCACTCGCACTATTGGTCAACCACCTCCGCGTCAGGTGGACCTGAATTGGTGGGAGCTGAATCCCACCACCACGGACTTGGACGACTTGGCTCTTCCTTCTCTGAGGACAAAATCAAGCTTGCCATTGATGACATGCCAAAAGACAAAGCCCCTGGACCGGACGGTTGACCACTGCTTTCTTCTCGTCCTGCTGGGAGATTATTCAGCCGAACTTTATGTGTGTCGTTGATGCCTTCTCTCAGATGTCTGTGCAAAACTTCCAGGTCATCAACTCGGCCAACATTGTGCTGCTCCCAAAGAAAGACGCGGCATACTCGGTTTATGATTTTCGCCCCATCAGCCTAATCCACATTGTCCCGAAGATCATCGCCAAGGCAATGGCGGGTCGCTTAAGCCCCAAAATGAAAAACTTGGTCTCCCACTGTCAGAGCGCCTTCATAAAGAACAGAAGTATCCACGACAACTTCATGTACGTCAGAAACACGGCCAGATGCCTCCACCGTGCCCGCAAACCGACCCTGCTCCTCAAGCTTGACCTCGCCAAGGATTTTAACTCAATGCGTTGGGATTAACTTCTGGACGTCATGCAACGTCGAGGCTTCCCTCTGCGCTGGAGGGCCTGGGTTTCCATCCTCTTCTCCACTGCCACGTCCCGCATCTTGTTGAACGGCATCCCAGGGCTCGAAATCATCCATGGGTGGGGACTCAGGCAGGGGGACCCGCTGTCGGCCCTGCTTTTCGACATCGGCATTGATCCTCTGAACAGAACTCTTCAGGTGGCCACTGAGCAGGGGCTCCTCCATCCTTTGCCTGATCGTATTGCAACTTTGAGACTCTCCCTCTACGCTGACGATGCGGCTATTTTCATTTCTCCCACCGCGCATGAAATCTCCAACCTTGCTCATACGCTTCAATGCTTCGGGAGGCGACGGGATTGGTCACGAACATCGCCAAGAGCTCCATCTCGCCAATTCGGTGTGAGGACATTGACCTTGACGCTATCTTGGAGGTCTTCCCGGCTACCATTGACCAATTCCCCATCAAGTATCTTGGGTTGCCCCTGGCTCTGGGTAGGCTACGGCGGGCCGATATCCAGCCTTACATCGACAAGATTGCGTTTCGTCTCGAACCTTGGCAGGGTAGGTTCATCAACCGTGCGGGTTGCACCGCCCTGGTCAAATCGGTGCTCTCCTCGATGCCTATTTTCCTCCTCACTGCCATCAAAGCGGACAAAAGTATGTTGAAGTCTTTCGACAAGATCAGGAGGGATGCTCTGGAACTACAGTGAAAATGTCAGCGGAGGGAAATGCAAGGTCAGTTGGGACAAGGTCTACCGTCCTAAGGGTCTTGGTGGTCTCAGAATTCTCAACCTGGAAAAATTCTCAAGAGCGCTACGGCTAAGATGGTTATGGCACGAGTGGGCTTCCCCTGACAAGCCTTGGGTCGGCTCTGAAATGCCAAATGATGACTCAGATAGAAACCTGTTCAATGCTGCCACCAAGGTCTCTATAGGGAACCGGCACAAAGCCTCCTTTTGGGGATCATCCTGGCTTGCCGGACTTCCTGCTAAAGTTATCGCCCCCTGACCTCTTCGTGGCCTCTAAGCACAAAAACAGAAAGGTCCATGACGCCCTCACTGACTTCAAATGGATTGCCGACCTCGACGTGGCCAACTTCACGGTCAATCACATCTCCCAGTTCGTGCAACTGTGGGAGCTCATTCAGGAGACCCCGCTCTACTTCAGGGGTCTACTCCGCGAAGTCCGTCTATAAGGCACAATTGTTTGGTGCCTCTGCTTGTCCTTTCATGGCCGTTGTCTGGAACACTTGCCCCCCGAAATGCACCTTCTTCGCATGGTTTAGCCGTGCAAAACCGGCTTTGGACTTCTGACCGTCTTGCCACCAGAGGGTGGCCACATCAGTCGGTATGTCAGCTTTGCAGGAATCAACCAGAGTCGGGGAGGCACTTGTTGTTTGAATGCCACTACTTCAAAAGGGTTTGGACCGAAGCGTCCTCCTGGTTGAAATGCCCTTCGCTGATGCAAGGCCTTGGGGTCACTAAACCTACTATTTTTGACTACTGGAAAGTCCTGGCTGCCTCGCCATCCCCATCCCGCAAGGATCTCAAGTCGGCGATCATCCTAATTGTCGGGGGAATACTTTCTGGATTAACCCGCGGCCCAGTGCGACTTAACTTACTCGCACGGACAAAGGCCCACTTGGGAGCAAGCCCAATATTGAACCGCCATAAGGGAAAGATCTAGAAGACATATCCCGGAGGACGTGAAGACCAAGTAGTCTCCGAGTAGGCCTCTGTGGACGTATTCCTTATGGGGAAGTTTCCTTTTGTAACCTAGCGAGCCTCTGTGTATATAAAGAGGACTCGCAGGACTTAGAGCGGGTCAAGCTATCAAGCCCTAAACCCTAGCTCATACGGCGAGTACCAGATCGGATCGCCTCCATTGTAACACCTCGATTATCATATCAATACCAATCTAGGGTAGGCAGGAAGTAGGTCTTTTACCTCACATTGAGGGGGCCGAACCTGGGTAAATCTGTGTTGATCTTTGTTCCTGCGATCCCAAGCTCGGAGATGCTTGACTCGCGTAATCCCACACCTACGAAGTCATCTATGACACCTGACGTGACAAACCCACGACAGTTGGCGCCCACCGTGGGGCCTGCGGTCAAGAGCGTCACGTTCCGCGCAGGATCCATGAAGGGAGCTGAAGATCTTGTTGTTGGCCGTATCATCACGGTCAATGGCACACCCCTCATCGACGATTCAAGCTGGGGGCCGGAAGCAGATTACTTGGAGACCGGCCACGTCATCCCCTTTGGATCCATCAACGTCTTCGTCGGCTTCATTGGCGGCGAGTCAGAGGATCCATCGCAACATGGCGACTCAGAAGAAGGAGTCGCGGTAACAGTGGACCAAGAAGAAGAATCTATCAACTACGAGTCGCTGCCTCTTGAAGACGAAGAAGGCCAATCCATTGAGTATGTCCTTGAGGAAAGGCTATGCGGAGGCCCTGTGGATAGTGGCTCGCCCTCTGTAGAAGATCGGCACGTTGAAGGGGTCTACAGGACCACAGAAGCGGACGAAGGGCTGGGCATGCCACCAGGCAGCTTAGCCCCCACACCGCCGGAAGCAACAGAACAAGCCGCGCTAGACGCATCAGGAGTCGCGGCATCCGCCGCGATGACGCCAGGAGTCGCGGCCTCAGGAGTCGCAAACAGAGAAACTCCACCTGGAGTCGCGCCTGCGGAATCAGGGTCAAGGGTAGCCCCCAACGCAGCGGTCACGCCGCCACAGGGAAGCGTGTTGCTTACGCCAATATCTGCGGTTAACGCGGCTGCTAGGGTGACAGAATTGGAGGCTACCAGGATCGGGCTATATGATGAAGTCCAGAGAATCGCGGATGAGAGAGCCAGGCTGGCGCGTGAGGAACAGCGCCTCCAACAGGAGCAACTGCGACTCATCGAGGAAACCAATACTCTGCAAGGAATACAGGCCACCTTGCCACACAGACGCCACGCGAGTCGCCTGCAGCCAGGAACAGTAAACCCTATGGAGCTGTTCCAATCGCCTACCGCTGAACCAGCAATTGCGGTCCGTCAGTCGCCACCAACACGATCCCATCAGTCGCCACCAACACAGCGCACCCGGTCGCATGGTCAGGGGTCGCACAACCTTCAGTCGCGGTACCCACACACATGGCACCATCTGCCATGGTTATGCGGTCCGTGGCCCCGTTAGCTGCGCCCGCGGTTCAAGCAATCGCTGTACCATCAATCGTACCAGCGGTTCCATCTTCGCAGCACCAAGAGCAGCAGAGATACCTGGATCAAGGGCCATAGTGCAGGCTAACAACAGGGCCATGATGCCCCCGCCATTGACGCAGCCAACCTTTGTTCAGCAGTCGCCACAGCAGCCTCAAAGGTTCCACACGCCGCAAGGGCATTATGTTAGCCCAGTGGAGAATCTCTTTGCGGCCACAAACATCTTGGCCAGGTTAGCGCCAGCAGGAAACACGCCAATGGACAGAGAGGCACGGCGTGCCATTGAGATGCTGAGCACAGCAGTAATACAGCAGGCAAATATGTCCGAACACGCAGGACGGCTGCACTCCACCCCTTACAATAGCAGAGCAACGGCGGAGAGAAGCATCCACGCGGAGTCGCCACACGTTGCGACTTCGAGTTCGGCTAGGCGACAAAGGGAAGATCAACCTGCGGCTCAAAATCAACCTCAGCAAGTTCAACCCATAGAGGTTGTGCAGCCGCGCGCGGCGGCTAATCCAATAGGAAGGCCAGCTTCGTCCAACCTATCGTCGCGACTCAAAGGCCCAGTCTGTTTCAGCGAAAGAATCAGGTCTGAACCGTTTCCTGCAGATTTCAAAGGGCCTCGCAAGGTCGCCAACTACAACGCAAGCATGGACCCTGTTACTTGGCTCAACAATTACGAGATGGGCATGAGCATCCTAAACGCATCCGAAGAGATCTGCGCACGTTACCTAAACATGATGTTAGAAGGCGCAGCTCACATATGGCTGCAAAATTTGCCACCAAATTCAATAAACTCTTGGGATGAGATGAAGGAAGCTTTTATCAAGAATTTCCAAGGAACATGCAAGCGACTCTGCAGCATAGAGGACCTTGAGCGTTGTGTACAGAAGGAAGGCGAGTCGAGTCGCCACTGGATGAGAAGGGTCGCAGAGATCATACATTCCTCAGATAACATACCACCCAGTTCAGCAGTCCTTGTCATGGAGAAAAATTGCAAATTTGAGCCGCTAGTCCACAAACTAGGTCGCATGAAGGATAAAGTCAAGAGCCTAAGCGAGGTAATGGCGGCGGCCAACAAGTATGCTAGCTCGGATAAAACCAGGGACGCATCTGATGGGGAGGAAGAGGAAAACACTGGCAAGGGAAAGAAGGCCAGTAGCAAGCCTCAACAACAGCAAGCTAGCAATGCCAATGCGAGTTATAACAAGCGCAAAAACGAGGAAGGAAACTCAGGGTTAGTCGCAAATACGAACACTCGTTACAAACAAAGCAGCAGCAGAGGAAGGAATTTTCACCCAGTTAATTTGGAAGAGGTTTTCAACCGCCCCTGCGACATCCATATAGGAAAAGATGGGAAACCACCCAACCACACGAAGGCACAGTGTTATCATTACAAAAAGTGGAAGGATGGACAACCACTCAACACAAACAACAATCATCAAAACAACGAGGAGGTAACCACGGCGGAGGCAACAACAGCAACAACGCCGTCCCAAATCCGCAGCCAGATCAGCCACAGTTCCCAAAACAGTTGGGTCAGTATCATACCATTGTGGTGAATACTTCAAGGAGGGAACAAAAGCTGCGACGACGCAATCAGGCTGTTAACGCCATAGTACCAGCCGTCCCACAGTGGCTAAAGTGGTCCGAGCAGCCAGTAGTTTGGAGCCGCGAGGATCACCCAGGAGAAATAAATGAAGAGGGAAAACTCGCGCTGGTGGTTGCCCCTCAAGTCGCAGGGTACAAGTTGAGCAAAGTACTGATGGATGGAGGCAGCAGCATCAATATATTATACTATGAAACCTTCAAAAGAATGAACCTCAAGAAAAGCAGCTACACCCATCAAGAACAACGTTTCATGGTGTCGTGCCAGGCATATCAGCTCAGCCATTGGGGCGAATCAACTTGGAGGTCGCCTTTGGGACACAAAGCAACTTCAGGAGCGAGTACATTTGGTTCGAGGTTGTAGATTTCCAGAGCCCATATCATGCGCTGTTTGGCAGAGAAGCATTCGCAAAGTTTATGGCTAGGCCGTGCTATGTGTACCTAAAGCTTAAAATACCAGGCCCAGGGGAGTCATCACCATCAATGGCGACAAAAGAATAGCTCAAGAATGCGAAGAAGGCGACAAGGCCATGGCCAGAGCAGCTTGCATCGCAGAGAGCGCGCCCATGCGCGAGTCGCAGGAGAATTTTGATGACATCGTGAAGGCTAAGAGGCACCTGCCTGACTTGCGACTTCAGATTACGGCCGCAAGGGAGGCAAGGAAGTCAAAGGCTACAAGCCATTGCCAATAAGGACACATCCCAGGCATCGCGAGTTGCCATCAGCAGCCGCAACAAAATTATTAAGAGTTTACATCATCAAGCTGGCCACTCAGGGCTAAAAAACTTCACTTCTGATCGCCACCTAGGCGCGATCGACCCAATTCTGGTCGCCACTCAGGCGCGACCGACCCAATGTAACATTCTGATCGCCACCTAGGCGCGATCGACCCAATTCTGGTCGCCACTCAGGCGCGACCGACCCAATGTAACATTCTGATCGCCACCTAGGCGCGATCGACCCAATTCTGGTCGCCACTCAGGCGCGACCGACCCAATGTAACATTCTGATCGCCACCTAGGCGCGATCGACCCAATTCTGGTCGCCACTCAGGCGCGACCGACCCATGTAACATCTCTGGTTGCCACCTAGGCGCAACCGACCCAAGCATCACTTCTGGTCGCCACCTAGGCGCGACCGACCCTATGTATCATATAATGATTCTGAAATAAAGCATCTCAAACTACCAATTGAGCTGTGAGTCTTTTATTTTTTAATCATTGGTCCCTTGGGGGTGCGGCAGCTTTTTAGCGCGGCCTATTCCTTGGGATCGCCAAACAAGTGGCATTTATCGTGATTATACTCAACCTCTCTTGGATGCGACTTGCACTATGCGGCCAAAGTACTGGGGGTGCGGCGTCAATCGAGTTTGATTGCCTATCATGGCCGCTCTCGACCCTGAACACGCACTTTTTACCTGGGAAATACTGAGCCGCGCAAGGGCCTAAGTGAGGAAAAACCGAGACAAATCATAAGGACCAGCCTATTGGTCGAAACATGTACTGCTGAGTACTTAAGCAAACCATAACATTGTCTTATGACACATAAATTCTAACAATTATTACAGGCCGCTAAGGGCCAAGATCATAAACCATTGTTTCTCTTCTTCACTTGTGCGCAGCTTTTGGCCTGGGAAGGAGGAACAGGCGGCTTACCAAGCTTGCCAGAAGGAGCAATCGCAGGCTCGCTGGAGGGCTCTTCAGTCGCGGGCTTGGGGGCTGCAGAGCTGGATACGCCTGGAGAGGGGTTCTTTTCCTGCGGAATCACCGCACTGGATGACGGAGCGGGTAACTTCTCCCATCTGCTTCCATCTGCATTATACTTGCCCATATAGGTCGCAAGATCTATCCCCTCCACCAGTTCAGTCGCGTGGCCGCGCATATCCTTCCAAGTCGCCGCATATTCTGAGGCCGTCAGTTCGGTGCCATCCACCTTCTTCGAGGGCCTACCTTTTGCAACCTTGGCAGCATCAAAAGAAGGATAGTATGTCTTGGCCAAAGCAAGAACATGAGCCGCGCCGGTGCGAGCTGAGGACTCCTTCCAGTCCAAAAAGAACTGAGGCGCCCTAAGCAGTCTTTTTAGCAGCCCTTCAGAATCACCGGGGACTGGCTTGGTCGGCAGCAGGCACTTAGACAGTGATTTCATGGCATCACAAGTTCTTCGCGAAAAATCGCGGATATACTCCAGCTGTTCTTGAGTACTGCCGCGCTGCTCCTTGGCATCTTCACCTACATCGAGGCATGTCTCCGTCAGCTCTACAACATACAGGCAAAGATAGTAGAGAAAACAGATGCAGATATGAGTCGCAAACATACCAGTTAACTCTTGAGTCATGATGCACACTTTGGCGTGGACAAGGTTATGGGCATCAGAAACTTTTTCAACTTTTTCTCAAGCTCGCCAATGGAAACAGCCTTAAGCCTTGCGTCCTCGTTGGCATCAGCATGGCGTCTTTCTGAGCACTGACTTGGAGGTCCAGTGCTGGACCCTCTCTTGGAACTTCTCTTCAACAGTTTTAAGCCGCAGCTCGGTGGCTTTGGCTTGTTCAGATAACTTGAAGCTTTCATCAGATAGCTCGCCCATCCTGGTTTCCCTCTTCTTCAGCTCAGCGTCACGCTGGCCAAGGAGCTCGCGCAGCCTCTCCAGTTCAGAGGAGTATCCCCCAGCTGCTTTTCCAAGGCGAGTTTGGCAGCTGTTATGGAGCTTAGTTCCTCCTACAAAGGTACATCAGTTAGTAAGTAATATCAACAGCTAAAGAGAAGCATCAAGTCTCCCTTTACAGTCAAAGAAGAAACTTGATCCTTGGGGGCTAGAGACAGATAAGTGGAGAGAAGTTTACCTTATAAGCCGCAGACAGGTCAGACAGTGCCTTGCGGAGCTCCATGGCTTGCTTGTCATTTGAGGCAATGATGCCTCTGACAGTTTCTCAGCGCGGCTTGGAGGAGGAGGAAGCAACCTCAGCACGCAGAATTGGCGACCGCAGGCTGTCGCCGCTGGCGACTCAATCACTGGCGCATCAGCATCCTTGGCCATTACATCTATGGAGGAGGGGTTGACCTTCTCCACGTCCTGGATCATAAGGGGATCCGTTCTATCCTCCAGAGCCACCTCTTGGGCTGTGTCAAGAACAGGGACCGTGGCCAAGTCATCAGTGGTGGCCACGCCCTCTACCATGGCGGTATGAGCCGCAGGTGATAAACGCGGCTCAACCGCGGTTTCAGAAACAATCCAGGTCAGCCGGGTTTAGCCGCACTTCTGCAAAAAGCAAGGGCATTGTGTGAAGAAGAAGCACATAAGCCAGAATAAAAGTATTATAAGCACAGGAAAATCACTAACTCTGGAGCCATCTTCACAAAGGCCATAAGCTCGCCACTTGACGGTGAGGACAGGCCTTGGGTCCCAGAATCTACGAGCAGAAGTTTTGCGTGTCAGTAGAGGAAAAAGAATAAGCATTCAAGATGACAAGACAACAGAAATTACCAGAGTGGGGACCCATGTCTTCTTCAGGAGGCGGTGGCTTTGACACACGCCTGGCAGCGGAGGAGGTCGCGCCCGTAGCAGGTTTGCGACGCTTCGTGGCCTCAGGGTTTTCCAGAGCATCAAGCTCTGGCTCCTCACGAGATAGCCTCTTGGAGGCTCTACGGGGAGTTGGTCCAGCCGCGGCAACAGAACTCGCGGCTGGCACTGGACTGTCATCCTCGTCCAGTTCAGTCTCTTCACCTCTGAGGCCGCAGAGGCGACAGAGGGATATCAGCAGTTTCGCTGCCCTCTAGAGTGGGCAGCAACTTCTTTCGTGCGGCACGCTTGGGAGCAGCAGTGCCGGCGACGGTCGCAGGCAGCGACCAGTAATTCTCATCAGCCTGGATCAGGAAGATATAAGTTGCAGTATTAAGAAAGGAATGCGACTCAACTACGAAGGCGAAAAGACAGAGAAGAGGAGTTACCTCAAAAGGCTTGTTGTTAACACTGAAAGGGGCAAGCCCCACCTTGTCAAGGAGATGTCCTTCTCCTCAGTCACGCGGGCGACAATTCCACCCAATCCTCAGGCCTCCAGTCCGAAGCCTTGATGCGATCGACGTCAGCAGAGGTGCCTGTGCACTCAAGGAAGGATCGCTGTCGTGGACTCACGGGCTGAATGCGCCATTTGGTCCAGCAAGAGAGAAGATCAAGGCCAGTAAGACCATGACCTATTAAGGCGCGGACCTTGATCAGCGACTCATTGATGAAGGGCATGGCCGAGTCGCGGGGTTTTGATTTCAGTGCCTCGGTAGGCACGAAGAGGGTGTTAGACCAGGAGGGAAGGCGAGTTTCGCCCTCCGGTGAAGTATCTTGGCAATAGAAGAAAGATTTTTGCCAAGCCCTGGGTCGATTCGCCAGGGCTAGCTTGGGAAGGCAAGAGTTTCGATGGCGTTGAAGAGAGATGGCGCCGACCTGAACATAGGCGCCACCCTTGGAGACAAGTTGGCTGTTGCAGGTGAAAGAGGCCAGCCACAGATCGATGTTGGGGGCTATGCCAAGATAGTCCTCGCACAACACATGAAAATTGCTCACCTGGAGCATTGAGTTGGGCCCGATGTCGTGAAGACGGAGGCCTAGGCGTTGCAGCAAATTGCGGAAGAAGGGAGAACCTGGCGGCGTGAATCCACGCTCCACGTGCTCCACGAACATCACCAGCTCGTTGGGCTTGGGGCGCGGCTCGATTTCATCGCCTGGCGCCCGCCAGACGCCGTCCTCCTTCGGCGGCAAGAAGCCAGCTTCGGCCAGATCTGCAAGAGTTTCCTCCGTCACCCAGGATCCTTCCCAGTTGCAGGAGATCCTGCGCTTATCGTCAGATGGCTTCGCCTTGGGCGCCATTGCGAAGGGGAGATTGGATTGGGGAACTAGGCTCGGGTCGAGGAAGAAGACGGCGCGGCTAGGGATGAGGAGATTGCAAGGGCAAGGATAATGACCTAGGTGGCCGCAGCTTATAACTGAAGGGACCCGCAACTAACGGCACATCTGCGCTCGCAACCAACGGCACAATTTGCGCCCGCAAAACGAGTAACGGTCCGCAATTAAAGGAAACAGAATATTTCCAGAAGGGAGATGAGTCGCGCAGATAAGTCACAGCTCTGAATCGCATAATCAGAGATTGGTCAGAACGTTTGCAGTGCGGCTCAGAGACCATTTCAAGAGGTCAGAAGGTTCTCACCGTAAAGTCCTAACCAATCTTGGGGGCTAATGTCGGGGAATACTTTCTGGATTAACCCGCGGCCCAGTGCGATTAACTTACTCGCACGGACAAAGGCCCACTTGGGAGTAAGCCCAATATTGAACCGCCATAAGGAGAAAGATCTAGAAGACATATCCCGGAGGACGTGAAGACCAAGTAGTCTCCGAGTAGGCCTCTGTGGACGTATTCCTTATGGGGGAAGTTTCCTTTTGTAACCTAGCGAGCCTCTGTGTATATAAAGAGGACTCGCAGGACTTAGAGCGGGTCAAGCTATTGATACGTCTCAAACGTATCTATAATTTTTGTTGTTCCATGCTGTTATTATATCAATTGCTACATGTTTTGGTTACACTTCATATCATTTTTATGCATTTTCTGGGACTATCCTATTAACAAGATGCCATAGTGCCAGTTCCCTGTTTTCTGCTGTTTTTGGTTTCAGAAAATCTATTAAGGAAATATTCTCGGAATTGGACGAAACAAAAGACATCGTCAATAATATCACGAGGAGATCACAGAGTCCAAAGGGGAGTCGGAGCAGACCCACCAGGGGGCCACGCCACACTAGGGCGCGGCCCAAGGTGGGCCCGCGCCCCCCTATGGCGTGGTGGCCCCCCTCGGCCACCGACGCCGCCTCTTCGCCTATATATTCTCCGCGACGCGAAAACCCTATGACGGTCGATCATATTGCACGAAAAGTTCCGTCGCGGCCGTCATCGTCAATCTCAGATCGGAGGAGTTCTGAAGCTCTTCCCGGCACCCTGCCGGTGGGGAGATCATCACCGGAGGGCTCTACATCACCATGCCTGCCTCCGGAGTGATGCGTGAGTAGTCCACCCCTGGACTACGGGTCCATAGCAGTAGCTAGATGGTTGTCTCTCTACCATGTGCCTCCATGTTTAGATCTTGTGAGCTGCCTAACATGATCAAGATCATCTTATTGTAATGCTAGATGTTGTGTTTGTGGGATCCGATGAATATTGATACCATGTTTATTCAAGTTGTTTATCTATGTGCTCTTGATCTTGCATGCTCTCCGTTGCTAGTAGATGCTTTGGCCAAGTAGATGCTTGTGACTCCAAGAGGGGGTATTTATGCTAGATAGTGGGTTCAGTCTCTAGATATCTGGATCAGTGACAGAAAGGTCTAAGATGGTAGATGTGCTGTTGCTACTAGGGATAAAACATTGGTGCAGTGTCCAAGGGCACTTGTATTGATTACATTACACACTTTACTTCATGCAATAATCTGTTGTTAGCAACTTAATACTGAACAGGATGCGGATGCTGCCTTGAAGGTGGATTATTTAGGCATAGATGCGGTTGGAATAACGGTCTATGTACTTTGTTGTAATGCCCAACTAGATTTCATAGTAGACATCTTGCATGTATTGCTTGTTATGCCCTCTCTATTTGTCAATTGCCCAGCTGTAATTTGTTTACCCAACATGCTAGTTATCTGTTCTGAGAGAGACACCACTAGTGAACTGTGGACCCTGGTCCAATTTCCTCATACTGTTTACACAACCTGCTGCAATCATCTGTTTCCTGTTACTTGCTGTTTTTCCACACCATACGTTTAACTCTTTGTTTCTGCAAGACCGGAGAGATTGACAACCTCTCTGTTTCGTGTTGGGCAAAGTTCTGGTTTGTGTCTGTGCAGATTCCACGTTGGTGCAAGCTCCCTAGCGCCAGGGGGAGTCAACATCAACAACCTTCCAATTGATCGTCAAGTCCTACTGGATTGATAACCTTGGGTAGATTTCTCAAGGGAAAACTTCTGCTGTCTACATCATAACCTTCCTCTTGGGGTTCACCAACACGTAGCCATCAAGCTGTTTTCTGGCGCCGTTGCCGGGGAAGTACTCATCATCACCATCATCATCATCCTCAAATACTCTCCCGTCAACCAGGCACCAGCTGTTTTCTGGCGCCGTTGCCGGGGACTTGGAGGCTATTGGAAAGGGGAGTCTCTCAGTTCCAATCTCTTTACTTTGTTTTTTGTCTTGTTTTAGTTTTGTTTTGCTTGCTGTTAAAAATCAAAAACCCAAAAAAATTAGTTTCTTGCATCTAGTTTATTTCGGTTTGTTATTATGTCTAGTTGTTTACTTGCTATCAATGGCTTCTCTCTTTGATATAAATATTATTGGCACGGTGGGTTCACGGAGGAACATCAAACTTATTATGAGGAATACCGCTTGTCTCAAAAAGGGAAACATCTATGGGAACAAATAAGTAGATTGAATTATTTTGCTAAGAACTTGTGTTCTACATTTGATGAATCCTACTGCTTTAATGAATCTTTTTGTTGTAGAAGGCATAAACACCTCCCTTTCCAATGTGATTATAATGATAATGAAACCTTGGCTGCTTATGCTAAAGGAAACTATGACTTTGGTAATCTTGAACAAACTGAAGAATTTGTTGTTTTTAAGGGTGCTTATGAAATTGCTGGTTATATTCAAGATGATGATTCTCCTTATAAATCTGAGAATTTTTCTATACTTGGTTACTGCCTTGAATATTACAATGACAATCCTTATATCACTAAATTTCTTGAGAAAACTTATTCTCCAGAACAACTTGCTTCTTTTCAGGACCTATGGAAGAAGAAATTGCTGAAACTGTGATCTCATTGGATGAAAAAGAGGAGGAGAGTGAAGAACAAAAGGAGGATCTACCTTCTAATGATAGTAACTCTTTAACTCTTACATTATATGATTACCCTCCATGCCCACATAAGGAGGAAAAATGCTATATTGTTGAATGTCATGATTCTATTGAAATATCTCCTTTTGATAAATTTGAAGTAACAAGCTCCTTGACTCAAGAAAAGGAAATTGCAGAAAGTAAAAATGTGCTCCCTAATGTTATATATGATAATGCTCTTGATGATGGTCCTATATTGGCTAATGATATTTATTATACTATTATTGTCAAAAGTGGGTTTGATAACCCCACTGTTTTAGAGCTTAATAAAAATTATGTGTTTGTAGATCATGAAAAGCATGCTTTATGTGATAGTTATATTGTTGAGTTTGTTCATGATGCTACTGAAAGTTATTATGAGAGAGGAAAATATGGTTGTAAAAGTTTTCAAGTCACTAAAACACCTCTCTTTATGTTGAAAGTTTTGAAGCTATATTTGTTTCATCTTTCTATGCTAGTTGCTTTATGCTTCAATAATTTATTTTGTTACAAGATTCCTTTGCATAGGAAGTGGGTTAGACTTAAATGTGTTTGATATTTGCCTCTTGATGCTCTCTTTTGTTTTTCAACTCTTATTCTTATGAGAGCATCATTAAAATCTTCTAGCCTAGCTAAAAGGCATTAAAAGAAAGCGCTTTTGGGAGGCAACCCATTATCTTTTATTTTCAGTATTAGTCAAGGATGCTTGTTTACCTCTGTAGCAACTCCTTTGTATCTTTTATTTGTGTTTTGTTGTGCCAAGGAGAGTTACTAATGCAAAGTTGGTATTTATTTTCGGGACTGCATTGGACAGATTGCTGTTCGTCACCGTTTAATTCAGTAGAAAATCAGAAAAAATCGAAAAATGCTGAAACTTTTTGTGCATGTTCCTGATGATGTTACGCAACTTTCATTATTTCAAAAGTTTTTCATCTGAGCATCGTAAGTGCCTCGAAAAAATTCGTCATTACAGACTGTTCTGGTTTGACAGATTCTGTCTTTTATTTTGCATTCTCTCTTTTACAAGTTTTTAAGTGGTTTCTTTTCGTGTAAAAGTGCCCACTTGAGCCTAGTAACAGTGGCTAATGTTTAAAATAGTTGGCTTGTGAGTTTGTCTTTGCTAGAACTTTGAAGTATTATCTTTTAGTGCACTAACCTGCTAATGAGAAAAGCTGTTAAGTTTTGGTGTGAAGGAAGTTTTCAAGTGTTGATAGAGGAGAATGATATTACATGATCAAGAAGAGTGAAGAGCTTAAGCTTGGGGAGGCTTACCTCCCCAGCATATTTCAAGAAGACTCAAGCATCTAAGCTTGGGGATGCCCAAGGCATCCCCTTCTTCATCTACAAATTATCAGGTCATCTCTAATGGTGCTATATTTTTATTGCTTCATGCTAGTGTACTCTTCCTTGGAGCGTCAGTGTGTTTTTGTTTTCAGTTTGTTTTGTTTTGTTTGCTGTGCTATACTTGTTGGATCCTAGTATTCATGTTTGGGAGAGAGACACGCTCCACTTTTTCATTAGAATACTCTTGTGCTTCACTTATACTTGTTGAGTATTCCTGTCTAGTTGCTGTTATTGCTGTTAGCTCTCAGTTTTTCATGTATCTCTTGTTAGAGCTTTCAGTTTCTTTTGAAGAAAGTACTCTCTTGCTTCACTTATATCTGTTTGGAGAGTTGTCAAATAAGTTGATTGGTGTTTGGTTGGACCAGAAAAATGCTATGCATGTGGTAGTGGTATAAAATGCTTACATGAATCTTTTTAGATCGTTGTCTTGAGTAATTTGATGCTTGCCAATTGTTTTGAGCTGTCAAGTAATTAATGTTTAAGCTTGTGCATCATGTAAGTAATGGCTATTAATGAAGAACTACTATAAGGATTTTCTGCTATAATAATCTGTTGCATGATTGGAAGTCCATAGTAGTCTAGATAATTTTTGGATGAAGGCTATGTGTTAACAAGGAAGACAGTGGGAGTCTATGGTTCGTCAAACCTTGTGTTTTATGTACACTCTTGCTATTCCAGTTGATAATGATGTTTGCTTATAATAACCTTGCTAGCCTAAACTCTGTACTAAGAGGGAATGCTTCTTGTACATCCAAAACCTTGAGCCAAATCCATGCCACCTGTGTCCACCATACCTACCTATTATGTGGTGTTTTCACCATTCCAAGTAAATTTCTTCATGTGCTATCTACTAACTACTCAAAACTGTTACATTTCCTTTTGTGTCACTACTTGAAAAGCTCATAAGGACGTAGATAGGTGGTCTTTATTTCCTGGTTGATCAAATTTTACACACCTGGACTAGTGGCATATACATCCGCTTATCCAATAATTTTGCAAAAAGAGCTGGCAACGGGGTGCCCAGTCCCAATTAATTACAACTTTAACCAAACAATTCTCTTCACATCTTTTTGCCCCTGATTCGTCAGTCAAGCAATGTTCACAAGTGTGTAAACAAAAGAGAAGAGGGATGATCTGCCCGCTGGTAGAAATAACGTCCTTCATGGGAGCCGCTCTTGTAAAGTTTGATCAACTAGTGAAGTAGAGTATTGCCTATTTGCTGATTTGTTGACACCTGTATACACCATTACCTTACAAAACAATATTTTATGCTCTCTATATGCCTTCGGGAACTACAGCTCTAGCACATGATGTTAATCCCTGCTTCCCTCTGCGAAGGGCCATTCTTTTACTTTTATGTTGAGTCAGTTTTCCCACTTCTTTCTGTCTACTTAAGCAAACATCATTGTCAACTCCAGTATAACAGTTTTTACATAACTTTGTGTTTGGTTGATCATATTCTTTGCATTGACATTATCTATATGATATACATGTTGAAAGTTGAAGCAAAAGCTGAAGCTATTATCTTCCTTTGTGTTGATACAAACACTTTCATGTTGAAATTATTGCTGCTGTGAACTAACTATTATGTTAGACTATTATATCTTAAATGTTTTATAGTATTATTCATGAAAGTTTGCACTTGTGTGATCACTTATGTTTACTCTTTATTTACTTGCTTGCAAACTATAGACCATTGGCTTGGATCACTTCATTCAGATCATGTGCATTACATTGTTATTTGATCAAAGATTGTGTTGGTAGCATGTCACTTCAAAAATTATCTGTTTTTATCGTTTACCTACTCGAGGACGAGCAGGAACTAAGCTTGGGGATGCTTGATACGTCTCAAACGTATCTATAATTTTTGATGTTCCATGCTGTTATTATATCAATTGCTACATGTTTTGGTTACACTTCATATCATTTTTATGCATTTTCTGGGACTAACCTATTAACAAGATGCCACAGTGCCAGTTCCCTGTTTTCTGCTGTTTTTGGTTTCAGAAAATCTATTAAGGAAATATTCTCGGAATTGGACGAAACAAAAGACATCGTCAATAATATCACGAGGAGATCACGGAGTCCAAAGGGGAGTCGGAGCAGACCCACCAGGGGGCCACGCCACACTAGGGCGCGGCCCAGGGTGGGCCCGCGCCCCCCTATGGCGTGGTGGCCCCCCTCGGCCACCGACGCCGCCTCTTCGCCTATATATTCTCCGCGACGCGAAAACCCTATTACGGTCGATCATATTCCACGAAAAGTTCCGTCGCGGCCGTCATCGTCAATCTCAGATCGGAGGAGTTCTGAAGCTCTTCCCGGCACCCTGCCGGAGGGGAGATCATCACCGGAGGGCTCTACATCACCATGCCTGCCTCCGGAGTGATGCGTGAGTAGTCCACCCCTGGACTACGGGTCCATAGCAGTAGCTAGATGGTTGTCTCTCTACCTTGTGCCTCCATGTTTAGATCTTGTGAGCTGCCTAACATGATCAAGATCATCTTATTGTAATGCTAGATGTTGTGTTTGCTGGGATCCGATGAATATTGATACCATGTTTATTCAAGTTGTTTATCTATGTGCTCTTGATCTTGCATGCTCTCCGTTGCTAGTAGATGCTTTGGCCAAGTAGATGCTTGTGACTCCAAGAGGGGGTATTTATGCTCGATAGTGGGTTCAGTCTCTAGATATCTGGATCAGTGACAGAAAGGTCTAAGATGGTAGATGTGCTGTTGCTACTAGGGATAAAACATTGGTGCAGTGTCCAAGGGCACTTGTATTGATTACATTACACACTTTACTTCATGCAATAATCTGTTGTTAGCAACTTAATACTGAACAGGATGCGGATGCTGCCTTGAAGGTGGATTATTTAGGCATAGATGCGGTTGGAATAACGGTCTATGTACTTTGTTGTAATGCCCAACTAGATTTCATAGTAGACATCTTGGCATGTATTGCTTGTTATGCCCTCTCTATTTGTCAATTGCCCAGCTGTAATTTGTTTACCCAACATGCTAGTTATCTGTTCTGAGAGAGACACCACTAGTGAACTGTGGACCCTGGTCCAATTTCCTCATACTGTTTACACAACCTGCTGCAATCATCTGTTTCCTGTTACTTGCTGTTTTTCCTGCTGTTTTCCACACCATACGTTTAACTCTTTGTTTCTGCAAGACCGGAGAGATTGACAACCTCTCTGTTTCGTGTTGGGCAAAGTTCTGGTTTGTGTCTGTGCAGATTCCACGTTGGTGCAAGCTCCCTAGCGCCAGGGGGAGTCAACATCAACAACCTTCCAATTGATCGTCAAGTCCTACTGGATTGATAACCTTGGGTAGATTTCTCAAGGGAAAACTTCTGCTGTCTACATCATAACCTTCCTCTTGGGGTTCACCAACACGTAGCCATCAGCTATCAAGCCCTAAACCCTAGCTCATACGGCGAGTACCAGATCGGATCGCCTCCATTGTAACACCTCGATTATCATATCAATACCAATCTAGGGTAGGCAGGAAGTAGGTCTTTTACCTCACATTGAGGGGGCCGAACCTGGGTAAATCTGTGTTGATCTTTGTTCCTGCGATCCCAAGCTCGGAGATGCTTGACTCGCGTAATCCCACACCTACGAAGTCATCTATGACACCTGACGTGACAAACCCACGACACTAATCACTTGGAAAATTTGGAAAGAGCGGAATGCGAGGGTCTTCAACAACACTTTCACAATGCCCTCCATTCTTTTTCAACGCATCAAAAGCGAGAGTAGGAACTGGATCCTAGCGGGGGCCAAGGGTTTGGCTAAAATTTGCGAGTAATTCGTTTGTGTGTTGCGTTGTCGGCCTCCGGTGTTGCCGGGTTGCCTTTTTAATTTTTTCAGCTTCGGCCGTGTACTCGCCTTTGCTCCTTCTTTATCAATATAAAAGGCAAAGCTTTTGCCTTGTTTCTAAAAAAAACTTCATTCAAGTAAATAAAAATGATTATCAGTTCATTGCATTACCCTTTTTGATGGTTTGGCCTCTAAACTTTGGGACTTCCCTCTGTTCATACGCCCCTAGGTCGGGTGTGGATAAAGACAGATATTTAGGCTCAAAGGTAGATTGAGTGACATGCAAAGCAGATTTCACTTCATCGTGGGTCTCAAAGGGCAGACATGACCAAATATAATGGAGCACTTGTCAAGGTTAATGAGCCGACTTTTAGCATTAGCATTGGTGTTGGTCACCTGCACTCGATTTGGTTGCGCAAGCTTGGCTTTGAAGAAGAAGTTATGTGGTAATAGCAGAGCCCTCACGCAAACATTGATTGACTCGATTTGAAAGTTCTTCCATCTCTTTATGCAACAATGTTGTAAAAGCAACCAACAAAAAAATGACTATTTGGTTGTGGGCTGTTTATAGCAGAGCCCTTGCACAAACTTTGACTGACTCGATTTGATGGTTCTTCCATCTCTTTATGCAACAATGCTGAAAAACAACCAACAACAAAAAAAAACTATTTGGTTGTGAGCTGTTTTGTTTCGGGGAGGCCCAAGATGAGGCTTCTTTATAGCATCTCTAACAGCTGCCCTATTTTAACACTGGTGCCCTAAAAACGTTTTATAGGGCACGAAAGGGCAAAAACCTATCTCCAACAGCAGCCCTACATGGTGCCCTATTTTGGGGATGCCCCAAATTTTGCTCCTCTCTGCCCCAAATATGTGGAAGAGAGGGCCGCGCGGGGAGGTGCCTGATACGTCTAAAACGTACTTATAATTTTTGATATTCCATGCTTGTTTTATATAAAATGCCACATGTTTATTCAAAAGTTTATATCATTTTATGACATTTATTGGACTAACCTATTAACCTAGTGCCCAGTGCTAGCTTCAGTCTGTTTTGGCTATTTATTGCAGAAAAGGCCGAAAAATGAAAGTGCTCGGAATAGGACGAAAATTTACCTGAATTATTTCCAGCACAAATAAACCACGGAGCCAGAAGACCATCTGGAGGTGGGCCCCATAGCCAGCACGCGGCCTAGGGGCGCGGCCAGGTACTACCCCACACCGTGAGCCCGCCTGCCCCACCAGAGCACCGCCTCGCGTCGAGTCTTCGCCTATAAATTCACGCGTGACCTAAAAACCCCAGAAGACCGAAGACCTTTCCAGAAACGCGTCTGAGCTCCACCGCCATCACAAACCCTAGTTTCGGGGGTCAGTAGTTCCTATTTCGGCACCCTGCCGGGATGGGGATTGACCCCCGGAGACGCCTCCATCAACCACGCCGCCTCTACTTCGCCTCCATGATGGTTTGTGAGTAGTTCCACCATGGACTACGGGTTCTAGCAGTAGCTAGTTGGTACTCTCTCTCTCCCATGTACTTCAATACAATGATCTCACGAGCTCTCTTATATGATTGGGATCCATCTGATGTAATTGGTGTTGTGTTTGTTGGGATCCGATGAATTGTGGAATTATGATCATTTTGTTCATCATGTTATCGTACTTATGTTATATTTAAGATCGTGCATGCTCTCCGGTACTTGTAGTTACCTTGATCAAGTAGTTGCTTGTATCTCCAAGAGAGGATATTTATGCTAGATAGTGGGTTCATGCCTCTAGAAGCCTGGGCTTGATTGACAGAAATGACTAAGTCTGTAGATGTGCTGTTGCTACTAGGGATAAAATAACCGATGCTTAGCTTAAGGGTACTGCTGTTAAGTCTAATGCGTTTGTTTACATTACACACTTTGCTTAATGCTATAATCTATTGCTTGCAACTTAATACTCATGGGAGACCCGGAAGCTATCCTGTGAGTGGATTATGAGTCATAGATGCTGCTAGTAAGCAGTCTATGTATATTGTTGTAGTGCCCAATTAAATACTACAGTTAACTTTATCTTATCATAATGTACATTTTCATGCCCTCACAATTTTATCAATTGCCCAACTGTAATTTGTTCACCCAACACATGTTGTTTGTTTGGAGAGTTACCTCTAGTGTAGATAGCTGAGAACCCCGGTCCATCTGAAATCATTATTGCTTTCCCGTCAACTCCACGCCAGCAACTATTTTCTGGTGCCATCGCTTCTGTGTTACTGCTAATATTGCTCTCATATTACTGCTGCTCTCACATCACTCCTGTTACTAGTGCTTTTCCAGGTGTGGCTGAACTGACAACTCAGCTGCTAAGACTTATAAGTATTTTTTGGCTCCCCTTGTGTCGAATCAATAAATTTGGGTTTTACTTCCCTCGAAGACTGTTGCAATCCCCTATACTTGTGGGTCATCAAGACTATTTTCTGGTGCAGTTGCCGGGGAGCATAGCTCTACTTATAAGTTCACTTGGGAAGTAGACTCTACCTCTCTCTCTGTTTTGTTTTTATTTTGCTTTGTTTAGTTACTTTTGATTAGTTTATTTTATCTTAGTTTACTTTTGTTTATTTTTTGTCTAGTTTATTTCTGTTTAGTTTTATTTTCCTTATATACTCGAAAATCCATAAACATTTGAAAAACTGAATATCTAAAAAAAACTGTGGCCATGCCTATTTTCTATGAAACTAGATCTTATTTGTCAGGTTGGTTCACTAAGGATAAACTAAATAAATTAAATGAACACCACTGGTCTGAAAAAGGGAAACACCTATCGCTACAAGTAATTAAACTGAATAATTTTGCTGGAGACTTGTGTTCTACATATGATGAATCTTGGTGCTTTAATGAATCTCGTTGCTATAAGAAGTGTAAACACCTCCCTTTCCAATGTGATTATAATGATAATGAAACTTTGACTTCTTATGCTAGAGGATATTATGACTTTGATAACCGTGAGCAAATTGAAGAATTTTTGTTTTTTGGGAGCTTATGAAATAGCTGCTTTGCTTAAAAATCGAGATGAAGCTCCCTATAAATCTGATAATTTTGCTATACTTGGATATTTCCATGAGTATTATAATGATAATCCTTATATTACTGAATTTCTTGAGAAAAAGTATCCTAAAAAAGAAGAGACCATTGTCTTGCAGGAACATGTGGAAGAAGAAATTGTTGAAACTGAAAGCTCATTGGATGAAAAAGAGGAGGAGAGTGATGAACAAAAGGAGGAAGAATGGATTAGCTACCCATGCCTACCTTCTAATGAGAGTAACTCTTTATCTCTTACACTATTTGATTGCCCTCCATGCTTACCAAAGGAGGATGAATGTTATGTTCCTGTGGATTCTGTTGAAATATTCCCTATGAATGAAACTTGTGGAAATTATTATGCTACTGTTATTTATGATAATCCATGCTATTTTGATAAATCTTATGATAATCCTTTATTTATTCCTAATTTCGAAATGCGTGGTAATGAGAAAGTTTGCCTAGAAAATGTTTATGATAAAGCTCTAGATGATGGTCCTATGCTACTTGATAATATTAATTCTAATACTATTGAAAATGGGATTGGAGAGGTATTGACTTTAGCTATATGGAGTTCCATACCTTTGGATAGTGATCAATCATCTTGTTTTAATATTGTTAAAAGTCAGTTTGGAGATGTCATGACTTTAATTAATTTTGATCCAACTATCTTGGAGCTTGATAAAAATTATGTGTTTGTAGATCATGAAAAGCATGCTTTATGCGATAGTTATATTGTTGAGTTTATTCATGATGCTACTTGAAATTATTATGAGAGAGAAAAATATGATTGTAGAAATTTTCATGTTAATAAAACACCTCTCTTTATGTTGAAAGTTCTGAAGTTGTTCTTGTTTTACCTTTCTATGCTTGTCACTATGTTCTTCATGAATTTATTTGTTTACAAGATTCCTATGCATAGGAAGTGGGTTAGACTTAAATGTGTTTCGTATTTGCTTCTTGATGCTCCCTTTTGCTTCATTTTATATTCTTATGTGAGCATCATTAAAACTATCAATAAGCCTAGCTAAAAGGCATTAAAGAAAAGCGCTTTTGGGAGACAACCCAAATTTATTTTCTGTTATTTTTTGTTTTCTTGAGTCAAGGATGTTGCTTACTTCGGTAACAACTCCTTTGTATTCTTTATCTTTCGTTTTGTTGTGCCAAAGAAGAACCTCTAATGGCAAGAAAGTGTTAAAGTTGGGTTTGCTCTCCGGAAACAGATTTATGTGCCTCACAGTAACAATTCGTGAAAAATCACGAATATTATTTTAATCTGGAAATTTTTTAGCAGAAGCCTGAGCTTTATATATATCTTTCGTTAGTTTCGAGTTTTCTCATTTGAGTTACGTAAGTGTCTCGAAAAAATTCGTCTTTACTGGCTGTTTGTTTTTGACAGATTCTGTCTCTGTTTCTTTTTTTTGCATTGTCTCTTCGCGGACTTTAAGCGAGGTTCTCCATACATGGAGGCTGTAGCTAATGTTTCATTGAGTTCTTGCAATGTGTCTCTACAGAACCAAAGTGGATTAATGTTTTTGAGTACTAACCCTCTAATGAAGTTTATGAGAAATTATGTGTGAAGGAAGTTTTCAAGTATTAATTAAGAGAGGAGGATGATGCAAGAAGATCAAGAAGAGATAAAAGCTTAAGCTTGGGGAAGCTCCCATGGACCTTCTCTGCATATATCAAGAAGACTCAAGCGTCTAAGCATGGGAGCTTGGGGATGCCCAGGGCATCCCCTTCTTCATCAACAAATTATCAGGTCATCTCTAGTGAGACTATATTTTTATTTCTTCACATATTATGTGCTATTCTTGGAGCGTCTTGTGTGTTTTATTTTCTGTTTTGTTTTTGTTTTGTTATCTGATTGTATCAATGTTGGATCCTAACTATCTTGTTTGGGAGAGAGACACGCTCCGCTTATTCATATAATACTCATGTGCTTCACTTATATCTGTTGAGTATTCTGTTTTTGCTCTATTTAGCTTCTAGCTCTTTGTTTTCATGTATCTCTTATTCAGAGCTATTAGTTCTTTTATAGAAAGTACTCTCTTGCTTCATTTATATTTTTTTGGAGAGTTGCTCGGTTAATATGTTGGTTCAGGAAATGTTATGCATGTGGTAGTGGTATAATGAAAAACCCGCATAGTCTTGTAGATCATTGAACTTTGATAACTTGATTCCTTGCAAATGTTTTGAGATATTAAGAAGCTAGATGTTAAACGCTTGCTAGTTACTTAAGTTAAAATTTGATTAGTGGATGTGTTATTAAAGCTTGTTCCGTACTACAAACTCCTAAAATTGCTGAAGGTGTAGTTGGACTTGATAGCTTCTCATGTTTGAAGGTAGTTGGAAACAACATAGTTGCGTGCTAAGGTCGGGGGATCTAACAGGGTACTTTTGCCACCATGAACGGCCCCTCTTGGAGTAAATTTAATCATGCTATTAATGTTGAACCTGCTAGTTGTTTGCAATAAACTTGTGAGTTCTTTTTTACTAATGTTGAGCTACTGTTTTTGGCACTTCCACCATCCATATTTTGCTAGCCTCTTCGGTGCTGTGCATTGCCTTCGGCTCACATTGAGAGTTGTGCATACTTCGCCAGTACATCCAACCCCGTGGGAGAACTTCCTCTTGTTTTCCTAGACATAAGCCAAACATCTTCCTCAAAACAGCCACCATAACTACCTATCACAGCATTTCCATAGCTGTTCCGAGATATATTGTCATGCAACTTCCATCTTACATTACATGACTTGTTGTCATTCATCATTGTTATATATTGCTTTGCATGATTCTGTACAGCTGATGTGTGGTTTTACCCATGTTACGCTAGATCATTGCACATCCTGCTACACTGGCAGAGGCACTCAGTTTCATACATCACGTTTTGTTCATTATGAGTTATTTGTACCAAAAAGTGTGTCATCATATTAGAATGTTGCCCCTACAGTGAGGGAGAGAAAAGTGAAAAGAGCCATGGAGGCCATCGAAAAGTGAAATAGAAAAAGAAAAAAAAAGAAGAAAAGAAATAAAGAGAGAGGGCAACATTACTATCTTTTATCCACACTTGTGCTCATGTTTAGCACCTGTTTCATAGTCATCATTTGTGCTCATGATTAGCACCTATACTCCATGTGAGAGAGTTTTCATGTTTTACTAGTATAACTATGCGGGGAATTAACGTTATAGAACTTGGGTTGTATATTCCAATGATGAGCCTCCTCAAAAGTGCTCATGGTCTTCGTGAGCAACTGATAATCCCCAAGAGCAAGGAATCACTGTAGCACAATTCGATAAGTATTTGAGTGTCGAACCCACGAGGAGCTGAAGGTAAACTATCTATTCTCTAAAGCCCTATAACCCTCTTACATGGCCTTTTATGCAAAGCAATAAATTTAAATATGAAAGGAACTAACTAATGGAAGCAAGTGATGTGGAATGGGTTTATCTAGTAACAAGTTTCTCAATCAAGTTTCAAACGCAAGTTTCTTAGAGCAAGTTTCTCTCAGCAGTTTTCTCAAGCAAGTTTCTCAAAGTAGCAAGTATCAAATATCTCAAGTAGAAAATATCTCAAGGGAGCAAATGTTCTAGCAATTGTTATTTCATTCATGTGGTTGTCACAATTAGTGAAGCACATGTTTCAGTCTTAATTGTTTCTTCTAGGAAGGAGCCATAAATAGGTGTAGCCAAGTAAATGAGCAAATTACACAACTCTTATGATGGATCTCATGGCCAAGTAAATGTGCAGCACAAGAATTATTAAGACATAATTGTCCCACCTTAGCCTTAAGTTCTAGGGTCCCCCATATATATCCCCCATAATGTAACTTCAAGTCTCAGACCACGGTTTCTGTCTTAGTACTCCGACCCGTCCTACTCAATCCATTACACTACAGTGATCACCTTACATGCATTCCCCAATATATGCGTGCACTCATACATTGTACATCAAGACAATCATAAAAGATAACAAAACTTGTATGCAACCAATCAACGAACTATTTCACTATTGCCATGAACAAATCACTTCTCAAACATAGATGGGGAGACACAATAGATCAAGGGAATAGTATATTGCATCATATATCATGTTTGCCAAGAGTTTACAGTGGAGAGATGGAGATGATCTTGCTGTAGATGTTGATGATGAACACGCCGGAGGGGGTGGAGCCCTCCGGAGGTGATTCCGGCGGCGTTTCCCCCCTCCGATCTTCTCCGGCGGCAGCCTTCTGACTCTCAGTTTCGTGGTTTTGTGTTTCTCCGCCGCCTCCTCGCGAAACTCCTCGGGGGACTATTTTTATAGACGTTTTTAGGTCAAGACGAAGCCACGGAGACGAAAACGGACGGCATCGGAGGCACGAGGAATAAAAGAGGTGGTCCCACACGGCCAAGGAATCTGGCCGCGTGGGACCATCTATTTTCTTCCTCGGACTTCCTTTTTCGCGGATCCTTGGCTCGTACGTCTTCTAATTTCCAAATATTGGGCCCGTAAAATATTAGGTCATTTGGACGTCGTTTGGTCCCTGAAAGTCAAAAACATGGAAAAAGGGGTTTTCTGGTTCTGCAGGGTTAATTCCAAATAAATGGGGAAACTGTGAATTATCCCCTAAAATCATTATAAAACATAAATATAACCCATATATGATGCAAATAAGTTGGAATATCAAGTAATAAAATGTAAAGTTCATGTATGCATTTTACATGCATCAACAACCAAGTTGGATGCACCCCCACTCGTTCCATTGGAGAGCTTTCATACACTTATAGCTCTATGTGCATCCGTTGCATGTCAATCACTACTCCTTGCATAGCTTCGGTTATAAGACTTCCTCTTGTCTAATGATCACTTCTAGCTTTGTGAGCCTTTCTTACATTGGCCTTCCAAACCCCCATTATTATTCTCTTTGCCATATCATCCTGGTGCCAAAACTAAATGCTTACGCTCACCGGTTGAGTAAAACTTCTAAACAGTTGATTCATTACGTTTGTGATACTTTTACTTGACTGGATCATTTCTATGCTTGTGAAAGATTGCTTGATGCTTGAGTAGAAGGATGGAACTTCTACACTGAATGCTTAAATCATCTATAATAAACTTTGTACGGTTTCATGTCTTTATAGCATCATCCATGAAAAGTTTTGACTTGTTTAATTGTCTTGCTTTATCATCTGTTTGTTTAATATCAATTATAGACATTTGTTTTGAATGATTTGATCTCAGTTCACATGCTTTACATTACTATTGGATCAAGATTATGTTGGCAGCATGTCACTTAAAAAATTATCTTTTTTATCGTTTACCTACTTGAGGACGAGCAGGAACTAAGCTTGGGGATGCTTGATACGTCTAAAACGTATCTGTAATTTTTCATGTTCCATGCTTGTTTTATATCAAATACCACATGTTTATTCTAAAGTTTATATAATTTTATGGCATTTATTGGACTAACCTATTAACCTGGTGCCCAGTGCCAGCTTCTGTCTGTTTTGGCTGTTTATTGCAGAAAATGCCAAAAATAAAAGTGCTCGGAATTGGACGAAAATTTACCAGAATTATTTCCAGCACAAATAAGCCACGGAGCAAGAAGACCACCTGGAGGTGGGCCCCATAGCTAGCATGCGGCCTAGGGGCGCGGCTATGTACTACCCCGCGCCATGGGCCCGCCTGCCCCACCAGAGCACCGCCTCGCGTCGAGTCTTCTCCTATAAATTCAAGCGTGACCTAAAAACCCCAGAAGAACGAAGGCCTTTTCCAGAAACACGTCTGAGCTCTGCCGCCATCACAAACCCTAGTTTCGGGGGTCAGCAGTTCCTATTTCGGCACCCTGCCGGAACGGGGATTGACCCCCGGAGCCGTCTCCATCAACCACGCCGCCTCTACTTCGCCTCCATGATGGTTTGTGAGTAGTTCCCCCATGGACTACGGGTTCTAGCAGTAGCTAGTTGGTACTCTCTCTCCCATGTACTTCAATACAATGATCTCATGAGCTGTCTTATATGATTGAGATCCATCTGATGTAATTGGTGTTGTGTTTGTTGGGATCCGATGAATTGTCGAATTATGATCAGTTTATTCATCATGTTATCGTACTTATGTTTTATTTAAGATCTTGCATGCTCTCCGGTACTTGTAGTTACCTTAATCAAGTAGTTGCTTGTATCTCCAAGAGAGGTTATTTATGCTAGATAGTGGGTTCATGCCTCTAGAAGCCTGGGCTTGATTGACAGAAACGACTAAGGCTGTAGATGTGCTGTTGCTAATAGGGATAAAATAACCGATGCTTAGCTTTAGGGTACTGCTGTTAACTCTAATGCGTTTGTTTACATTACACGCTTTGCTTAATGATATAATCTGTTCCTTGCAACTTAATACTCATGGGAGACCCAGAAGCTATCCTGTGAGTGGATTATGAGTCATAGATGCAGCTGGTAAGCGGTCTATGTATATTATTGTAATGCCCAATTAAATACTACAGTGAACTTTATCTTATCATAATGTGCATTTTCATGCCCTCACAATTTTATCAATTGCCCAATTGTAATTTGTTCACCCAACACATGTTGTTTGTTTGGAAAGTTACCTCTAGTGTAGATAGCTGAGAACCCCGGTCCATCTGAAATCATTATTGCTTTCCTGTCAACTGCATGCCAGCAACTATTTTCTGGTGCCATCGCTTTTGTGTTACTTCTACTATTGTTCTCATATTACTGCTGCTTTCACATCACCCCTGTTACTAGTGCTTTTCCAGGTGTGGCTGAACTGACAACTCAGCTGCTAAGGCTTATAAGTAGTCTTTGGCTCCCCTTGTGTCGAATCAATAAATTTGAGTTTTACTTCCCTCGAAGACTGTTGCGATCCCTTATACTTGTGGGTCATCAGTGCCCTATATCTTCTTTTCCCATGCACGCGCACACAACTGCCACGCTGAAGTTTCACTTTCATCCTGATCCCCTTTCTGCCGCCTCCGTCCCCGGCCGATTTCGGCCATCTACGGCGACTCCCGCGCCGCTGGTCACCAACACGGCTCCCCCACGACATGCGCTGCCGAATCCCGTCCTCCGCCGGCCATTCCCGCCGCACGGCTCATCTGCCGGCGGCCATGGCGAATCCTTTGCGGGCAAGAAGGTGGAGCGGGGTGCGACGGCGGCGGCGGCCACGGAAGAGATACGGCAGGTGGCGGTCATGGAGGAGGAGCTGGCCGGAGCCGCTGCTGCAGGCCTTCGTCCTGGCGATCCTCTTCCATGCCTAGCTACAGCCGCTTCGGCGAGCTTCGCGCGAGGTAGCGCTGCACGCAGCTACGTAGCTTCAGCCAATCGATCGATCCGTCCACCGGCCGTGCGTGCAGCTAGCTAGCTCACCGGTTCGTCAACCGATCGATGGATTCGAAGCAAACAGGCACGCAGGTGAGGAATCAATCGATCGATCTGGCCACGTTGTTGACTTCCGGGCTCCGGTGACAGAGCGGCAGCTGTAGACCGTCGGATGTGTTTTTGTCCCTCCACTGCTGTCGGATCTAGTTTAGGGCATTAATTTTAAGGCAGCTGTTGGAGTGACCGTGCCCTAAAATATGGCAGCTAGTAAAGTAGATTTTTTTGGTATCCTAGAACACTAAAACAGGTGCCCTATAACCAAAAAGTGCTGCACCAAAATAGCGCAGCTGTTAGAGATGCTCTTATATGCCGAACTCTTTGGTTGTGAGCAAGGCCAGTTTCCTTTTAGCTATTTGGGTGCCGATACACTATCGGAGGCTCAGAAAGTTCTCATTAATTCAGTGCTAAGTAAGATGGTACTATGCATGATCTTTTTCTTCGAGTTACCTAAAGGATTCTTACATAGACTGGATTATTACCGTTTAAGAATCTTTTGGAAAGGGGATAGAGAAAAAAAGACATACTGACTCGCTAAATGGGTGGTTTGCCGTCCTAATTATCAAGAAGGGGGGGGGGGGGGGGGGGGGTTCATGACCTTCAGTTAAAAAACACAACTCTCCTTGGGAAATGGTTGTTCAACCTTCTTACCGAAAATGGAGTGTGGCAAACTATCCTAAAAAGGAAATATATTGGCTAAAAGGCATTTTCCTTGATCATTTGGAAACAAGGTGTCTCTCATTTTTGGGCTAGTCTAATGGCGACGAAGAAACACTTCTGTTTTGGGTCATTTATTATTAAAGATGGATCAGAGATTAGAATTTTATAGGATAAGTGGTTAGGAAATACAACTCTCCGGGAACAATATCCAGCTCTATATAATATTGTTTGCCACAAGAGCGATACTATTGCTACGGTGTTGGAATCATCTCCACCAAATGTGATGTTTAGACGAGATTTCATTGGTCCCAGGATTGCAGCATGGAAAACCTTAATTGGGCGATTGGCAACAGTCCAACTGTCAAACAGACTGATGAGTTTCGGCGGGAATCTATTTGCACTACAAGAAATATGTCAACTAGTGACCTTCTGTCAATGACCTTCACAAAATTGGTCATAGATCTGTGACCATTTCAAACCATTTGGTCGTAGGCTGTTTGGGAAGGTCTAAACCTGTAAACAGAACGACCATTTTGGTCAAAAAGGTCACAGTCTCCTTTATACAATTTGGTCATAATGCAAGCAACGTTGATTTGTTCCCTATTCTTACCAAATTATGACTAATTAAATTGGTCTTAATCTTGTAAACTGCAGTGCATTGCTATGACTGGGCGCCATCTCATCAATTTATGCCATGTGTCCTGCTTAGTTGTCTCAGTTTTACATACGTGTCTTAATCCAGAACTATCATCTTATTTTCTTGTTTTGATCAACATGCCTCGTTTGCTTCATTGTAGCAATTCACTTGAAATATGATGATGATGCTATCACTTGAAATATAAGTCCATTTGGTGTCAACAAGTAATAACTGAAATTAAAAATAATTACATGTACATGGATGCTATAACAGTTTTATAGCTCATGACAGCCAAATCCGACAAGACGGTAGGTTTATAGCTCACATTATACTGGTTGTGCTTAAAGTGTTTTACAAGATCATATTCTGTATTGTTTTTGTGCTTAAAGTGTTTTACAAGATCATATTCTGTATTCACTACAAATGCATGTGAAATACACGTCATAGAAGCAGATTATTAGAGTCGTACTCTATACTAGAGTGAGCCCTTAGCTTTCTGTTCTGTTGATACTTTTCATGTACTTGTGATCTAGCTCCACGATTTGATGCTATTAGTCATTGCATGTAATATGTGTAACTGGAAATTAGGATTTTATTCCATGCGAGCTAGTCATAGTCTGGCAAGACCTTAAGGTTGAAATGCATCTCACTTTTCCTTTTATAAGTTGGCATCTTTTATTGTGTACACTAGAGGATGAGGTTTGTGAGTTCTATTTGAGAAATCTGTAATGCTTTTTTTGGGTGTTGAGACATTATGGCACAAGTTTTTGTGACATCAACTGTAATGCCTGCATCTCTCACAGGTTTTCCATCATCAAGGTCTTCACATGACTTGGTCTTTAGTTCTCCACGAGCGCAAACCCCCCTGCTCCATATGCCACCGTCGCCTCCGCAACCACGGTAACACATCTTTGCAAGCCCTCTCTTCTTCGTCTCCATGCTGTAGCACATGACTCTTCTGATAATTGATTCTACACCATTGCATTCCAAGGTAATACACAGTCTGATTGAGCTGTAGCATGTCTTCACTTGTCCTATATTGGTTGGTGCTTGAACATATCCTCAGATATTGTAGTTGCTTGCATGTTATATTCAGTGTATTGGTGATTCTTCTTTATATTGTTATAACTAATCCCTACCCAATTAAAATGACTCATCACTACCACATATAGGCGATAGTTTGAATATCCTTAGTCCCAAAATTTGTTAAGCACCCCCACCACCCATGATACACAGCCTTACTAGTGCTTCACAAATCACTTGGGCTTTTTTTCTAGCTTTCTTCAAAAGGTATAGTCCAAGCGTCTCAAGTGTCTTGTGCTTGTACTACTAATGGTATAATGCAGATAGTAATTTCATGCTGCCTTCCTCTTTTATTGAACATTTCCGTACCCCAACAGTAGTTTCAACGATAAAGTGAAACCGGTCAACTGATTCGAACAGAAAAGCATCCTTATTAGCACATACTTGAATGAAGTGATAAAAGGCGTTTGATGTCTGTTATTTATAGTGGCGTTGTTTGTGCCTTGTGCAACTGAGCACATGTAAATATAAAACATTTTGGAGAACAACATTGCCCTTGGTTGTTTAATCTTTATCCTTTATCTTCATCTTGACTTGATCTGCTAAACCCTCAGGTGCTCTGCGTGTAGGGCCAATCCTAGTTCATGTGGACATTTATCACAGTTTAGATACTTGTATTATGTACCGTGCTACTTCTTATTTTGCCTCTTAGGGTTCTAGTCCTGTTATTTCTTGCTGTCTATCTTTGTACTTGTTATGATGCCAATTTGACTTGCAGTGCTCATGTAGGTTAGTTAAACTCAAGTAACTGAACATATGCATGGAAATTCTGTTAGAGGGTGGATAGCTTCTAGTTCTAAATGTCATCCTCAACAACTGAGTTCATGCTTGCTTTGAGAACTCCTAAACTATGTCGCATGCTAGTTTAAAAATGAAGCATTTTGGTTATAATGCCAAGTTTTGTGTATTAACGTAGCGGTGATTTGTGTTGCAGATCAGCAAGAACAAGATTTGGACCCTGGGGCATGGGAAGAGTGAGCTGCAGCTTGATTTGATCCGATACCTTTGTGTTGCAGATGACCAAGAACTAAGTTTGAAGACACCTGGAGAATCTAGTTATTATTTGTTACTCAGCTTGTTATACTTGTAATTGCCACTGTGTGTGTTGTATGATGTAACAGACTGATTCTGCCATTTTATCTGTGTAATATGATGTAACAAACTGATTCTTGCAATTATTTGAAGTATTACGTGTGTTTTCTGACTGTTCTAATTAAAATTTGGTTACTTATTTTCTGGAAAATAAAAATCTGGAATATGACCCTGACAGCTAGGACCCACTAACCAGAACCTGACCACTGTGGGCCATCTGACCTGTGGGCCCTCTTTTTTTTAATAAAGAAAATCTGAATTGTTGGCCAAAAAGTCCACGACCCAGTAATAAAAGGCTAAAATGTTGGATTGGCCCATGTAACTGACCGTAATAAACAGGAAAAAAACATAAATAGGTTCAATTGTTGGGCTTGGTCCATGTAAAGCACTGGACTGGGCTGGGCTGAATCTGTTCTATGACCTTCTGATTTGGTCACAAATTTGCCACGTAGGATTGGCCACGTAGGATCTGACGTGGCTATCCCAGACAGCGCGTGACCAAAAAAATTGGTCATAAGAGTTATGACCATCAAATTTGGTCATAGATGGTTATGACCAATTCGAAAAAAAGGTCACATATGACCGTTTGAGACGCTCCGTATGTGACCTTCAGATTTTGGTCATAAAAAGGTCATAGATGAAAAATTATGACCTTTTAGTGACCAAATTTGTGAGTCACTAGTTGACATATTTCTTGTAGTGTTGAGAACGGAAAATTCTGAGTAGATTCCATGTATAGACCGCTGGTTCAATTCGAGGTGCCAGTCAATAATAACAAAAATATTATGGAAAATGAAGGTGTGTAACATCCCAGGTTTTTCAAAAGCTGAAAAATCAGAAAAATTTAAAACTTTTGAAAACTATTATAGTATTTTGCTTTGAAAAGAAAATTCATGCATGCATTCATCATCATCTTGCATTGTTTGCTTTTGGTTATTTCAAAAGTGGGAAATAAATTTCCACTTGAAAACATATTTAAGAAAATATATTAGTAGAGCATTTATGCTCCATACTTCTTTTAACTTTAAGTATTGTTCTGTTGATGTTTGCTTCTGATTTGTTTGTATCTGTTGAAATATTTCTCTTTGCAAATATATATCTTGTGGTATTTAACTTTTACTTAAGCCACATTTGATTGTTTTAAAAACCTATTTTAAATTTGACATTAAGTGCCATATTGTTTATTAAAAAAAACTAGTTTGGAAATCAAAATGATTTCTATTTGAAAAAGGGTGTTGACGGTGAATAGTTTGGATGTGTTAAGAATTATTCTATTACTTACCTAATCTCTATTCTCAAATTTTATAGTTTTACTTTTGAAAGAAAATATTTATTTGGATTTCTAAAATGAGTTTTGAAATCATTTTGATTTATCAAAACCCTTTTTAAAACTACTTATGTTTTATACCAAATTATTTTATTGAGTGAGATAAATCACATTACTTATATTTGGCCTTGGGTTAAAATTATATTTCAAAAGGAATTCATAAAAACCCTATAGATTTAAAATGGCATTATTATGTCCAAAATCCATTTAAACTCATTTCAAAATTTTAGATAATAAAATATTTTGGAAAATGATATTTAAAGGCTGCAGATCAAAGAGTTTGTTTTTACAAAATTATTGAAAGTGGTTTGATTTGATTTGGATTTATAATTCAAAAGTTATTTGGTTTTGAAATAAAACAGAAAAGAAGAAAATGTTTTCGTGGAAAAACTAACGCCTGGCCTAATTGGGCCGAGCCCATTTAGCTAACCCTCGCGCGCAACAGTCCAACACCGGCCACGGCCCAGGCCGCCTCGTCCTTTCCTCTGACTGACATGTGGGCCCCACCAATGACGTCAGCGATGACGTCATCATCGTCTCCACCGTGTTCATCACGGATTCCTCCCGAACCCTAACCGAATCCGCCCGATTTCGTCGCGATTTGTTGCGTATTTGCACGAACCCTTTTCCCCATATAAACCTCCGTCCCCGCCGCCTCTTTTGCCCCAGAAACCTAAACCCGAGAGCCCCCAGGCTGCTCGAGATCATCCACGGAGCGCCGCCACGGCCGCCGTCGTAATCTTCAAATACCGGCGAGTACAGGACACCCTGAGCCTCCTCATCCCTTCCGTTCTTCTTAACTCTTCCTCGCGCAGCTTTCTGACCTGGTTCCGTATTTTATTCCACAGCAGAACGAGCAGTTCGAGCTCGACCCGAAGCTCCAGCCGCCCTCGGCGACTCCGGCGAGCAATCCCAGCGAACCAGGACGCGAAGCTTCTCCCTGACCACGCCATCGTCTTCGCCGCGTCGATCTACGCCCCAGGGTACGACTCGCGCATCCAGTCCTCTTCTGTTTTGCGGTTAGCTCGTCGCCGGCAATGGAGCCACCATCGTCGGAGTAGCACCGGCAGCCGCGCCGGCGACCTTATGGTCCAGTAGAACTTAGGCCGTTGGATCTGGCTTCAACGCTCAAGATTAGATCGACGCCGCGAAGAGGTATCAACCAATGAGGAGCCGCCACGTCACGAAGTCGCCCGCATCGCCCACGTCCGCGTCCGTCCGCCCGCGCCCGCATCTGCCCGTGAAGGAAACGCGCACCAATCAGGAAGCGCCACGTCGCCTGGGGACTTCAGAGCGAGGAATCTTTTAGTTTCTTTGCAGTTTAGCCCCTGCGCATCACAGATTAGTCCCTGGATTTTAGATTCATTATTAATTTTTATTCCTTTAGCCAAAATTTATGAAATTTGTATTTTTGGAAAGCTAATAATGTGTAGAAACTTTCTGTATGCTTAATTTGAGGTTTGGACGAAATTAATTTAGATAAATTTTAAAAATGGTTTAATTGATATTTTGGCTATAATTTAATTTTAAAAATTGATAATTGAGCAAAATATTTTGCTATATTTTTGTTTGTATAAATAATGGCCGTAGCATTGCTCTGTATTTTTGTAGAAGTGTTTTTATGTGTTTTTGCATGTAAATTGTTTTTATTTCTTTTTAGGTGTTATTTTAATAAGTAAATTATATTAAAATTGTTCTCCACATTAATTTCGTATAGAAATTTTAGCTAAGTCATGATGATCATGTTAGATGCAAAATAACTTAGAAATATTTCACCTCTCCCACAAAAGTGTTATTTCTTCCTTAGAAAAATTTTGAGTAATAAAATTTTGACAACACTTTTTCTTGGAAAATTTCCTTAGAAAATATTTGATAATTATTTTGACAACACTATTTCCCTTAGAAAATTTCAACATCTTAAAAGTGTTAAATCTTTTCCTTAGAAAAATTTAGCATCTTGAAAACTTAGTGGTTTTAGAATATTTTCCTAAGTGTTATTTTTGACAAGTGTTTGTCCTTAGAAATTTTATCAACTATGGTTTTAAAAGTATTTTTCCTTAGAAAAATACCAACACCTTATTTTATGAACTCTTACTTAGAAATTATTTTGACTTATTGTTTGACCTCTTTGGTCCTTAGTTATTTTTGGAACATCTTGTTTGCTTGCATTTCCTTAGAGCTTTTACATAAGCATGGCATGCATAATTAAGTCCTTAGTATTATTTTATACTTTCACATGACTTCCTCCTTAGAAATTTTGAGGATGAATGCTAGCTCTTTTGACCCCTCTAGTTAAAAACACTAAGTTAGAAATTAGTGGAAACAATCAAGAACCAAAGAAGGACTTAGCCAAGAAGACAAGACTCAGGAACATCTCCAAGAAGAAAAGTACTTAGAAGAAATCAAGAGAAAGTTCATGAAGACCAACCAGCTACATTTTCTAAGTCTTTCTTTCCTTTCTCTCCTTTCTTCTCTTCTCTAAACTTCATGGTGGCTAAGTTATATTCAAGATCAATCAGCTGCCAACATCATCAAGTCTTCAGAATCAACAAGTCCACAAGTGCAATGAAGTCATCGCATCAAGTAAAACTACAAGGAAGCAAAGAGAAGAATTTTGAAGACCAACTACTTTTTTCTTTCTATCTCTTTCTATTTTTGTCTCACTTTGGACATAGACCAAGTCCTAGGTGTTTAAGACTAAGTTCATAGAGTGCTATTGAAGATCAATGAAGCTGCAAAGGAGTTGAAGATTATTGAAGACCAAACTTGTGAAGACTTAGAATAGCCTTACAACTTTTGTCAAGTTGTTTGATCAAGTTTACTTTAGCTTGACCTTGCCTTAGCTAATGGGATTGTTATTTATGTCTTTCCCTTATTTTGTTTGCTTGTCTTTTATACCACATTTATTGTGTCATCCTGCATCACATGCATATCATATTTTTCTAAGTGTTGCATTTATGATTGTATGTTTATTTGTGATTTGTTTGACTTGTTAGAAATTCCGGAGAGAGACGAAGGTGGTTGCAACTGCTACACCTGTTCTTCTGTTTGCCAAGGCAAGTGGCACACCCCCATAAATTTCCTAAGTATTTTTTCTATGCATGACTTAGTGTATTTCTTTATATGCATGTGTAGGATAGTATTGCTATGCTAAAACTACTATCTCCTTTACACTAGTTGTGTCTAGAATCCTATTGATAACTTAGTAGAATTATTGATGCTATGCAAATTGTTTTATTCAAAGCTTAAATTCTACTAAGTTAATTTATCACCTGGGTGGATTTGGGATTGCAAGGATGACGAGAGTTGAGTGTTGTCCCGAAGGGATATTCACTTGTGGTTTGCCACCCAGGAACAAAGGGACCAAAGTTTCTCTAAGTGATGATGCTTCCAGTGCAGCCATTGGTCATATGGGCTCTGTCTTGATCGAATAAGTTGTGTGGACTCACCCCGGCTTGACAGGTGGTGGTAGAGGATTGTAGGTTGGAGCGCGTCAGGCCAGTATGGGGTGGGAAAATGCTTCCGAAGGATCTCGTCTTAACCTTCTTCTTTTCCCCTATCACTATTGGAGTGTAGGGATAGTTTGGGTTGGTTAAGTCTAATGGTGAAAGTGCACAACCTCTGCAGAGTTAAAACTAAGTACTTAGCCGTGTCCCCGGTTACGGACAATTTGAGCAGCTGATCAAGGATTCAACGGAGGCTCCCAACATCTATTTTCTCTAAGTAAAATTTTGATGGGTGAACAAGGGTAGATGAGACTATGGATTTCATACCATATTGTCTCAAACATTTGAAGAAAATGTTTACAAAGTGTTAGGAAAAATTGGCTTTTATGCAAAATAGCCTTGAACTCCACCAGCCAAATATGCATATAGGCTATAGAGTTATTCCATTAAGTGTCCACAAGTGTCACTTGCCAGATCCATTTTTAATGGTATCTGACCCACTCTGTTGCAAATTTTTATTTGTTGCAGATTGTTCTGACGACGAGTGAGTTTTGTTAAGGGTTTCGAGTCTGCAACCAACATGTTTTCGCCTGTGGCACATGAAGATGATGGAGACTCCATGAAGAATAAATTTCCGCTGCTTTACTCTATCAAGCTAGCTTTATGCTATGCAAGTTGTAAAGAACTTTATTTTGCCAAGTCTGGATCATTCATGTAATAATGATACAATGTTGTGATATTCGTCTTAAACTGTGTGTGCAAATGAAACGATCCAGGGGTTTGCACTATACACAGGTACCTTGCCATATTTTCTAAGTGCAGGTACGCTACAGATGGTATCAGAGCACTGTGTTGCCTGTAGGTTCGAAACCCTAAGTCTGGTTAGAAATAAGAAAGCCCATAGGACAAAATTTATTTGCTCTTTGTCTAAAACTTTTTGATATCATTCTTGTAACTTCTTAACTATTCGTGTTCTAAATGCCTTCTCTTATTTATAGATGTCCCGCCTCCTGGAATCACTCAAGAAAGGTCCAGCAATGACCATGACTTTGGAATGTGAGACTGAGTTTCCAAAAGCTCTGAAGGACCTCATGTTGAGCATGGGACTTGAAGGAGCAGCAGTCTACAAAGGTTTTCCTTTCATGGGTGAAGGTCAAGAGTACTGGTGGGTACAACTCCATCTATACACGAACAAAGACGATGACCACAAGACCAAAGGTTGCTGCATGTTCACAAACTCAATAATTCGAACATCATTCTTTGATTCAGCAAGAAGTGCAGCATGGGAGGCCATCAAGTACCTTGGAGAAAGACTTCGATTTAGACTTCACAACACCCAGAAGTACCTTGATGAACTCAAGAAAATAGAGGAGGAACTCAATGCACTCAGGAAGGAGATAGACTAGACCCATTATGTAATAGAATAATGAGAGCATGTTGATGTATTGACCTATCAAATTGTGGTATGGCAGTACTATCATATTGTTTCCCCATATCCAGGTGTACTTCGATCCAAAAACGACTATTTTGTTTTTCTAAAAAATTTGTGAGTTTATCATGTGTGGTTGTTTGTGACAAACTGCTTGTATGGGTAGGAATATTTCTTCTAGATCTGTCTATCTTTTGCTCATCTATGCTTAAACCACAGATGCCTCCCCGTCGTGCACCTGAAAACAACAACAACAACAACAACAACGAAGCTATGATGCAACAGATGATGGCTGACCAGACTCAACTGATGACTGTGAGGACCCCGGATTAACTATCCGAGATACTCGTTATGTTTCCTGCAACAATCCCATGATCAGTCTGTTGTTGCACATAACTCGAATTGGCATCACAGAACACCCATAAATATCGAATAAATTTACTTACTTGATTGAAGTCATAACTTCAACAGGTACTTGCAGCGGAAATCACCAAACAACGTGGAGCCCAAGTCACTTGCCAACCCTACAGGCAGCTGACTGTGAAGCGCCCTAGTTTGCATTGACGTCATCGATCTCTCGGTCTTCAGCATACTTCTTCTTGAACTCTGGACATGGGAATATCCAGGGACACAGCCATGAGTACATTTAAGTACTCGCAAACTACCCCCGACATGAGCATGCAACAGCACCCTTTTAATTTTCAAACTTTTATTTATTTTCAAACATCTCTATATCTTTATTGAAAAGAAAAGAAGGCTTTGAGAACTTTTTCCCATAAATCTATCTTTGTAAGAATTCTCTTTTAAAACTTTTTCCCGAAAATACATCTTTGTTGAAAAAGGTAAGAAGTCTCTTTAATAAACATTTTCCCAGAAAATCACCATTTGTTTATTTTTCCAAAACTCCTCCTTTTCCGACCAAACTATTCTTCGTCAAAACATTTTTCCAACAACCTTATACCAACCCCTTGGTATAGTTGCATAAAACATTTTCCACTTTCAGGACACAAAACTTTGCACTTCTCGATCAAAGCCCCTCAGGGTACTCTTCTTTTCCAGTAACCTCATACCGACTCATCGGTATAGCTGCACAAATACAACATCTCCATTTTCCTTTTAAATCTTAAACATTTCCAAAACTTGCACATGGTCAGAGGACATCCTCCCAACTGTCCATATCCGAGGACTCGGCTATTCGAATAGTTTTACCCTCTGCAGAGGTAGCACGCTTTTCCCACACCCATCCGGTAACTCATCGTGTCAGCCACGTCCCGCCATACAAGGTGTATGCGAAGTTGAGCCACCGACCCTAGCCTCTCCTTTGCTCATGCTAGTATAGGACCCTACCCATATGATAATTCCCACCGACACTCAGTCCGGTCCCCGTCGGCAACCCCAAGTGTGAGGACTCATATGTTTTTCCCGGCGACCACATTTATGAAGTCTTCAATCCTCCTCCTTATCTTTCCATAGAGTTTGAGCGAGGACCCAGGTCAGGGGAGTTCACAAACCATCCCCTCACGCATAACGGAGTCATCTCCGTCGATGAGGTATCCCATACTAATAAGAGCAAATTATATGACTAAGCCCCGTTCCCATATGGGGGTAAATGTGGTCGCACAGATTATCGGCTGGTCGTGATAGTACAAAGACACAATGTGCATTTTTCATAAACATCACCATTCTCCATTTCTCCACTTCAACACCGACATCTCGGTATTCCACAACCTCTCAAGTATTTTCAAAGGAGTTTTGAGTAAACAATATTTTTCCCATCCTATAGTTTGGAAAAGAAATTCCCGCTAATATCTCCATATAGGGTGTCAAAATAATATACTTGTATTTTGGAAAAGGGTTTTCAAAATCATATCTTTTGTGGCAAACACCACATAAATCACTTATGCTCTTTATAAGTAAAACATGTGAATCAAAATAGATGTATGTAGATGCAAGCTCAGAGAATAGCTTGCCTGATTTCAGCATGATGTTCCTGGACTTCTCCTCATTGATCAAAGAAATAAACTCTCATCGTTCTCCGATAAATCCTTTCCAAATACCACCCCGGTAGCGTTTATCTCTAGCGTCGCAACATGAAAATAAAACAACACGCAATAAGTAAACCAAACCACAAGTGGTATACAAACAAGTAATCACACCACAAGCATCAAACTAAACATTCAAGCAACGACTAAGATCTACATTTACAAGGGCATCATACTAATCGGGAGTATAACACCATACACATGCCAAAACAAGAGGGCACAAAGACATCCCTAATTAGAGGTACTTTCTCTAATCAGGAAATACTTCAGACAAAAGTTAAACCACCAATTAATCTTGGTAATTCAACTTAAATGAAACCAAGCTTAACAAGCAAGGCAACATACTAATCACACAAAATAATCTAACTTTAAAACAAACGAGCATAGCAATTCCTAATTACTAGGAGAAGGCTACATAGGGAATAAAACCCTAACAAACACATACCTCCCAAGTAGCTCTCCTAACATGCTAGCAAAATAAGGAAGCACACCACAACAGTGGGTTACCACCCTACATATGCTAGGAAACACATTTGTAATACTAAAATTATAACACAACAATTAAATAAAAGCCTAATAAAAATAGGCAGAAAATGCCTAAACCTTATAATTAGCACTACAGTCAATCAATGACTCCTAAATTCAAACCAATTTAGGGAGATGTTCCCCTACACATATAGAAGACAAGCCAATTGGATTTACTCCAAAATTCATCTCCTAAAAATCTACAAAAATCTTCAAAGAGCTACTGATGTGTTTTTAAGAATGAATAGAACTTTTGTTTTAGGTTTCATTTTCAAGCAAGGCCAACAGATCTGGAAAGGTAGCATCTCCACCTACCCAGAGAATTTTAGTTTGCAATATTTGGATACATAAAACTCTAGATATTAAATATTTAGTGAAAAAAGGATCTTTTTACAAGATTTAATGTAGACAGCAGCTAAAAATATATTTTTGCAAACAGCCTGTTCTACCTAATTAAGAAAACACACAGGAACACTACAAAATTTGAATCACTCAAATACCTATCATAGATTTACCACAAAACAATTAAAACTACACTGCAGAAATCACAGGAAATAAAACAAGAAAATAGACCTATTAAAAAAAAAACACAGACGGGCCAGATCTGGAGCCGTGCCAAGCAGCACCGTGCTGGGCCGGCCCGCTGCACTGGCGAAGGGGTACGCAGGCCGTCGTCTTCCTCTGCCTCAGGAGGACAAGAGCCGAAGCTCGGCCATGGTGCTCGAGCACGAATAGCTCACCTAGGGCTGCTGCCAGTCGACGGCGAGGATGGATTCGAGGTTCGGAGGGCGTGGGGACGTCGGGGGTGGCAGAAGTTCTTCTCGGCGAGCTCCCAGAGGATGGCGTGGTCGAGGACGTCCACGACGGACACGAGACGGCGACGGCGGCTCCGGTGCTTCTAAAAATAAACGACGATGTCCATTAGGTAGCTCTCGAGGAGGGGATCTCAGGGAGACAAGAATGGCGGCGAATGGTGGCCGGTGCAGCTCGCGCACTTGCTCGACGTTGCCGCGGCCGGAGAAGAAGAGGATGCGGTGGCGACGGCGATTCCCAGCTTCCCTGGTCGATTACTTCTACGAGGAGGGAGAGGAGATCATGGCGGAGCTGGTGGTGGTCGTCGCTTGGCTCGGGGTGGCTCCAATCGCCGGCGATCCGTCGACGAACGCGAGCTACCGCTCGGCCATGGCAGAAGGAAGAGAGAGCGAGAGAGAGAGAAAGAGGCAGGGGAGTGAGCGAGTGGAGGGCGGTGCGGCGTCGTGGCTCTCTTATCGTCCTCACCTCGTGGCAGGAGAGCGAGAGAGGGGGGTCCGGGCGGCGACGCACGGGAGGACGACAACGGCGCCATGCTCCCACTGGAGCTACAGGAAACGATGTAACAATTGCAGAAAACCCCCTGCGTTTCTTTCCCCTTTTTCAACTAAGTCCCTTTTGCTATTTCTTTTAAAACCAGTACCACTTCAAGGATTTAATTAAGGCCTTTAAACATTTTTAAAAATTATGAGAAAAATCAGGTAGCCTCCCATATACATGGAGAAGCTCCACAAAAATTGGCTTTTGAAAATAAAATGTTTTGAACCATTTTTGTTCATAGGATTTAAATAAATGATTTTTGGTAAAACTAAATTAACATTTCTTTAATATTTTTAAACAAGTGATAAAATATTGTTTTGAACTTTTGGAACTTTCTTGACAAATATGGTAACTTCAATTAAGTTATATTTTCATGGAGAAAATATTGGTTTGAAAGAAACAGAGAAATTGAGAGGAATAATTTATTAAGATCATTTATTTATCATGATCTTAATTTCCTTTTGTTAAATACTTTGAGAGTTTTGTTTAAAATTGAAAAGTATGTTTACTTGAGGAGGGAGTGAGATGGGGTTGAAATGATTATTATTTCATCTCATTCCTAGAATAAGGAAATATAATTGTTTTCATAAAATAGAGGAATAGAGATAGAGGGAAATTAAATAAGATCATTTCCCTTAATTTAGGATTTCAACTTAGGTGTGAATAATTCTAGAGGGTTTGTTTTTATTCAAGTCACATACCAAATTTGTTGTCAAGTGTGTCTTATTCTAGTATTAATCACAACTGAGGAATTACCCTCACAAGCAACAAACACAATCAGATCAGCATCACAACCAAGATCACACAAATCAAACCACATGAATTAATCACACCACCATTTCCATGATTAACAATACTATCTTGTAAAAATGATCACACTCAATTATGACAAGATGATGTTTGAGGAATATCTCAATTCATAACTTAATAGTTTTCAAAGGTTTGATAAAGAGACATATGTGGGGTAATATATTTCCCACTAGTGTTATTTCAATATGGAGTGGAAAAATAGAGTTTATAAAATGGGAGTTGCATACACATGCAAAATAGCAAGGTTGAAATATAGATAGGAGATGCATATAGATCTCCATACTTTTGGAAACACATAATTTTGGAAGTACTTTTACTTTCTCAAATAATGGGTATTGATTTTGGGTTGTTGACAACCAAGTATCATTTGAAATGGAGTTGGCCAAAATAAGAATGGAAAAGATACATGGAATATTTTTCTTGTCATGACATGATCACCAAAGTTAAATATATTTTTATATTGGTTGCGTCTTATTTTTACTAGTCAAACAATTTAAACAACAAGTCACACTAGGTCCAAACATAGCAATGGGAAGGAAAACACAATCATCAGTGAAACATTTCAAAAAGTTTTTGTTGGTTCTGAATTTTGGGTCTTGTAAAACTAAGTTTTTCTTAGTTCCAAAATTTGGGATGTGACAGCTCTTCCCCCCTTAAAATAAATCTCGTCCTCGAGATTTGCCCGGTGGTAACAGGGGAGTACGAGGGCACGGGTTTTGGGCTGACTATACTTCCGAGGTCGTTGCTTCTTCAGCGAGATCGCCATGTGAGATCTTGATAAATTGATGTTGCGAGGCTTGCTCTGTCGATAAACTTCTGTGCTGAGTTCAGATCCTTGGCGATGTGGTTGACTTGATGATCGAGACTGATGGATAATCGTGGTTGGCTGTTTTCCAGATACTACAAGACTAAGGCGCAAGGAGCTAATTATTAACACCTTCTTGTATACCTATTGCAGGTCTTCCCCCCTTAAAAAGGGGTTTTGAAGGGTCATCCTGAAGGTTGCGGCTGGAGTTGACTTGGAGGCATTGTTCTTCTTGGGTGGCTTGACGATCTTCGTCTTGGGTGTCGCGCCTTGGTGCTTGGGGTTGGTGCAGATATCACTTCCAGATATTTTCTCCTTACGAGGGTCACAGATGGGGACGCGTTGTTCTCAGGATGCGTCAAGCTTGGGTACTTGACTCTCTCCGATTTCTAGTTAGAAAAAGGATAATAAAAACTTCTATTTGAATCTCAGCTTGCTTGGTGGTTGGTGTCGTCCATAGCAGGTGTTTCCGGCGTTTGATTCTTCTGGGTATTCTGTCGGTTATTTGTCTTCACCTTTGTCCTTCTTCAGCTGAGTAAAGGAGGAACTTCATTGTCGACTTCCTTGGTTCTTGAGCTTCACGAAGCTTTGGTAAGAAGAGAATTTTGAGGTTACTGTGTGCTGCCGACAAGGCGTGATTGTGAACACACAAACAGAGAATTCACCAACAAACAATACACAAGCAGAGTACACACAAGCAAAGAGCACACAAGGTACATCTAGTACCAAAGGACGTCTAATACTCGTGGTAGTCGGGTATTACACCCAAGGTTCCTATCAGGTTTATCCTATGGTCTCGGTTAAACATAGTTGGTGAAGTCTTCACTTTGTCACCTTAGGCTTCAGCAGGAAAAATTGAGATTGTCGAGGTAGTAACTGAGTGGAATTGTTGATATTGAGTTGAGGTCTTCGAGGTCTCTTGCTTTGTTGATATTGACGATCTTGGTATTTGCAGATCAATCACCTTGAGGCTGAATGTTGAATATTTGATATGAAAGCTTCTTCTTGTAGGTGCTAGCTAATTATGTCTCACTTGGGTTCATCGTCAAGTATTTTGAACAGGTAAGAGGGAGTAGAGAAATCCTTAGAAAATCTTAAATAGAGGGATGAGTCTCGGAAATATTTGAGAAGGTGAGAAGAGTGGAAGCTATTTTCTTGGGCTTCCTTAGATAAAAATATGTTTTTGGTAACAATATATTTTTAACAAAATATTTCTTTCCTAACTAACGTCCATGCTAACTAAGGTCTGTTACAGTCAGGATGGCTCTGATACCAAGTCTGTGAGGACCCCGGATTAACTATCCGAGATACTCGTTATGTTTCCTGCAACAATCCCATGATCAGTCTGTTGTTGCACATAACTCGAATTGGCATCACAGAACACCCATAAATATCGAATAAATTTACTTACTTGATTGAAGTCATAACTTCAACAGGTACTTGCAGCGGAAATCACCAAACAACGTGGAGCCCAAGTCACTTGCCAACCCTACAGGCAGCTGACTGGGAAGCGCCCTAGTTTGCATTGACGTCATCGATCTCTCGGTCTTCAGCATACTTCTTCTTGAACTCTGGACATGGGAATATCCAGGGACACAGCCATGAGTACATTTAAGTACTCGCAAACTACCCCCGACATGAGCATGCAACAGCACCCTTTTAATTTTCAAACTTTTATTTATTTTAAAACATCTCTATATCTTTATTGAAAAGAAAAGAAGGCTTTGAGAACTTTTTCCCATAAATCTATCTTTGTAAGAATTCTCTTTTAAAACTTTTTCCCAAAATACATCTTTGTTGAAAAAGGTAAGAAGTCTCTTTAATAAACATTTTCCCTGAAAATCACCATTTGTTTATTTTTCCAAAACTCCTCCTTTTCCGACCAAACTATTCTTGGTCAAACATTTTTCCAACAACCTTATACCAACCCCTTGGTATAGTTGCATAAAACATTTTCCACTTTCAGGACACAAAACTTTGCACTTCTCGATCAAAGCCCCTCAGGGTACTCTTCTTTTCCAGTAACCTCATACCGACTCATCGGTATAGCTGCACAAATACAACATCTCCATTTTCCTTTTAAATCTTAAACATTTCCAAAACTTGCACATGGTCAGAGGACAGCCTCCCAACTGTCCATATCCGAGGACTCGGCTATTCGAATAGTTTTACCCTCTGCAGAGGTAGCACGCTTTTCCCACACCCATCCGGTAACTCATCGTGTCAGCCACGTCCCGCCATACAAGGTGTATGCGAAGTTGAGCCACCGACCCTAGCCTCTCCTTTGCTCATGCTAGTATAGGACCCTACCCATATGATAATTCCCACCGACACTCAGTCCGGTCCCCGTCGGCAACCCCAAGTGTGAGGACTCATATGTTTTTCCCGGCGACCACATTTATGAAGTCTTCAATCCTCCTCCTTATCTTTCCATAGAGTTTGAGCGAGGACCCAGGTCAGGGGAGTTCACAAACCATCCCCTCACGCATAACGGAGTCATCTCCGTCGATGAGGTATCCCATACTAATAAGAGCAAATTATATGACTAAGCCCCGTTCCCATATGGGGGTAAATGTGGTCGCACAGATTATCGGCTGGTCGTCATAGTACAAAGACACAATGTGCATTTTTCATAAACATCACCATTCTCCATTTCTCCACTTCAACACCGACATCTCGGTATTCCACAACCTCTCAAGTATTTTCAAAGGAGTTTTGAGTAAACAATATTTTTCCCATCCTATAGTTTGGAAAAGAAATTCCCGCTAATATCTCCATATAGGGTGTCAAAATAATATACTTGTATTTTGGAAAAGGGTTTTCAAAATCATATCTTTTGTGGCAAACACCACATAAATCACTTATGCTCTTTATAAGTAAAACATGTGAATCAAAATAGATGTTGTAGATGCAAGCTCAGAGAATAGCTTGCCTGATTTCAGCATGATGTTCCTGGACTTCTCCTCATTGATCAAAGAAATAAACTCTCATCGTTCTCCGATAAATCCTTTCCAAATACCACCCCGGTAGCGTTTATCTCTAGCGTCGCAACATGAAAATAAAACAACACGCAATAAGTAAACCAAACCACAAGTGGTATACAAACAAGTAATCACACCACAAGCATCAAACTAAACATTCAAGCAACAACTAAGATCTACATTTACAAGGGCATCATACTAATCGGGAGTATAACACCATACACATGCCAAAACAAGAGGGCACAAAGACATCCCCAATTAGAGGTACTTTCTCTAATCAGGAAATACTTCAGACAAAAGTTAAACCACCAATTAATCTTGGTAATTCAACTTAAATGCAACCAAGCTTAACAAGCAAGGCAACATACTAATCACACAAAATAATCTAACTTTAAAACAAACGAGCATAGCAATTCCTAATTACTAGGAGAAGGCTACATAGGGAATAAAACCCTAACAAACACATACCTCCCAAGTAGCTCTCCTAACATGCTAGAAAATAAGGAAGCACACCACAACAGTGGGTTACCACCCTACATATGCTAGGAAACACATTTGTAATACTAAAATTATAACACAACAATTAAATAAAAGCCTAATAAAAATAGGCAGAAAATGCCTAAACCTTATAATTAGCACTACAGTCAATCAATGACTCCTAAATTCAAACCAATTTAGGGAGATGTTCCCCTACACATATAGAAGACAAGCCAATCGGATTTACTCCAAAATTCATCTCCTAAAAATCTACAAAAATCTTCAAAGAGCTACTGATGTGTTTTTAAGAATGAATAGAACTTTTGTTTTAGGTTTCATTTTCAAGCAAGGCCAACAGATCTGGAAAGGTAGCATCTCCACCTACCCAGAGAATTTTAGTTTGCAATATTTGGATACATAAAACTCTAGATATTAAATATTTAGTGAAAAAGGATCTTTTTACAATATTTAATGTAGACAGCAGCTAAAAATATATTTTTGCAAACAGCCTGTTCTACCTAATTAAGAAAACACACAGGAACACTACAAAATTTGAATCACTCAAATACCTATCATAGATTTACCACAAAACAATTAAAACTACACTGCAGAAATCACAGGAAATAAAACAAGAAAATAGACCTATTAAAAAAAAAAACACAGACGGGCCAGATCTGGAGCCGGGCCAAGCAGCACCGTGCTGGGCCGTCCCGCTGCGCTGGCGAAGGGGTACGCAGGCCGTCGTCTTCCTCTGCCTCAGGAGGACAAGAGCCGAAGCTCGGCCATGGTGCTCGAGCACGAATAGCTCACCTAGGGCTGCTGCCAGTCGACGGCGAGGATGGATTCGAGGTTCGGAGGGCGTGGGGACGTCGGGGGTGGCAGAAGTTCTTCTCGGCGAGCTCCCAGAGGATGGCGTGGTCGAGGACGTCCACGACGGACACGAGACGGCGACGGCGGCTCCGGTGCTTCTAAAAATAAACGACGATGTCCATTAGGTAGCTCTCGAGGAGGGGATCTCAGGGAGACAAGAATGGCGGCGAATGGTGGCCGGTGCAGCTCGCGCACTTTCTCGACGTTGCCGCGGCCGAAGAAGAAGAGGATGCGGTGGCGACGGCGATTCCCAGCTTCCCTGGTTGATTACTTCTACGAGGAGGGAGAGGAGATCATGGCGGAGCTGGTGGTGGTCGTCGCTTGGCTCGGGGTGGCTCCAATCGCCGGCGATCCGTCGACGAACGCGAGCTACCGCTCGGCCATGGCAGAAGGAAGAGAGAGCGAGAGAGAGAGAAAGAGGCAGGGGAGTGAGCGAGTGGAGGGCGGTGCGGCGTCGTGGCTCTCTTATCGTCCTCACCTCGCGGCAGGAGAGCGAGAGAGGGGGTCCGGGCGGCGACGCACGGGAGGACGACAACGGCGCCATGCTCCCACTGGAGCTACAGGAAACGATGTAACAATTGCAGAAAACCCCCTGCGTTTCTTTCCCCTTTTTCAACTAAGTCCCTTTTGCTATTTCTTTTAAAACCAGTACCACTTCAAGGATTTAATTAAGGCCTTTAAACATTTTTAAAAATTATGAGAAAAATCAGGTAGCCTCCCATATACATGGAGAAGCTCCACAAAAATTGGCTTTTGAAAATAAAATGTTTTGAACCATTTTTGTTCATAGGATTTAAATAAATGATTTTTGGTAAAACTAAATTAACATTTCTTTAATATTTTTAAACAAGTGATAAAATATTGTTTTGAACTTTTGGAACTTTCTTGACAAATATGGTAACTTCAATTAAGTTATATTTTCATGGAGAAAATATTGGTTTGAAAGAAACAGAGAAATTGAGAGGAATAATTTATTAAGATCATTTATTTATCATGATCTTAATTTCCTTTTGTTAAATACTTTGAGAGTTTTGTTTAAAATTGAAAAGTATGTTTACTTGAGGAGGGAGTGAGATGGGGTTGAAATGATTATTATTTCATCTCATTCCTAGAATAAGGAAATATAATTGTTTTCATAAAATAGAGGAATAGAGATAGAGGGAAATTAAATAAGATCATTTCCCTTAATTTAGGATTTCAACTTAGGTGTGAATAATTCTAGAGGGTTTGTTTTTATTCAAGTCACATACCAAATTTGTTGTCAAGTGTGTCTTATTCTAATATTAATCACAACTGAGGAATTACCCTCACAAGCAACAAACACAATCAGATCAGCATCATAACCAAGATCACACCAATCAAACCACATGAATTAATCACACCACCATTTCCATGATTAACAATACTATCTTGTAAAAATGATCACACTCAATTATGACAAGATGATGTTTGAGGAATATCTCAATTCATAACTTAATAGTTTTCAAAGGTTTGATAAAGAGACATATGTGGGGTAATATATTTCCCACTAGTGTTATTTCAATATGGAGTGGAAAAATAGAGTTTATAAAATGGGAGTTGCATACACATGCAAAATAGCAAGGTTGAAATATAGATAGGAGATGCATATAGATCTCCATACTTTTGGAAACACATAATTTTGGAAGTACTTTTACTTTCTCAAATAATGGGTATTGATTTTGGGTTGTTGACAACCAAGTATCATTTGAAATGGAGTTGGCCAAAATAAGAATGGAAAAGATACATGGAATATTTTTCTTGTCATGACATGATCACCAAAGTTAAATATATTTTTATATTGGTTGCGTCTTATTTTTACTAGTCAAACAATTTAAACAACAAGTCACACTAGGTCCAAACATAGCAATGGGAAGGAAAACACAATCATCAGTGAAACATTTCAAAAAGTTTTTGTTGGTTCTGAATTTTGGGTCTTGTAAAACTAAGTTTTTCTTAGTTCCAAAATTTGGGATGTGACAATGACCATGATGGCTCAATTCATGGCAAATCAACATGGACCACCACCTCCTCCCCAAGTGGACAGACTTGCCAGGTTCCTTAGGCTTAGGCCAAACAAGTTCTCAACTACAACTGACCCAATTATGGCTGATGACTGGCTGCGTTCTGTGCAAAAGGATCTGGTGACAGCTGAATGTGAAGATGCTGAGAAAATTAGGTTCACCGCACATCTGCTTGAAGGACCTGCTGCCCAGTGGTGGGAAACGTATCAGCTTACTCACCCATTGGACACCTTGACCTGGGAGGATTTCAAGGAAGGCTTTCGTAATGCTCATATCTCCACTGGCGTTATGAATCTGAAACAGGAAGAGTTCCGCAATCTGCGTCAGGGGAACAAAAGTCTTAAGGAGTACATGGATGACTTTCATGCCTTGTCAAGATATGCTCCTGAGGACATTGACACAGATGCAAAGAGGAAGGCTAAATTCCTCAAGGGACTAAGTGATGAGCTGAAGATACCTTTGACTGTTGCTTACGCTCCAACCTATCAGACACTTCTTGATCAAGCAGTTACCCTGATATCCCAGTCACAACCTTTTGCTAGCCTTCCCGAATCTCGGGACGAGATTCCTTTTAAGGGTGGTAGTATGTAACATCCCAGGTTTTTCAAAAGCTGAAAAATCAGAAAAATTTAAAACTTTTGAAAACTATTATAGTATTTTGCTTTGAAAAGAAAATTCATGCATGCATTCATCATCATCTTGCATTGTTTGCTTTTGGTTATTTCAAAAGTGGGAAATAAATTTCCACTTGAAAACATATTTAAGAAAATATATTAGTAGAGCATTTATGCTCCATACTTCTTTTAACTTTAAGTATTGTTCTGTTGATGTTTGCTTCTGATTTGTTTGTATCTGTTGAAATATTTATCTTTGCAAATATATATCTTGTGGTATTTAACTTTTACTTAAGCCACATTTGATTGTTTTAAAAACCTATTTTAAAATTTGACATTAAGTGCCATATTGTTTATTAAAAAAAAACCTAGTTTGGAAATCAAAATGATTTCTATTTGAAAAAGGGTGTTGACTGTGAATAGTTTGGATGTGTTAAGAATTATTCTATTACTTACCTAATCTCTATTCTCAAATTTTATAGTTTTACTTTTGAAAGAAAATATTTATTTGGATTTCTAAAATGAGTTTTGAAATCATTTTGATTTATCAAAACCCTTTTTAAAACTACTTATGTTTTATACCAAATTATTTTATTGAGTGAGATAAATCACATTACTTATATTTGGCCTTGGGTTAAAATTATATTTCAAAAGGAATTCATAAAAACCCTATAGATTTAAAATGGCATTATTATGTCCAAAATCCATTTAAACTCATTTCAAAATTTTAGATAATAAAATATTTTGGAAAATGATATTTAAAGGCTGCAGATCAAAGAGTTTGTTTTTACAAAATTATTGAAAGTGGTTTGATTTGATTTGGATTTATAATTCAAAAGTTATTTGGTTTTGAAATAAAACAGAAAAGAAGAAAATGTTTCGTGGAAAAACTAACGCCTGGCCTAATTGGATCCAGTAGAACTTAGGCCGTTGGATCTGGCTTCAACGCTCAAGATTAGATCGACGCCGCGAAGAGGTATCAACCAATGAGGAGCCGCCACGTCACGAAGTCGCCCGCATCGCCCACGTCCGCGTCCGTCCGCCCGCGCCCGCATCTGCCCGTGAAGGAAACGCGCACCAATCAGGAAGCGCCACGTCGCCTGGGGACTTCAGAGCGAGGAATCTTTTAGTTTCTTTACAGTTTAGCCCCTGCGCATCATAGATTAGTCCCTGGATTTTAGATTCATTATTAATTTTTATTCCTTTAGCCAAAATTTATGAAATTTGTATTTTTGGAAAACTAATAATGTGTAGAAACTTTCTGTATGCTTAATTTGAGGTTTGGACGAAATTAATTTAGATAAATTTTAAAAATGGTTTAATTGATATTTTGGCTATAATTTAATTTTAAAAATTGATAATTGAGCAAAATATTTTGCTATATTTTTGTTTGTATAAATAATGGCCGTAGCATTGCTCTGTATTTTTGTAGAAGTGTTTTTATGTGTTTTTGCATGTAAATTGTTTTTATTTCTTTTTAGGTGTTACTTTAATAAGTAAATTATATTAAAATTGTTCTCCACATTAATTTCGTATAGAAATTTTAGCTAAGTCATGATGATCATGTTAGATGCAAAATAACTTAGAAATATTTCACCTCTCCCACAAAAGTGTTATTTCTTCCTTAGAAAATTTTTGAGTAATAAAATTTTGACAACACTTTTTCTTGGAAAATTTCCTTAGAAAATATTTGATAATTATTTTGACAACACTATTTCCCTTAGAAAGTTTCAACATCTTAAAAGTGTTAAATCTTTTCCTTAGAAAAATTTAGCATCTTGAAAACTTAGTGGTTTTAGAATATTTTCCTAAGTGTTATTTTTGACAAGTGTTTGTCCTTAGAAATTTTATCAACTATGGTTTTAAAAGTATTTTTCCTTAGAAAATTACCAACACCTTATTTTATGAACTCTTACTTAGAAATTATTTTGACTTATTGTTTGACCTCTTTGGTCCTTAGTTATTTTTGGAACATCTTGTTTGCTTGCATTTCCTGAGAGCTTTTACATAAGCATGGCATGCATAATTAAGTCCTTAGCATTATTTTATACTTTCACATGACCTCCTCCTTAGAAATTTTGAGGATGAATGCTAGCTCTTTTGACCCCTCTAGTTAAAAACACTAAGTTAGAAATTAGTGGAAACAATCAAGAACCAAAGAAGGACTTAGCCAAGAAGACAAGACTCAGGAACATCTCCAAGAAGAAAAGTACTTCGAAGAAATCAAGAGAAAGTTCATGAAGACCAACCAGCTACATTTTCTAAGTCTTTCTTTCCTTTCTCTCCTTTCTTCCTCCTTCTCTTAAACTTCATGGTGGCTAAGTTATATTCAAGATCAACCAGCTGCCAACATCATCAAGTCTTCAGAATCAACAAGTCCACAAATGCGCAATGAAGTCATTACATCAAGTAAAACTACAAGGAAGCAAAGAGAAGAATTTTAGAAGACCAACTACTTCTTTTCTTTCTATCTCCTTTCTATTTTTGTCTCACTTTGGACATAGGCCAAGTCCTCGGTGTTTAAGACTAAGTTCATAGAGTGCTATTTGAAGATCAATGAAGCTGCAAAGGAGTTGAAGATTATTGAAGACCAAACTTGTGAAGACTTAGAATAGCCTTACAACTTTTGTCAAGTTGTTTGATCAAGTTTACTTTGAGCTTGACCTTGCCTTAGCCAATGGGATTAAGTTATTTTATGTCTTTCCCTTATTTTGTTTTGCTTGTCTTTTATACCACATTTCTCTGTGTCATCCTGCATCACATGCATATCATATTTTTCTAAGTGTTGCATTTATGATTGTATGTTTATTTGTGATTTGTTTGACTTGTTAGAAATTCCGGAGAGAGACGAAGGTGGTTGCAACTGCTACACCTGTTCTTCTGTTTGCCAAGGCAAGTGGCACACCCCCATAAAATTTCCTAAGTATTTTTTTTCTATGCATGACTTAGTGTATTTCTTTATATGCATGTGTAGGATAGTATTGCTATGCTAAAACTACTATCTCCTTTACACTAGTTGTGTCTAGAATCCTATTGATAACTTGGTAGAATTATTGATGCTATGCAAATTGTTTTATTCAAAGCTTAAATTCTACTAAGTTAATTTATCACCTGGGTGGATTTGGGCTTGCAAGGATGACGAGAGTTGAGTGTTGTCCCGAAGGGATATTCACTTGTGGTTTGCCACCCAGGAACAAAGGGACCAAAGTTTCTCTAAGTGATGATGCTTCCAGTGCAGCCATTGGTCATATGGGCTCTGTCTTGATCGAATAAGTTGTGTGGACTCACCCCGGCTTGACAGGTGGTGGTAGAGGATTGTAGGTTGGAGCGCGTCAGGCCAGTATGGGGTGGGAAAATGCTTCCGAAGGATCTCGTCTTAACCTTCTTCTTTTCCCCTATCACTATTGGAGTGTAGGGATAGTTTGGGTTGGTTAAGTCTAATGGTGAAAGTGCACAACCTCTGCAGAGTTAAAACTAAGTACTTAGCCGTGTCCCCGGTTACGGACAATTTGAGCAGCTGATCAAGGATTCAACGGAGGCTCCCAACATCTCTTTTCTCTAAGTAAAATTTTGATGGGTGAACAAGGGTAGATGAGACTATGGATTTCATACCATATTGTCTCAAACATTTGAAGAAAATGTATTACAAAGTGTTAGGAAAAAATTGGCTTTTATGCAAAATAGCCTTGAACTCCACCAGCCAAATAGCCAAATATGCATATAGGCTATAGAGTTATTCCATTAAGTGTCCACAAAGTGTCACTTGCCAGATCCATTTTTAATGGTATCTGACCCACTCTGTTGCAAATTTTTATTTGTTGCAGATTGTTCTGACGACGAGTGAGTTTCGTTAAGGGTTTTCGGTCTGCAACCAACATGTTTTCGCCTGTGGCACATGAAGATGATGGAGACTCCATGAAGAATAAATTTCCGCTGCTTTACTCTATCAAGCTAGCTTTATGCTATGCAAGTTGTAAAGAACTTTATTTTGCCAAGTCTGGATCATTCATGTAATAATGATACAATGTTGTGATATTCGTCTTAAACTGTGTGTGCAAATGAAACGATCCAGGGGTTTGCACTATACACAGGTACCTTGCCATATTTTCTAAGTGCAGGTACGCTACAAGGTGTTGCTAAAAACTAAAATATGCATGGTATCTTTGGAAATGGGTTATCCTTACCAAAGATAACCTTGTAAAAGGCAACTGGCATGGAAGTAGAAATTGTGAGTTTTTTCATCATGATGAGACAATAAAACACTTATTTTTTGTGCAAGTTTGCTCGTTCTATATGGTCAGTCATCCAAATAGTTTCTAATTTGTATCCGCCACGTAGAGTTGCAAACATATTTGTCGACTGTGGCTACATGGCATTGATCCCAGATTTAGAATTCTTATTAGGGTGGGAGCGCTTGCCATTATTTGGTCGTTGTGGCGCCTATGTAGAAATGACAAGAATTTTCAACGGTAATTTTTTTTCTCTTATGTAGGTCATCTACCAATGTACAAATTTGCTCCGTTCAAGATCACCTCTACAACATGTGGAGAATCGAGACCTATTTATGCAGGTGTCTACACAGTTGGAGGATGCGGCCAGAGATTTTTTATCCAACATAGGTGGTAGCATGATCTACGGATTGCCCCCCCTCACCATAGGCGACCTACAAGTTTCTTCCCTTACTTATGTTTTGCTTTTCTGTTTTTTATTACAGACCTATTGTGGTTGTGTGCATCTTGGGTATGCAGAGGCCGAGTGTAATGCTCGAAGAGTAATAAACGCCCTTTATCCAAAATAAGGAACACAAGGGAGAGAGCGAAAATCACACAAGGGAGAGAACTTATCGTGACACTCCTCCAGCGAAATTTGGTTAGCGAGGAGTCGTTGACCGAACATGATTATGGTACAAGCGTCAACATCGAGTTTGCACACATCGGTAAAAATATTTCTAACAATGTGGATGCGCGAGCTCGCCTGCATCATGCCCTTACTGAAGGTGGTGGCTCGAAACTCGTCTTTTGGGACAAAAATTCTGAGTCCTTGGTTGGACTAGTCATTATTGACGCACTTGTTTACTTTTTATTTTTCTAAACTATGCAAAAAAAACTGTGTGCATCGTTTCTGATGCAGAGACCGGGGCTTCACTCCTCATTTCAATAAATCTTGTGACATAATCCAATCGACTCATCGATGTGTCAAACCCAGACATTGCATCGTTTCACTCCAAAACGTTCAATTCACCCTACTGTTAGCATGTGCTAAGTCTAGCTTATATGCACATAATCAATATGAACCTCCGTTCCAAATTAAGTAACACTGAAATGAGTGAATCTACATGCTGAAACTTGTCTAGATACACTCGATTTAGCGTCACATAATTATTTTTGTTTGTACTAGTATGCTATATGAAGTGGAAGCAGTCAAATGAAACTAGGCATTATCAGTAATTAATCTCATGAACAATGCCTTATGCAGCAAAGAGTCAGCTAAAGGATGAACAATCAAGTACAAGTCACATACTAAACCTCTTGATTAACCGCATCATTGTTCTTTAGCACTAGTACTGCAGTAGTACCAAGCAAATCACTGCCAATATCACAACAACGTGATTCAGAGGAAACCGAGTTTGAACTCAACCGAGGAAGGATATAATCAGGGCCGGTCTATAGGGCGGGAAACAGGGTGACCGCAACAGGCGCCGAGAGGACAAGGGTAGATCATTAATATATTGAAAACTTATTACTGAACCCACATTTAAGTTACATATGGCCACAGAAAAATTAATCACGCCAACTTTGAAATGTATACTCTAGAAGTTTCTATATATTGCTTACCAACCATACACTATACACATTTATTAAGATATTTGTTAGGCTCTAAGGTTGTAATCTCTTCCATTATATTTAATAATATTTAAAATTCATAAGAAACATTAACACAATAATATACATATACAAAAGAGAATTCATTTTTGTAAGAAAAATATTCAAGGAGGTGTGCATTTTTATTTTTTGTTTTCACATTTAAAGTGGTTATGTATCTTGCTAAGAAAATACGTCGAAATGGACAAATGTCTTGTGCAACTTAGATATATATCTTCAATGATATGAATTGCAATTGTATAGCACTAGTCGTCAACCCCTGCAGCTGCACGGGCTAGCTATATCGAATATCGAATAACTCGTGAATATTAAACATTCGAAGAAAATTACTAACTTTAAAGACAATGAGGAGAAACCTTTTATTGAAAATTTGAAGAAAATTAATATACTTCACCGAAGTTAATTAAAATGATTATTCTTTGATGCATTCATGCATGCATGCTAGTTTATAAGGTTAATATGCATACTTCATAAGATTTAAATCAACTCGGTCATACTATTCAAAATTTTCTTTGTGGCGCTAGGAATATAACTCAGGCTTAAGGTATCTATATATAGAGAGATAATAATGTATGTGAATGGTTATATTTTTCTAAGTTTTATTAATATTAGCTTTCAAGGTTGTTAGAATATTAACATATAATTTTTATGCCTTTTTCCTAGTATTGAAGGTACCGAAAACATTTATCCTCAATGCACTAAGGTTTTTTTTAAGAAAAAGGGGGAGCCCCAGCCTCTGCATCGATTGATGCATGCGGCTTTTATTTTATTATTATTGAAAACTAAGGTAAGTGTTAGACTCCTTATTTTCGATTATATCATTGGTTTTTATCATTTTTGGAGGAGTACATATGCTATTACCATGGAACATTCTCTTTTCGTATATATCTATCATTATTTTTAAGGACACCATAATAAGATTACTAATTATATAATGACTATGTAAGTAATATACATTTGCTTCCACAATAATAGATGCCAGTATTGACTATATGTATTGATTTACTTATTTATCAAATCATGTTCAAAATTCCCAAGATTGGGGAAAGAGGTGATGAATAATGCAACTATATAGTGAGGTGCTTTATATGAAGATCATGAGACAACTTAAGCAAGAAACAATCCTAGAATAAACCTATTACTATTTAAAGATAAGGATAGCAATCAAACAATGCATACCATAGATATAGATATTATATAAGAACATCACACTTGCAGGGGTATATGTTTAATACGCTTGTTTCCTTTATGGCATTTGTAAGAAATATAAAAATGTTGAATGGGATATTAATCACAGATATTACATATATTATTTGATGTGCAAACAATACTTTTACATGTATACGCTGTTAGATCTTGTATTGATTCAAACTGAAGTTAAATATAGATAGTTTTATGAAAGAGTTATCCTGACATATCTATTAGTTTATCTTATCAGATGGTAACCTGCATGGTTCTCATCAAGGAAAAGGTGTGTGTTGTTTGCCATACCTACGAAATTAACTAATGGAAGCACAACATTTTTTGGACACTTCTTCGTCATGCATAGATCCATCACCATATATACACCTGATGCTTAATGGTGTGCTTGTCCTCGGCCTAGACAATACTCTTCTTCGTGGAGTCAAAAGTCAATAATGTTCCAGATCTATTTCCTTTGAGACTCCTCAGATTTTCAGCTTTTTGATGATGAAGCGGCAACAATGTTCAATATCACTTTCCATCACACTCGTATTCAATAGATATCCTGATGTTGAAGTGTTGTGATTGGACAGTACGATAGAGAGTAGTTTGATTAGAATTGTTGGAGATGTCGACCGACGCCAAGTGTCTTTTGAAATATTGGATATATGTTTTCTCTTTTCTAGATTCACCTGAAAATTTCGAGGGAGTGTATATGTAGTAGTACAGTAAAAGATACATGTACAAAGCATGCCTGGAAAGGCTCAAATGGCAGGGATGGCTGAAATCTAAAATATCGATTGTTCCGAGAAAATGCAACATAAGCTTCTCTTTAAATATTTATTCAAATGCAAGAATAAAAACTAAAGAAAATCTTACCTTGACGGACAAATATGGCCTTGATTTTGTAACGGTCGAGCTCCTCCTCTCTTCTGCTTGATTGTGTGGTCCATTCGGTTCCTACACTGGTACACGTGCTATAATTCCTTCAAGTAAGATTTCTTTGAGACTGAAACAACCATAATAATTTGGATGTTGTAAACTAAAGTCAAGATAAATTGGATGTTGGGAACACAATAGTACAGCGAATATTTTGTTTGATAAAAAACTGTTATAATATAATATTCATTGGAGATGTCGGACTGACCCCTATCTGATACATGTTTTCACTTTTTTCAAGATTCAACATGAAAATTTATATAGAAAGCATGGATAGAAAGGTTTCAAATGTATGGGATGCTATATCCTGTAAATTGAAATCATCGATTTCTTCTGAGAAAGTGCTACCTAAGCTGTGCAATTATTTTTCAAATTCACCAATAAAACTTATGGAAAAGCAAACTTGCGAATTCAAATATGGTCAAGTTTTTATTGAGAATGAAACAACCTTAATAATTTGGATGCTGCAAATTGAAGTCTATAGAAATTGTAGCACAACAGAATCAGGAGTATGGCTAAATAATATTTTTTGTTGAAGATGTCCTGCCCGCGCCATATATTGTCTTCCAAAATATTTGATATGTGTGTTAACTATCGGGATTGAACACTTGAATTTATATGGTGTAAACTGGCAAAGGTATATCATCCGCTCCACCACTGCATCAATCATCATAGGATTTATCAGACTAAGAGGAGAGCTTAGATTGAGACGTGGTAAGTTTTTTCAAAACTAAGGAGATTGAACTTCTGATCGGTAAGAAACTGGAAATAATTCTTGTCTTCTTTTTAGACTGATCTGCATCATCGACAGAGCACGGAAGTTCAGGATGACACCACCTGTACGTGGATTTAGCGTGTCAGAGGTGTAAGAAAAAAATATATTCAACAACTGTTAATCTGAAAAACAAATCTAGTTTGCAGCGTGACAGCGAGTTCACTCTTTTCATGATAGTCAATAAGAACTTAAAAGATCGTCTTACGAACTTACACACAGCTCCAGCAACATGGTTAGCACTCTTCTTGCAGATCCCATGCATCCTTCTTACGCGCAAATTGCATTCTCATCAGCGAAAAAATAGACTAAAGATACTGGTCATTCAGTTAAGTGCAAATACAGAAAACAACCACTAAAAAATAAATTAATACACTTTCAGAACTAAAACATACCAGTAGCATACACGGAGACCAAGTTAACTTGTAAAGTAGTAGCGTGTTTGATGAGGACCGGAAGCTACTTTTACATAATAGAATTAGAAAAGAATCAAGTCTAAGAAGACAATCCATGAATATGACGTTGCCACTAGTAGAAAAGGAGGATTTGGTGCGCCCCCCTTTAGTACCGGTTGCACAAAAACCGGTACTAAAGGGGGCATTAGCACCGGCTGTGTTTGTGAGCCAGCTGCGCGGTTAGTACCGGTTTCTAACACCAACCGGTACTAAAGGTCCTGCCTATATGTGCTTCTTTCACCCGAGTCAGCTCCATTTGAAGCAACTCGACCCAACTCCATTTTTCCTCTCTCCCAAGCTCTTCCAAGATCTAGTTCACCGCTTTTTTCTCCAACATTTGTCAAGATTGGTGGCACCCTATACAAGGGTTAGCAACTTCTTCATCTTCTCTTCCGGCATTTCAAGTTTAGCTCATTTTCGTGCAAGTTTAGCAAGTTTGAATTTGGTGGTGCTTGCGAGGTGTTTGATGAAATGCATAAGTTAGGGATTTCATTTGTTTTATATGCATTTTGAGCTCAAATTAAAGTATAATTTGTGGTTTTATATAGTGTCCCCTTCCTCACCGCCGTCGATCGCCCGCGCCGCTCCGTCACCGACACCACCTCGGTGAGCCTCTTTTTTATCTTTTATTTTAAAAATTGTTAGTTATATGATTTAAATGCATAATTATTTCTTGTATAATTTTCTTATGTTTTTTTTATATATGTATAGTGTCATGGTTTTGATATCCGTCCCCGTCGGCCCTCGTCCGGTCTATGATTCGGATGTGGTATATGTTTTTAACTATTTATTTTGTTTCGTGTTTATAACAATCATGCCGACCAACTTGACGTAGATATATTTTTTATTTAGGAGGTAGTTGAACCGGAAATTCCGGCCGACCCTATTGTCGAGTATTTTAAAAAAGAAAACGACGATTTGAGAGCAAAATTGAAAATAAGTGAAGATCTTCGTCTCCAATGCCTAGAAGAGAAGATGGAATTGGACTTGAAGATTGCCGACATCGTTGATGCTCACGGGGTCGAGCTTGCCGACGTCGTCGCTGCTCACGAGAGGAAGATGGATGCAATGCGCGCCAAGCTTAAAAAGATTAGAAAATATGCCATTAGTCAAGAGGCTTGGTATCATTATGCTGTTGGTTCAATAGTTACCTTGGTTGCGATTCTGATCGCATTTGTTGTTGGATTTAAATTCTTTAGATAGTTGTAAGTTAGTTTCGATTGATGTATGTTTCATGAGAACTATGTATTACATTTGGGCACTACTCTACTTTGATTTTAATGTGATGAACTTGTATAAATTAATTTGGTCACGTATCTCTATTCATTATTTAGCTGGTGTAATGGTTTTTGATGTATTTATGTAATGCAGATGAGCCGAGAATGGATGTACGGTGATCGACGCTGTCCCGAGTTCATTGATGGCATGCATCGTTTTCTCGATGTGGTTAAGTTAAACAAGCTGACGAATGGTTTTATGATTTGTCCATGTGATGAATGTCGGAATACGAGGAATTACCCGAGCGTAAGAACCATACACTCCCACTTGTTGCGACAAGGCTTCATGCCCAATTATTTTTGTTGGACCAAGCATGAAGAAAGAGGGGTAATAATGGAATACCCTGAAGAAGAGGATGATGACAACTATCATGTGTTCTCTGAACACGGTGATACTACAATGGGGGAAGACAAAGTTGAGCTCGAGGTCATTGTTGATCAGTCCGATGATGATGATCTTCGTCGGGTCATTCTTGATGAACAGATGAAGTGCGGAAGTGAAAACGAGTGGTCGAAGTTGGAGCGCATGTTAGAGGATCACAAAAAATTGTTGTACCCAAATTGTGAAGATGGCCAGAAAAAGCTGGGTACCACCCTGGAATTGCTGCAGTGGAAGGCAAAGAATGGAATATCTGACAAGTCATTTCAGGAGTTGCTACAAATATTTAAGAAGAGCCTTCCAAGAAATAATTAATTGCCGCACAATACATACGAAGCAAAGAAGATTGTCTGCCCTCTAGGATTAGAGGTGGAGAAGATAGATGCATGCATCAATGACTGCATCCTCTACCGCGGTGAGAAGTACGAGAATTTGAATGCATGCCCGATATGCGGTGCATTGCGGTATAAGATCGGGCGAGATGACCCAGATGATGTTGAGGCGAGCCGAGCCCCAGGAAAAGGGTTCCCGCGAAGGTGATGTGGTATGCTCCTATAATACCACGGTTGAAACGTTTGTTCCGAAACAAAGAGCATGCCAAGTTGTTGCGATGGCACAAAGAAGACCGTAAGGAAGACGAGATGCTGAGACACCCCGCTGATGGGTCTCAGTGGAGAAACATCGACAGTGCGTTTGGGGAATTTGCAGCTGACGCAAGGAACTTAAGGTTTGGTCTAAGTACAGATGGATTGAATCCGTTTGGGGAGCAGAGCAGCAGTCATAGCACCTGGCCCGTGACTCTATGTATCTATAACCTTCCTCCTTGGTTGTGCATGAAGCAAAAGTATATTATGATGCCAGTGCTTATCCAAAGCCCGAAGCAACCCGGCAACGACATTGATGTGTATCTGAGGCCATTAGTTGACGAACTTTTACAGTTGTGGTCTGACGAAGGCGTACGTGTGTGGGATGAGTACAAACAGGAGGAATTTGGCCTACGAGCGTTGTTGTTTGTAACCATCAATGATTGGCCTGCTCTTAGTAACATTTCAGGACAGTCAAACAAGGGATACAATGCATGCACGCACTGTTTAGATAAGACTGACAGTATATATTTAGGTAACAAGAATGTGTACCTTGGTCATCGTCGATTTCTTCCAAACAGGCATCCCGTAAGAAAGCCAGGCAAGCTGTAACAGCCCAAAATTCGAGAACCTAAAAACCCGAGTAAATTTTCCACTTTTTGGTGTTTCATTGCATCATGGCATTCAAATTAAATTGATAATCAAATAAAATAATTGGTTTGGCATCATTTTAAAAACAAATGTCAAACTTGCTAACAAATCTCAAAACAATGAAAGCACTCAACTTGCAAAACAAAACATCTTGACAACTGATATTTGTCAAGGAAGTTTCAAGAGTCCAAAATAATATTTTGAAATGGCTCTAAAAATAATAAAGGAACCACATTTTGGAATTTGGCAAACTTTCCATAAACAAACCCTATGAACAAAAGTGGCGCAAAACTTTTTATTTTGCAACCCCAATTTTTGTGGTGCTTCTACATGTTATGGGGAGGCTACACAAATATTTTCATAATTTTTGAAATAGTTTAAGTGCCCCAATTAAATCCCTAGAAGCTACTGGTGTTAAAAGGAAATAAAAGAAAAAGACGAAAACAAACAAGCAGGGGGGTTTTCGCAAAATGACCTTCCTCTACCTCCTGTTCATCCACAGGAACGGTCATGGCAGGGAAGAGCTCGACCGTCCGATGCCCCCCCTCCACACGTCGAGCATCCGCGCCTCCTGGACCTGGATAAGAAGAGCACCCTAACCCTAACCCTAGCCCCTGTCCATTTCCTCCCCTTCGTTCTTCTTTGCTCCACCACGGCCGAGCCGAGCCATGGCTGCCGTCGTGCATCGCCGACGTTTGAGCGCCCCAGGAGCGAAACGAAGCGCACCACCGTCTCCGCATCGTCATCCTCTTCTTCCTCGTGCAAGGAATCGCCGTGGGGTCGCCCGTATCGTCGCCGCCGTCCGCGTCTTCTCCGACTCCGGCCGCCACACGTCGAGCACGCTCGCCGTCGATTCCGACCTCCTCCTTCACCGCTGCAAGCACCCACGCGTCGAGGGTGAGCGCGCCGTCCTCCCGGACATCTCCATCTCCCCTCCCCCTGCTCTGTGCCTCGCCTTCGTGCGAGATGAAGCACGGCCGGCCGCCGTGACCGCGCCGGTGTCGTACACGGACGCGTCGTCGTGTGGCCTCGTGGTCACTCACCAGCACGCACACGAGCACGCACACGTCGCCCGCCTCGGACGCACACGCCCGCGCATGAAGGCGCCGCCGCTGGAGGTCGTCGTTGGCCGTTGATCTCCGACGAGCACCGCACCTGTTGCCTGTCGCTCGTTCTTCAGTTTCGTCAGCTCCCGCGTTTACACCACAAAAGAAACCCGACCTGCGTACTAACAACAACACAGCACTAGCCCAGTGGCAGAAGCCACTCCGCATCACCGCGCGAGGTCGCGGGTTCGAGCCCCGGCCGCGCACCTTTTTTCCTTTTCTTTTTCCGGTTCAGTTTCGACAGCAGTACACCGGAAAATCCGATTCCTATACGATCGGAAAATCCGAGTCATTCCAGCACGAGACGCTTCTAGTCCTTAGAAAATTTCCAGTATGTCGAGTCGATCGGATATTCCGATGTAGCAAAATTCGGATTATCCGTGGTACTCCAGTGCTAGACGTTCCTACTCCTTAGCCAAATTATCCAAACCTTGTGCCGATCGGATATTCCGATCTGTCAAAATTCGGATAATCCGATTTTAGTCAGTACGCTGGAGAAATAATAAATGGCAGGAAAATTTTGTAAACTTCAAAAATCAATATCTTTTGCTCTGTTAATCCAAAATTTGCAAATAAGATATCGAAATGATCAGGGAAAATAACCTTACATGTTAACATCATTTACATGTCCAACCAAACAAAATAAGTAGCAGTTTCCTTAACTCTAGAAAAGTGGCAGAATAGAAAATGAAATTTGGAAAAAGTAATAACTTCTTAAATAATGGTCCTAAAATTAAGTTTGATCTCTCGAAATATTCCGCGAGTTAATACCTAACAGGAAACAACATTTTCATGCATGTTAGAATAATATTTAGGTGCTGGTCTTATTAAAGTTATTAATATGCCGCTAAGATAAATATGAGGGTAGGCCAAATAATGCCTAATTATTTGGGACGCTCATTTAACTCGATGATCATGTCTAGGATCTCATAGTTGCATTTAAAATGTCATATCATCATTTTTGTATGCATTGCACAATTGCCATGTGTTGATTGTTATTTTTTGCTTTCCGGTGTTGTTTGCTCTCCGGTAGATCACGAGTTCGGAGTTGAGCATCATTACTCCGACGAGCAGTTTGACTACTCCGCTCAACAAGGCAAGCGTAATCCCCCCTCTGAGCATATCTTATCCTATTTTCCGCAAATATTTTCTCCACGATAATATTGCATTCGGTTCTAAATGTCTTTGGCTTGGATTAAAGTATCCTACTAGTTGCATTAGAAATCCGTTGCCATATACCTGTTTTCCCTCCTATTACCATAGGTTTGTAATGTTGGCCTTATATACATAACTATGCTATGTCAATGCTTAGCCATGCTTAGCTAAATGCCTAGTGGTACTATGGTTGGTACATGCTGGAAACAGGTGTTGACTTTGTGACAGTGCTGTTGATGGTGGAGAAATTGTGGTGATGGATAATAAGATGCTTAAAGGTGGGGATGAGAGGCCACATGGGATGTGGTGGGTTGTCTCGTTCTCACCGCCTAGGTGCGAGTTCTGGACCTCTTGAACCAAGTTGAGCGTGCAACCATGCGTGGGCTATATGGAACCCCCATCGACCGACTAACTTGTGGCGGACTAGCCGAGGGTCCTCTAGTTTGGCTTTCCATTTGCGCGTGCGTTGAGATGGTGGCCAAGACTGGGATGAGGATGGTGGTGTTAGGAAAATAAGTGGCCGCGGGACAGGGTGACTGGAGGAGACACCAAACCCGTCCTACCGCCACTGATGATCCTTGGATAGTCTTAAGCAAGGTAAAGGTTGTAGCCGTTTCACACTCAGCCGGCTTTCCCCGGAAGAGAGCTAATGTCTGGCAATGAGTCTGGCGGTACGCGTGGTGAAGGAACTGGGGCCCCTCGGGACTCCGGGGACTTCCACTTTGTACACCCCTGCAGGGATAAATCTTTTCGAAAAGCCGTGTCCGCGGTTATGGACGACTTGGGAATGGACGCTGATCATAGAATAACTTTAACGGAATGATTAAAAACTGAGTACTAGAGGTACTACTTCACGAATGCAAGGTTGACTTCCTCGAGGGTGATTCGGGGAGGTGCCTTTGATGAACAGGTACAGTGGTGATGATGGTTGATGATGAGAAAGGTGATACAAGAAAAGAGTTACTTCTTACCCCTCTTCAAAAATATTCTGATTAGTCGATGCCATGGAGTTGTGTTTTATAAATAAAATCAGCTTTATGCAAAACAGCCATAAAACCTTGAAAGCCAATCATGGAGCATATATTAGCTCTTAATCTTGCGAGTTCGTCGAACTCAACGTCGTTTGCTTATTTTCAGGAGAGGACTTCACCGACCTCGAAGGTGGGTTCTTTGTGGACGTTGACGAGTAGTCTGGGGTTCCCAGGTGGCAGCTTGGGACATCTCGGAATAGCTGGCGCTGTGATGTTATTGTAGGCCTCTTAGGCCATATTTGGTTCTTGTTGTTTAGAACAACGCCCTTCGCTTCCGCTTGATGAATGTTGGGTCGGTGACCCTGTTTGTAACTTTTGCTATCTTTCTCTATTATAAGAGTTGAACTATATGTTTTGTGTCGTAGAGTCTGTGATGTGCCAGTTGTTCCACAAGTCTTGATCTCTCTATTATGCTTTGGTAGTGTGTCTGGTGGTAACGGATAACCGGAGACACAGTATCACTGTATAGTAGTCGGGTCGGGGCGCCACAAGTTGGTATCAGAGCAGGACTGCCTGTAGGAAACCCTTCTACTGGTCGACGTTGAGTCTAGTGTTTGTGAAAATATTTTTAACCTAAAAATGAGTTGTGAAAACCTTCTTAGGATTCTTTTTACTCCTTATCTGGTTACCTTCTAATCTCGGAGCAATCTTACCTCGATTTGAGTTAAAGTTTTTCTTCTCACCTGTTACTTCAAAATTATTAGGATCTCGCGGTTGGGTTCCACCTTTAGTGTTATGTGCCAGTTGCTTCCGCCGCGCTACAATCCGAAGCTATGTGTGAGAAACCATCTGGAGTACGACGAGAATTCCTATCAACTCAGTTGGATACGGACCCTTGTTTTCCTATCAAGTTTAATCTCTTAATCCTTTCTTTTGGGTTTTAACCCAAGGACTTGAACATAAGGTCCCGGATTGTGCCAACTAGAGTGTGTTAAGTTGTGATTTCTTAACTCTCGCTAGTAGCACATGATGCTGATCTTCAACCCAAGTCTTTTCCGTGGTTTGTGCGGTAAATGGTTGAACCTTAAGTTACTACACCTCGGCTGGCTAGGTAACTTTAGCTCTCCCTTAGCCTTGTGTTAGGTTCTGTCTTGGAACCATCGGGGTTACGACCAAGATTCCCCTAGCGAGTCCCCTATCTATGTTCGTGACTCTGCTGTATCTCTCCTTTTCGAGCATGGTTATCACAATTGAGTAATAACCGGTGCATCTTCAACATCTTAGGATTTCTCCTGAGTATGTTTCCTACTCTGATCTGCTTTCCAACCTTGTCTGTCAGTCGACAATAAAGTTTTATCGTGCGTTGGTATGTTCCGATGCAAGTTACTCTTGTGGTCCGTCAAGATTGTTTCCCCTTCGTCTTGTTGGAGAAATAACTCTAGTACCTTGTCCACTTCTCGGACCAGGTCAAAGTAAATTAATCTGCGGAATAAGGGCCTTGTCTAGCTTTTGTTCTGCTCCACCTTAGGGTGTCACACTCTTTTATATCAAAGTATCGTGCTTAACATCATGATCTTCTTGATGAAGTGATGCTCTCACACTTGTTACTCTTCGTTCTCCGAGTGACTTGTTACTCGGAATGATAATTCGTGGGCAATGATGTGGCTATCGGATATTCTCAGCAGTTCCTACTGCGCTGAAATCTAAGGACATTCCTTTGTCCTCCTCAGCATGATTGGTTAACCGATCAAGAAGTTGAGTTTGACAGTGCTACCAAGTCCGTGGGCTTTGATGCACTCCCTCGGTCGAAGAGCTAGGTTCACGCAGAAGCTCCCAAGACCACCTCGTTGTGCCTTGAACGGCATGATCCTCTCTCGAACTCAAGATCCACCGCCATGTCGTGATATCCTGTAGATGGATCGTGATATCCTGTTGTTCCTTCCAGAAGTATCGCCAGGTTGTCGCCTGTCCAAGCTCAACATCACGGACAACTCTTTTCTCCAAGAAAAATTGAGCTTATGAGTAAGCTGGTTCTCTGAACAACCCTTTCTCCAAGAAAATCGTGCTGGATGTCCTGAATTATTCGGTTGAGCTTAAATAACTTGGAGAGTTAAAAGACAAAAGCTCTATCTGATATAGTTCATTCTCAATGGGATGTCTAGTCTGTTCATGTTGAAACAAGGTGGTATCTCCTCTTTGGATATGCTACCCTCCCATTTTTCTTTTGATTTGAATTGGGCTATCGTCAAATCAAACTCGGACTAACACATTCAGTAGGTTAAACTCAGATTAGAAAGATGTTAGTCTGACCAATACATATTCCTCGTTCTGGTGAATTATGAGTCTACCGTCTTGGGGTATCTGGATAAGTTTGTTGTTGAGCCCATCAACTACCCACTTGTCTTCTCCATGTTGGAAGAGATTCTTATTGGATATTGGGTGTTAGCATTGGAAAATGGTTGGAAATAACTTTGTGTCTACACAAAGTATGTGTTCTGGAAGTTAGAAGTGACTTCCTCCGGTTCACGTGCAATTGCTGAAAGATGTCGCCGTGGATCTGAGTGAATTGTCTGGTTTCCTCGAGATCATCTCAACTCGATCAAGCATGTGTAGAATATTCTCGGAATGGTATGTTGTTACCTCCATTCTTTGGAAATTCCATGTCTGCATCCAAGCCACTGATTGAATTGTTCCAGAAAGAGACGAATTCCAAGAAATTCCGTGTCGTCTTTGGTTTTCCCCGCAGAGACTCAATGGTGTATTGTCACGAGTGATTCAAGTAGGGCAGCTGTCTCCTGACAAGCTGTTAATACGCAAGTTCCCCAATCTAGTCCTTCCTTTGGAGTTGGCCTTGTAGTCCAAATCCTGGGGTCCTAGCAATTGTAATCTGTTGATAGGCTATGCAAAGATTCCCTATTCATCCGTGTTGAGTCTGAAGTATCTCTACCCCTGATCAGATCTGAATCTCAATCAGAAACGATAGTTGGTGATCCTCAAGAAGTTTGTCCCTATGTCCGGAGCATCAAGAAGTTTTCCCGATAGTAACGTTCCCGGAGTTTCTAAAGTTCTCTCGGTCCCTCCTCCTGATCCTTTTTCAGTGATCTGAAATGCTCCTCCGTGAGGAAAGTTCTACTCAAGCGGTTTGGGTAGAAGTTGCCTCTTCATCTGTTCGAATCTTGTTTCAACCCTCCTCCCTCAGAAATTCAAGGCCTTGTGCAAAGTTCATATTCTGAGTCGTTGAGAACCAGTTGTCTACGAACTAGAAACTTCTTGTCAATCTCCCGTCGCCCGCATGTGTCTCCTAACCGTCAATTCCAGGGTTGGTGGAAATCTCATCCCAAGTTCTACTAGGAGGTACTCGGTCGTGTATCTTCACAAGGATCCGTCACTCCAGAATTGTTCCTCCTTTCCAATAGTGTAGTGGAGCGATGACCGTGAAGTGTAGCCGATGAAGGTCTTCAGGATGCGCCGAATCGTTCTACGCCGGGAAGATCGTCGAAGACCGTCGTACCTTTTTCCCTCTTTCCTACTCTAAGAATCTCGGGGCGAGATTCCTGTAAGGAGGGTAGAGTTGTAACAGCCCAAAATTCGAGAACCTAAAAACCCGAGTAAATTTTCCACTTTTTGGTGTTTCATTGCATCATGGCATTCAAATTAAATTGATAATCAAATAAAATAATTGGTTTGGCATCATTTTAAAAACAAATGTCAAACTTGCTAACAAATCTCAAAACAATGAAAGCACTCAACTTGCAAAACAAAACATCTTGACAACTGATATTTGTCAAGGAAGTTTCAAGAGTCCAAAATAATATTTTGAAATGGCTCTAAAAATAATAAAGGAACCACATTTTGGAATTTGGCAAAATTTCCATAAACAAACCCTATGAACAAAAGTGGCGCAAAACTTTTTATTTTGCAACCCCAATTTTTGTGGTGCTTCTACATGTTATGGGGAGGCTACACAAATATTTTCATAATTTTTGAAATAGTTTAAGTGCCCCAATTAAATCCCTAGAAGCTACTGGTGTTAAAAGGAAATAAAAGAAAAAGACGAAAACAAACAAGCAGGGGGGTTTTCGCAAAATGACCTTCCTCTACCTCCTGTTCATCCACAGGAACGGCCATGGCAGGGAAGAGCTCGACCGTCCGATGTCCCCCCTCCACACGTCGAGCATCCGCGCCTCCTGGACCTGGATAAGAAGAGCACCCTAACCCTAACCCTAGCCCCTGTCCATTTCCTCCCCTTCGTTCTTCTTTGCTCCACCACGGCCGAGCCGAGCCATGGCTGCCGTCGTGCATCGCCGACGTTTGAGCGCCCCAGGAGCGAAACGAAGCGCACCACCGTCTCCGCATCGTCATCCTCTTCTTCCTCGTGCAAGGAATCGCCGTGGGGTCGCCCGTATCGTCGCCGCCGTCCGCGTCTTCTCCGACTCCGGCCGCCACATGTCGAGCACGCTCGCCGTCGATTCCGACCTCCTCCTTCACCGCTGCAAGCACCCACGCGTCGAGGGTGAGCGCGCCGTCCTCCCGGACATCTCCATCTCCCCTCCCCCTGCTCTGTGCCTCGCCTTCGTGTGAGATGAAGCACGGCCGGCCGCCGTGACCGCGCCGGTGTCGTACACGGACGCGTCGTCGTGTGGCCTCGTGGTCACTCACCAGCACGCACACGAGCACGCACACGTCGCCCGCCTCGGACGCACACGCCCGCGCATGAAGGCGCCGCCGCTGGAGGTCGTCGTTGGCCGTTGATCTCCGACGAGCACCGCACCTGTTGCCTGTCGCTCGTTCTTCAGTTTCGTCAGCTCCCGCGTTTACACCACAAAAGAAACCCGACCTGCGTACTAACAACAACACAGCACTAGCCCAGTGGCAGAAGCCACTCCGCATCACCGCGCGAGGTCGCGGGTTCGAGCCCCGGCCGCGCACCTTTTTTCCTTTTCTTTTTCCGGTTCAGTTTCGACAGCAGTACACCGGAAAATCCGATTCCTATACGATCGGAAAATCCGAGTCGTTCCAGCACGAGACGCTTCTAGTCCTTAGAAAATTTCCAGTATGTCGAGTCGATCGGATATTCCGATGTAGCAAAATTCGGATTATCCGTGGTACTCCAGTGCTAGACGTTCCTACTCCTTAGCCAAATTATCCAAACCTTGTGCCGATCGGATATTCCGATCTGTCAAAATTCGGATAATCCGATTTTAGTCAGTACGCTGGAGAAATAATAAATGGCAGGAAAATTTTGTAAACTTCAAAAATCAATATCTTTTGCTCTGTTAATCCAAAATTTGCAAATAAGATATCGAAATGATCAGGGAAAATAACCTTACATGTTAACATCATTTACATGTCCAACCAAACAAAATAAGTAGCAGTTTCCTTAACTCTAGAAAAGTGGCAGAATAGAAAATGAAATTTGGAAAAAGTAATAACTTCTTAAATAATGGTCCTAAAATTAAGTTTGATCTCTCGAAATATTCCGCGAGTTAATACCTAACAGGAAACAACATTTTCATGCATGTTAGAATAATATTTAGGTGCTGGGCTTATTAAAGTTATTAATATGCCGCTAAGATAAATATGAGGGTAGGCCAAATAATGCCTAATTATTTGGGACGCTCATTTAACTCGATGATCATGTCTAGGATCTCATAGTTGCATTTAAAATGTCATATCATCATTTTTGTATGCATTGCACAATTGCCATGTGTTGATTGTTATTTTTGCTTTCCGGTGTTGTTTGCTCTCCGGTAGATCACGAGTTCGGAGTTGAGCATCATTACTCCGACGAGCAGTTTGACTACTCCGCTCAACAAGGCAAGCGTAATCCCCCCTCTGAGCATATCTTATCCTATTTTCCGCAAATATTTTCTCCACGATAATATTGCATTCGGTTCTAAATGTCTTTGGCTTGGATTAAAGTATCCTACTAGTTGCATTAGAAATCCGTTGCCATATACCTGTTTTCCCTCCTATTACCATAGGTTTGTAATGTTGGCCTTATATACATAACTATGCTATGTCAATGCTTAGCCATGCTTAGCTAAATGCCTAGTGGTACTATGGTTGGTACATGCTGGAAACAGGTGTTGACTTTGTGACAGTGCTGTTGATGGTGGAGAAATTGTGGTGATGGATAATAAGATGCTTAAAGGTGGGGATGAGAGGCCACATGGGATGTGGTGGGTTGTCTCGTTCTCACCGCCTAGGTGCGAGTTCTGGACCTCTTGAACCAAGTTGAGCGTGCAACCATGCGTGGGCTATATGGAACCCCCATCGACCGACTAACTTGTGGCGGACTAGCCGAGGGTCCTCTAGTTTGGCTTTCCATTTGCGCGTGCGTTGAGATGGTGGCCAAGACTGGGATGAGGATGGTGGTGTTAGGAAAATAAGTGGCCGCGGGACAGGGTGACTGGAGGAGACACCAAACCCGTCCTACCGCCACTGATGATCCTTGGATAGTCTTAAGCAAGGTAAAGGTTGTAGCCGTTTCACACTCAGCCGGCTTTCCCCGGAAGAGAGCTAATGTCTGGCAATGAGTCTGGCGGTACGCGTGGTGAAGGAACTGGGGCCCCTCGGGACTCCGGGGACTTCCACTTTGTACACCCCTGCAGGGATAAATCTTTTCGAAAAGCCGTGTCCGCGGTTATGGACGACTTGGGAATGGACGCTGATCATAGAATAACTTTAACGGAATGATTAAAAACTGAGTACTAGAGGTACTACTTCACGAATGCAAGGTTGACTTCCTCGAGGGTGATTCGGGGAGGTGCCTTTGATGAACAGGTACAGTGGTGATGATGGTTGATGATGAGAAAGGTGATACAAGAAAAGAGTTACTTCTTACCCCTCTTCAAAAATATTCTGATTAGTCGATGCCATGGAGTTGTGTTTTATAAATAAAATCAGCTTTATGCAAAACAGCCATAAAACCTTGAAAGCCAATCATGGAGCATATATTAGCTCTTAATCTTGCGAGTTCGTCGAACTCAACGTCGTTTGCTTATTTTCAGGAGAGGACTTCACCGACCTCGAAGGTGGGTTCTTTGTGGACGTTGACGAGTAGTCTGGGGTTCCCAGGTGGCAGCTTGGGACATCTCGGAATAGCTGGCGCTGTGATGTTATCTGTAGGCCTCTTAGGCCATATTTGGTTCTTGTTGTTTAGAACAACGCCCTTCGCTTCCGCTTGATGAATGTTGGGTCGGTGACCCCTGTTTGTAACTTTTGCTATCTTTCTCTATTATAAGAGTTGAACTATATGTTTTGTGTCGTAGAGTCTGTGATGTGCCAGTTGTTCCACAAGTCTTGATCTCTCTATTATGCTTTGGTAGTGTGTCTGGTGGTAACGGATAACCGGAGACACAGTATCACTGTATAGTAGTCGGGTCGGGGCGCCACACAAGCATTTCAAAGGTGAGGCAGATAACCGAACGAAGCCTACACGCCCTGATGGTGATGTTATATATGGCATGGTCAAGGATTTGGAAGTAATATTTGGAAAGGGTCCTGTCAGTCTAAATGTTCCAAAAGACGCTAATAAGCGCGTACCCTTGTGGAAAAAGAAATCTATATTTTGGGATTTACCCTATTGGAAAATCCTAGAGGTTCGCTCTGCAATCGACGTGATGCACGTGACGAAAAATCTTTGCGTGAACCTGCTAAACTTCTTAGTCGTGTATGGGAAGACGAAAGATACATCGGATGCACGACAGGACCAGCAAAGTACGCACGAACGAGACAACCTGAATCCAGAGAAGTACCAAGGTACTGCCAGCTACGCTCTTACCGAAGAAGAGAAGGAGATCTTTTTTCAAGTCCTGAGCAGTATCAAGGTCCCGTCTGGCTACTCGTCGAATATAAAGGGAATAATAAACATGGCAGAGAAAAAGTTCCAAAACCTGAAGTCTCATGACTGCCACGTGATTATGACATAATTACTTCCGGTTGCATTGAGGGGGCTTTTACCGGAAAACGTTCGAGTACCCATTGTGAAGCTATGTGCATTCCTGAATGCAATTTCTCAGAAGGTAATCGATCCAGCAACTCTACCAAGTTTACAGACGGGTGTGGTCCAATGTCTTGTCAGCTTCGAGTTGGTGTTTCCACCGTCCTTCTTCAATATTATGACGCACCTCATAGTTCACCTCGTCGAAGAGATTTCCATTCTCGGTCCTGTATTTCTACACAACATGTTCCCCTTTGAGAGGTTCATGGGAGTCTTAAAGAAATACGTTCATAACCGTGCTAGGCCAGAAGGAAGCATGTCCAAGGGCTATGGAACAGAGGAGGTCACTGAGTTTTGTGTTGACTTTATTCCTGATCTTAAGCCGATCGGTGTTCCTCAATCGCGCCATGAGGGGAGACTGCGTGGAAAAGGCACGCTAGGAAAGAAAGCAACAACATGTATGGACGGGCATTCTTTCACTCAAGCACACTACACAGTTCTACAAAATTCCAGATTGGTGGCTCCGTATATCGTGAAACACATGGATATTTTACGCTCCCAATACCCGGAGGAGACTAACTTCTGGATTAAAGGGAAACACGTGGATACTTTCGGCAGTTGGTTGCGTACACATCTCATTAATAATAGCACTGTTGGACAAGAGCTATACTTGTTGGCCAAGTCACCATCTTTGACTATATTGACTTTCCAAGGGTACGAGATAAATGGGAATACATTTTACGAGGTGCGGAGGACGTACGAGCGCGCGTGGTCCGACGTCCCTGACCCCGACGAGGATGCGTACGCCGCAGGGGTGGCGTGGGGATCCACGGCCGTACCTCCACCAGTCGCCGCCGCCCCTCCCGACGAGGAGGATGACGACGACGACGACTTCGACTGGAGCGACCATGGGGAAGAGCGTGGCGGGCCGTAGATGCAGGAGGCCCTTGAAGCCTCTTTCCAGTCCGTCCACGATGACCGTGTACAGCGAGCCAGAACTGTCTGCCAGCTCAAGGCGAAGGAGGCTTCCGAGCTGGATTGGGCACTGAAAGACTCATCCTCCATGGATCTTGCCCTCCGTCGCAAACGTGCGCGCGAGAATCGGGCGGCCGCGAACGGGGCTGGCTCCTCCCGCCGTTCCTCCTAATCCTTTTATGTAACTGTGCGGTCCGTTTATGTAGTAATGTAACTGTTAGTGATGTGTAATAATGTATCCTTTTATGTAACTGTTAGTGATGTGTAATAATGTATCCTTTTATGTAACTGTTAGTGATGTGTAATAATGTATCCTTTTATGTAACTGTGTGGTCCGTTTTTGTCAGATTCAAAAGTATGCAGAAGTTATTCAAATTCATATTCAAACATCTTTATTTAATCCAGTTACATAGCTCGGGTCCATTTTTATAGAAAACATATAGATAGATAATTATTACAATTTTGTAGACAATTAAATTAAATATACATTAAAGAAAAAGAAACTAGAGAAAAAACAAAATAGAAACTAAATAGATATAAAAAATAGGAAACATAAGAAAGAAAAAAGAAACTAGAGAATTGACGTCGTTGGTGTTAACGCTACTACCGTGGATAGTTAAATTTTCAGCAACCTAGAAGAGGTCGGGAATTTCCTCAAACATGTAGAGATATATACGTACATCTGCCAGAAAATCAAGAGAGAGTGACACTTGACAACAACAGAAAAAACATAATTGGTAATATGCTCTTTAAGAATCAGTGACAAAATTGAGGTGGGACTTGAAGGACAATATTCATATGTTGACCCTCGACTATGGTTTTTCATTTAATTTTTGTTTTTCACATCATATTGAATCTCCTTCTCTAGAATTTTTTCTCCAATACCCTGTCCAATGCAAAATGTTGATGCTAGGTCCACTGTTTTATAATCCAAATCAACTCATCAGCATCTGGAATCTCCTGCTCTATGTTTCCCCCCCTAATACATTGTCCAAACGTTGATGCTAGGTCGCGTTTTTTAAGCCAGATATGTGGTACGCTTCTAATTTCTGCGTCTATCGCAACAGTTGGCTATTATATTCTGACAACCACATTAGATTCTGCAGAAGCCAAAACGAAGCAAGGGCATTTGATTTGAGTAGAGAGCAGAAATATTAACTGGAACTTGCATAGGGAGGCAAGTACAAACTGCAGCATAGGCTAGTGATTATGTGTATGCACCGAGATAATCAGACCGATCATCCATGAACGAACAGAACCACTTCTTCTGAATTTTTTAGGTCAATGAATTGGATAGATCTGATTGGAAAAAAGAGCGTGCTGCTGGATCCATACCTGAGAGCAGCGAGATTGGTCGCGCAGCCGAGCACAGGGCGATCGGAAGACTGATGGGTCCCTCGCGTCCGGCCGGCTGTCCGCGACGGTGCAAACTTCGACCATCACCGGCGTGCGGAGACGCATAATACGTATGATACAGATTGGCCATGCGGAAAGGTTTTGTCTGCATGTGACTAATTAATTATATGGACCAAAGATATGGATGATGGTATCGGAATCGAACTCGAGATGTCAAAGCATGCGTGTTTGACAAACCATATCAATCGAACGACTGTTGACAAACTATGGGTAAATCGGATGGATAAAATTTTCTAACCTCGAGGATTAACGTGGAGCCTTGTATGGGGCCTCCAATTAGTAAATAAAATATAAGATAAGATAGAACATAATAATAAATATTGAGTAATCTTATTATATGGTTAACAATGCTAATTAAGAAATATAGAACTCGTACCTTTAAAATAACAATATGATAAAAATTAATAAATAAATATAAATTTTTAATATAATTATGGAGATGATTATATTCAATTTTATTCGCTCCACTGGTTGGAACGTCCTTGGATAGAATAAAACCCAATCAATCAAACATTTGCTCCGGCGGGAAACCGGAACAGAACAAATCCCTGCTGGGTTCTTGGGTTTCTCCAGTACCGGGGTGGTTGAGGTACATGAGAATTGTCAGATCCGGCGCACGGTTGATGCTGAGCGCGGCGGTGTAGCAGAGTAGCGGCGCATCGTCCAGGGTGAGGCTACGCGAGACGGTGCGCAGTACCGAGAGGCACCAGAAGTGGGGTACCGATCGGACGACGAATTCCATCACACCGTCATGGACCGATAGCACCTGCAGATCCTTGGACGTGGAGACGACGCTCTCGACGACGCCGTTGCCGCGACACGTTTAGTAGTTTTTTTTATAGTATGTGTTGATTGCATGCTGATTGTTTCTTTATCTTCCGCTGGCCGGTTTGTCCTTTTAGTAATTGTTAAACACGAACTTTGCTGAATATATGGTGGGACTCTAGATGATGTTGAAAATTACTGGGCTCATAGTAACATATTATGTTCAAAGATCCTGAAATGAACTGTTGGTATGTTTACCCATAGAAGTACTGGTCTTGATTGAGAAGAATTTCATAATTAAGCTATGCGTGTGATTGTGAGTACAATGATGTGCTTGGGGCCTAGCTAGCATACGGAAGAAGGTGATCTGTTTAATTGGGAGGTACAATATCTTATTTGGGCATTGATTAGTTAATTGTCTTCTGTGGCTATGTCATTGTAATTTTACTGTCGTATGTTCATTTGCTTCCTTGAAACTGGTTTTGGTGAAGTAATTGTCTTGTCGATAAAGAGCACCTGAACGTGACGACCGTATCGAGAGTGGATATCATACTTATTATTAGTCTCTTAATCTGTATTCTCAAAGCATAAGTGGAACTTGGGCCGATTTATCCATCTGTTGTCGGTACAATGTATTGGACATGTCTTTTGCCTGAATATATTGTGGTCGATCAGTCTCTAGATGATGTTGAAGATTACTGATGATGAGGGGTTAACTCATCAAATCCCATGGTTAAGAACCTAGGGTTGAGATTATGGGGGAGAGAACGTGGTAGAGCTGTTAGTTTCGTCGGCTGACAAGCAAAAGCAGGGATTTACCCAGGTTCAGGCCTCCGGAGAGTAACACTCTACTTCCTGCTTGTCTGGTATTGATATGAGGGTATATGCGAGCTACAATGGAGTCCCGGCGAGATGTCGATCTGTAGCGGTCCTGCACTTAGAAAATTGGCAAGATCCCTGTGTATAGTGCAAACCCCTGGATCGATTCATTTGCACACACAGTTTAAGATGAATATCACAACAAAGTATCAATTATTACACGCGGATCCAGTACTTAGGAAAATATTCATTACAAATTGCATAGCACGAAGCTAGCTTGAAAGAGTAAAGCAGCGGAAAACATTATTCTTCAGTGAGTCTCCATCATCTTCATGTGCCACAGGCGAAACATGTTGGTTGCAGATTCGAAACCCTTAACGTAACTCACTCGTCATCAGAACAATCTGCAACAAATAAAATTTTGCAACAGAGTGGGTCAGAACCATTAAAAATGGAACTGGCAAGTGACACTATGTCGACACTTAGTGGAATAACTCTATAACCTATATGCATATTTGGCTGGTGGAGTTCAAGGCTAATTTGCATAAAACCAATTTTTTCTATCTCTTTATAAAACACTTTTCTTTTGTCAAAACAGGTATGACATGAAAACCACCCTCTTGTCTACCTTTTTTCAACCTTCAAAATTTTAACTTAAGAAATTAGAATGTTGGGAGCCTCCGTTGACGTCCTTGATCAGCTGCTCAAATTGTCCGTAACCGGGGACACGGCTAAGTACTTAGTTTTACACTCTCGAAAGGTTGTGCACGTTCACCATTAGACCCAATCAGCCCAAACTATCATCTACACTCAAATTGTGCTAAGGAAAAGGAGAAGATTGAGACGAGACTTTTTAGAAGCATTTTCCCCATCCCATACAGGCTTGACCCGTTCCACCTACATCCTTCTACATCTGCTTGTCAAGCCGAGAGGAGTCCACGCAACTTAATCCATCTAGCCAGAACCCATATGACTAATGGCTGCACGAGAAGCATCTTCACTTGGAGAAACTTTGGTCCCTTTGTTCCTGGGTGGCAATCCACAAGTGAATATCCCATCGGTATAACCCCTAGGGACAACACTCAACTCATACATCCAATCAAGCCCAAATCCACCCAGGTGTTCATTTAACTTAGTAGAATTTAAGCTTTTCAATAAAACACTTTTGCATAGCATCATTAATTCTACTAAGTTATCATAGGGTTCTAGACACAACTAGTAAAAGGAGATAGTAGTTTTAGCATAGCAATACTATCCAACACATGCATATAAAGAAATACTCTAAGTCATGCATAGAAAAATACTTAGGAAATTTATGGGGGTGTGCCACTTGCCTTGGCAACAAGATGAGCAGTAGCAGCAGTTGCAATAATCCTCGTTTCCCTCAGAATATTCTAACACATCAAACAAGTCACAATGAACAACCGAGCAACACAAAAATTCTAAGGAAAATATGCCATGTATGATGTGCAAAAATATTCTAAGGACCATGATATGCATGCCATGCAAAAATCTAAAATTATTCTAAGGAAAGAAAGACAAGCATGATGTTCCAAAAATTTCTAAGGACAAGTGGACAACTAATTAGATGCTAAAAGTTTCTAAGGGAAAACATGGTCACATATGGGGTACTAAATATTTCTAAGGAAAATAACCAAGTTATAAGAGGCTAAATTTTTAAGGAAAATATTAACAAAAATAGTTATCAAAATATTTTCTAAGGAAAAATGAAATTGTTGAGAGGCCAAAATTTTCTAAGTGCTTTTTAATGCCTCTCAACTCTTCAAAATAATTCTAAGTTAATATAGCTCGAAATTTGGTGAAGAAAATATTTTTTTATCATTAAATATAATTACAAATACTCCTAAAAAGAGGATAAATACTAATAAATAGAAATTCGCAAAAAATAATCTACAAAAATATTTTGATGAATCCTACGGCCAAGTATTAGTTAAACAAAGTTATAGCAATTGGATTTGCCCTAAAATAATTTTTTAAACTCAAGTTAAGTCAAATTTACTTAAACAACAAATTTAAAATTTGAACCAATTTGAATTTGTCAAAACATAAATTTAACTATGCCAAACATTTCTACATGTCATAAGCTTTCCAAAAATATAAAGTTTGCAAAAATTGGCCGAGCCAATAAAAAGTTATAATGAATCTAATGTTCAGGATCCTTTCTGCAAAATTGCCGGTCTTCGCGTTGACGGCTGACTTTGACTGCTGAGTTGGCGTTGACGTCCACACGGCTGCTCCAGATTGGCTGGCTGGTGCTGACGGAGCGATGACTAGGCGGCTGACGTGGCGCGTTCTGATTTGCCCGTACCTCTTCGCAGCGTGCTTCTAATCTCGGCCGTACGCTGACGATCTAACGGACCAGGATAAATTAACTAGAGGTGGCAGCACGATCTAGCCAGAGGAGCTCCGGCGACCTAATTTCCGCGGCCGCGCCATTGCCGGCGAGCATGACCTTGCACGTTCCCGACGTTCTGCTGCTCTAGGGGTCAAGCGATGCGTACCAAGGCGAAGAGGGCGACGAGGCGGTTGCGGTGGCGAAGCGGTGATCCCCTGCGCGTCCTGCTCCTCTAGGAATTGCTCGTCGGAGCGGAGATCGGCGGCGGATTGCTTCGGTTGTGGACGAACTCGACGCTCTAGTGTGCAAAAAAATTCCAAAACATGTCAGGGAGATGCGCAAGAGAAAAGTAAGAGGGAAGGGGAGGGTCCAGGGTCGGTGCATTACGCCGGATTCGACGAATCTTGCCGGCAGCTGCGGCGGACTCCGGCGAGGATTTGCTACAGCCTGGCGGCGTTCTGAGAGCTAGGGTTTGGGGAGAAGAGGGAGGTGGACGTGTGCTTTATATGGGGGGGGGGGTTCCGTGGCGAAGGGGCAACGATTTCGTTGCGAAAGATCGGGTCGATCTGCAGTTCGTTTTGAGCAAAACGTGGAGAACTCGGATTCTATCCAAGCTGGGGGATGACGGGTGGGTCCGTGCTGTCAGCGGGAGAGGGGAGGAGGGGCCGCGGTGGGCTGCGGGTTGGGCCGCTCCTGTGCGCGCGCGAGAGAGAGGACGTTGGACTCGGCCCAAGTAGCTAGGATTCGTATTTTTTTTTTGTTCTTTCCTCTTTTTCTGAAATCTTTTATAACTTTGGTTTTGAAACTCCAAATGAGCTCAAACCAGTTTGTAAAATTTTACAAAATCAAACTCTTTATTTTAAAACCTTCAAATAAGATTTTCCATAACACTTTAAAATTTGAAATTCCAAAATATAATAAATTGCAAATTTGACACTTAATGTCAATTTTTAAAAATATGTTTTAAACAAAATATTTGCGGCTTAAATAAACTTATTTAAAATACCACAAATGTAATATTTGAAATTAATTTATTTTCGAAGTGGGTATAAACAAATCACAACCAAAATTTAGATATAACAAATAAAACCAAAGCAATTTAGAAAAATTATATGGAGCATAATATGCCCTTCTTAATATTTTCTCAAATAGTTTTCAAGTGGAATTAAAGTTCCAACTTTTGAACAATCAAATGCTAACATGACAAGAAGATGATGAATGCATGCATGATTTTTCTTTTCAAATCAAAATACATATAGTTTTCAAAAGTTTTTAATTTTTCTGATTTTTCAAATTCTTGAAAAACTTAGGATGTTACACGATCTCGCTAGGTCTTTGGTGGTTCGAGTATTGTGTGTCCCTTCATCGGCGGCCCTCCCAGCCTTTATATAATAGGCTGGGTCTCGAGAGTTCGCAACCGACTCAGATTTACAAGTAAGGAAAGTCTAAACCGACTATTGCTTCGCCTAACTTGGAGGATACTCCATCTTCTTGGGCCTTCCTTCATGGGCTTCATGTAGGCTCTTGATAGTTAGGCCTAATCGATACGTGCACCAGGTACCCTCATGGTAGGGTACCCGAAAGGTATATCCCCGTCAGTAGCCCCCGAGTACTTGTCTGACTCGAAGAATCGGGCATGGACGCATTCATCAGTGCACGCCATATTCTTTGTACCTGTGTTTATAATTGGAATTCCTGTATGAATAGCACATTTTGTCTGGCTATGTTGAGTACTTAATCAACTATGGTTTTTTCTTATGATAATCAAGGGATAATAACTTAGTAGGCCCGGTACACTCGACGGATCGGGACCGGTTAACTGCACATTTGGGCAAAACCTTACTAGCTTTCAATCAAACTCGAGTCCCCGGACTCGAATCTGGAACAGACTGGTTAGACTCGACTCAGGCCGTTGAGGTCTTACTGAATCGTTTTGCAGTATAATTTTGAGATTACCCAACGCGTCCATCGGGATTTTTCATCATGTCTGCTGACACGGAAAGTTTTAAGTATTAACGCTGCTGGAGCGGTCCTTAGCCCAGCTCGACAGATCGGCGGGTCTTACCTTTGCACTTATGCATGCAGCATCCGAGTATTTGCGGCGGACGCAACTCGGGAATTTATCGTGTATGATTTTGTGTTACATTTTGCTTATCAGCTGAGTCGAGTCGTTTGTCGACTAATTCTTTGCCATTATTCTATCGGGTGCGCAACAGCGCTCCCGATGGGAGTTGCCCCCGAGATTGTGCTTTATTGCTTGCAATGGAGGATAATCTCAAATCTTTTTATCCTGTACATTTTCAGTTGAAGATTTTTTTTTGATACGCTCCCGATGGGAGTAATATGTTTCAGTCGAAGAAACTATCGAGTGCCTTTATGTCTTGTGTTTCTTAATGTGGAATTTCACCCTCAAAACAACCGAGGCAGTCGAAGGACTGGCTTTGTCGTAAAGTTTGAATGGCTCGTCTTGCCTATCAGGTGTGAGACCTGAAGTGACGTCAGCAATGACGCATGCCTCGACTGCAATTTCTGACAAACGATGGCGTGCTTGGTATGACTGATGGGACACGCCCGTTATGCAGTGCTGACCGAGGACGGTGCCGTTTGGACTGGATTTGACCGCTCTGGAGCGATTTTCACGGGGTGTGATAATGGTTCCTAGATTCTCGTGCGTAGTGGACGGAGTGGCCGGCGACGGTTGGTCTCCATGCTCGCCACGTGTACGGTAGGATTCCCCGCGGAGAGCACGATTGTGGATTGACGGTAGTGATTGATTTTAATTTGTGGTAAATAGAAAGAGCGGTACCGGCAGAATTTTTTACTTGCCATTTGCCTCCTGCGTCGCTCCCATCTCATCTTCTTCCTTGCGCTTCTTCCCCATTGTTCTTGCACTCGAGCTCTCTGCACTACGCCCATCCACCTTTGACCATGAAGAAGGGTGCATGCTCCAAGCGAGCTGCTGCGGCCATAGCTTCCGCCGCCACCGACGCGGCTGCTGTGAAGGGAAAGAAGGGCACGGCTAGCGCGTCTGCGTCCGCCGCCGGCCTGAAGAAGGGCAACAGGGACTGGGTGAAGTCCAGGATCAAGGACACCCATCTCGACAAATTCCGCGAGGAGGGCCTGCTGCCTCCCGCAGGCTAACTGTCTGTCCGTGCGCCATCGCCCAAGGAGGTACTCCCTGAGCCTCGCGCCAACGAGCGCGTTTGTTTTGCGGAATTTCTGACTAGAGGGTTTGCATTCCCCATCCACGAGTTTGTTCGTGGTCTGATGTATGCCTACGGGGTGCAAATCCATGATTTCACCCCTAATGGTATACTGCACATTGCGTGTTTTATCACACTTTGTGAATGTTTTCTGGGTTGCACCTAGCTGGGCGTTATGGAAGTCTATCTTCTTCGTCCGGCCAAATAAGGGAGGCGGTTGCACCTACCCTCTGGGCGGCTGCAGGATCCAGGTGCGTAGCGACACCCGCTACTTTGCCTTGAAGCCAGTCGACTCCGCGCAAGGGTGGAGAAAAAAGTGGTTCTACGTCAGGGTCGAGCAAGACGGAGTCCCTGCCTTCTCGACTGCTAGTCCTCTTGCAAAGACCAACGCTTGGGCCCATCAACTCTCGACTGAAGAACGGGCGGAGGCGGCGCCTCTTTTGGCTCAGATTGGAGATATGCTGGGCAGTGTCACTGGTGTGCATCTGATCGCCACCTTCGTCAATATGCGAGTGTGGCCGATCCGTGCCCGAGCTGACCCCATGTGGTAATATGAGGGTGTGCTTGACTCCAGTCGGATGAGCCAGGAGGAGTTGTCGAAGAACAAGCTGGTGACGCATGTGCGATCCATCACCAGCATCAAGGCAAGTGATCCGTGCAACGTCAACCACTAGTACAGAACGACACATCGGAAACGGGCCAAAAAGCCCTTCGGCAACGGAGAAAGGGTCCGTGTCCCCGCCTCTGTCACTGATGTGAAGGCCTTCATCGGTAACGGAGGCCAAAAACCGTTTCCGATGAGGTCTCCATTTGGCAACGGTTGTGCGCAGACCTCCGTTTTCTTAGTTTTCCTTCATCAGATACAGAGTTTGCCATCCACCCGTTTGCATTGAGCATTTCTCATATTTCGGTTATATGCCATAATACATGAAAGGCTGATTGCACAATGCAATAAAACGTTATTCAATTCATAACATAGAACAAATGCCATCATTACATTGGTATACAATAATATCACTGTTTTTTACAATTTGACTACAATCATATCCATCACACATTGGCATAATGTAATATCACCTATTACACTTTGACTACAATCATGAACTCTAAACCTACAAGCAACTAACCTAACAAGATGGAAGGCTGGCTTAATTAAGCCAGCCTTCCATCTTTGACATGGAGCTCACCTTCTATGAGCTCTCGGTCGTCGCAGTACCCACTCCAAGACTAGTATCCACGAAATTTCCTTGCCTTAAGTTTTCTGGTTCTCGGAATGATAGATTGGTACTTTTATGCAGTGTTGCCGAAATAAAATCCTGCGTGAAAGAAAAAACTATTAGCGAAATGTACAAAATACATCTGGATATTAAAAAAATCGTGGCTATTTTCCTGCAACTGCTTTGTTCGGTTGCCATTTTCGAGAAACTGCTAAGATCAACGGCAAATATCCTGGAACTGCTCTATTTGGTGGCAGACAGTTCGCATTCCTTCCTTCTCTTCTTCCTCGTTCTACCCCAATCCCCCACCCGCCATGGACGACCGCAACAGAATAACAGAGACAACTACCGTCCATACCCACGGCACCGTTCTGGAGGTGGTGTACACGAACGAGGAGCATACCGTGGAGCGGATCCTCAACAAGTACGAGGAATGGCTAGCAGAGGAGAAGCATCGGTTCATCGGCCTTGACATCGAGTACACCCGTGATCGTCGGCGCATGGCTGCCCTGCAACTCGCCATGCGCCAGCATGTCCTCGTGTTCCACTGGTGCAAGTCCAAGAAGAATTGTCCAGAGTTGGGCAAATTCTTTGAATGCAAGAATATCACCTTCGCAAGCGTGGACATCACCAACGACAGCAAGGTGCTTTCTTCTGCCGGCTTCCACATTCCACCGGAGTACTACGTGGACATCCAACTCGTATACAAAATCAAGGGTGGAGACGAGAGGGACGGAATGGGTGATCTAGCGGCAGACCTCATCGACAAATTATATGCCTACATGAAGAAGGAGTTCCCATCCAACCAGCACGGTTTTTGGGAGCGGATGCCGTTGCACAAAGTTAACCTCGACTATGCAGCAATAGATGGGTACGTGACCTACGAGTTGTATCGCAAGATCCTAACCTTGAAGGACAGGCTACGTCCAACATGGCAGGAAATGCTCTGCCCTAGGTGCAAGAATGCCCTAGGTGAATTGCAATAGGCTCTGGATGTGGGTGTTTAACTAGTTTGTACAGTTGGTGCTTTAACAATAAGTGTTTGTAATTATCAGAACATGTATGTGTGAATTTGCACTAGGAATTTGATTATGTGATGAAATGCTCATACGTAGAACCTAGTTCATCAGCATCACAGCCGGTCACAGAAAGATTTATACCTTTCACCCGGCGGCAGATCGAGGAGGTGCAGGCCTCTGCCAGATGCGCTGAGATGCTACCAGCGCGCTGCGACGCAATCACCTCCTCCTCCTTCTCCTTCGTCGACATCCACCTCCTCCTCCTTCTCCAGATCAGACACCACCTACAGATCCTCCAACACCTCCAGATCGGCCACTTCCTCCTCCAGATGGGTTTCTGCTGGTAGATCCGCCGGAGGTGCTGCACCACCACCTCATGAATGACCTCCTCCACATCGCCTAGCTCAGAAGAAGCCGGGCATCACCGGAGGAGGAGGGCGTCAAATGGTGGCGCTGCCGCATCATTAGCGGACGCATGGCCGCCTCCAGATCAACCTTCCCCTCACGAAGGGCTGCCGCTAGAACGGTGATGCCGCGGCGGCTAGAGCCGCGGCCGCGATGGCCGGATCTAGAAGCGCCGACAGAGGAAGCCATTAGAGAGAGTGAGGAGAGTTGAAAGCCACAGTGTGCGGCGGCTAGGGTTGGAAGAGAGACAGTGAGAGAGTGATAATGAGAACGAGCGGCAGTATATATAAGCACCACATTGGCAACGGACATTTTATATAACCGTTTCCATTGATTTTACACCAGCGAGAGAGTAACTTACTACCCAACTTACTAACAGGTACTCTAAATTACATATGAACGCAGAGACCACTTAGCAGCTAATGCTACTACATACGGACTTGATAATGAAGTAAACGATTACATATATGCTACTACTAGCTAATGCTACTACTAGCAGCTGCTGATGAAGACTCGGGCTCGTCGTCGCAGTACACGAGTGCGTCCCTCCGGCATAAGGTACCGTCGAAGATCTTGATGAAGAACCCGTTGTCGCCGTCGAACTCGAAGCACAAAAAGTGCCCCTGCTCAAGCTTGTACGCTTGGGCGAATGACTTCCATCCCTGGCCGAGGTACAAATTCCCCCCGGCACTCACGGCCGTCTTCACCGCCCAGCTGCCGTTCTCGCGGTCCTCCATCTTCAGATGCATGGTAGCTGCCACCATGCCTTGGAGCTTCTCTACGAACGCCCTCGGGAGCCTCAGGCGGCTCTCGATGCCCTTGTACAGGATAACCAAGAACTCGAACCCGTGCAGCTCCGGGGACATGTCTTCAGAGCACGGTGAGGGCGACACCGACGGCGTGGCATTGCGGCTGCGCCCCCTACCACGGCCGCGCCCTCGTCCACGGCCGCGACCGCTGATGGTACCTCTCGCCGGGGACATGTCTTCAGAGGACAGTGAGGGCGACACCGACGGCATGGCATTGCCGCTGCGCCCCCTACCACGGCCTCGCCCTCGTCCACGGACGCGACCGCTGCTGGTTCCTCTCGCCATGGATTTGGACGGAGGGGATCTGGCGAAGTTTGAATAACTGTAGGCGATGGACTGGGGCTTCAAAGAGACCGCTGCTGGTACCTCTCGCCATTTATACTCGCGGGTCTGCTCCGCCCACCTCCCCATCTGCCCATTCGCTAGCCTCCACGTATCAACATTTTCAACGGTTGGAAAATTCTATCCGTTACCATAGAGGCAAATATTGGAAACGGACAATTTTATTAACCGTTGCCAATATAATAGGTGACGGAGATTGGAAAGGGTCCGTTGCCAATGTAGGCGGGCCTGGTCAGGTTTGTACGCACCGGCCGCGCGGAAAGCACGATTCTCCGTCGCCTAACACCTGCCGTTTCCATAGAGGGGTATCCGATGTGTCGTTCTGTACTAGTGGACTGTCCTGTCACGCCATATGGGATAGGCGAGCCTTTGCCTAAGGTTAGTGCAACCTATGTATTTTGGCCATCGCGCTTCGCTCCCCCATATTGTGCATCTCTAACTTTTCGGCTGTTTATTTGTGATATGCAGGGTCAGTCGACTGTGTCTTCTCTTCCCCTCTTCCAGAGGACGGCCCAACTGTTGAAGTAGAGTTGCAAGAGGTGGAAACAAAGGGGATGATTCACCACTTCCTTCTGCCAACTCTTCTCCTCTGGAAGAAATCGAAGAAGAGGAAACAGACGAGATGCAGTCTGAGGAACCGCCTGCACCTGCGCATGAGAGCGAGAATCCCCCTCCCAAGCGTCGTCGCTTGGTGAAGAGGATAACCTCTTTTGTGAGTTCACCCGCGAAGGAGTCGGATTTGAGGGATGATGGAGACTCGGGTTCGTCACCTTCTGCCAGAGCCGCTCCCTTGACTGTGTGCCCGTTGAGCTCAGCTCCTCCTCCCAAGTTGGGTGAGGCGCTGCTGTTTGGAGGCCCAAATTTTGACGACCTCGACAGTGAAGAGGATGGAGAACACAGGTTTGCTACTTTGCTTTTTTGTACAGCAGTTTTTTGCTTTTTGATGTTTTGCTTAAGTTGTTCTTCTCTGCCCTTCGCAGTGCTGAGACTGAGCATCCCGCAACTCCTACAGCTTATAAAACTTTGACTATGGATCACCAGATGTTTCTCCTATTGCTCCTGAGGTTGTTCAATCAGTAGCCACGGCTACTACCATTGAAGCGACCAAGGCTACGAGTGCTGCGGCTATAGAGGTCGGGACATCTGCCGCAAAGCCTGCGCCTTGGATTGACCACGTAAGTGTCTTTTGTCGAGGCCGCATATCTGGGACTGTTTGTGTGTAACTTACGCTGGTTTCATGTGCTTGCAGACCTTCTACCGCAACCTGCTGGAATCAGGCAAGGCCTTCGTCCAGGTGGAATAGGAGAGGGACAGTCTGCGTGCTGACCTGGAGCAACTCAGCCGTAAGTTTGTTTGCTGCTGTTCCTGAAGTCCTTTTTCATTGCTTTACTTTGTTGATTGTGAATTACGTCTTGCCATCTGGTTCAGGTGACAAGACATCGGTTGAGTCCCGGGTGAAGGAGTTAGAAGAGGCACTTGCTGCCCAGCGCGCCGAGTCGAAGAAAGCTTTGGATGCCGCCAAGGGCTCAGCCGCCTTGCGCGAGAGAGGATATGCTGAGCATCTGGCTGGCCTCACTCGGGATGTGGGAGGTTAGTAACTTTTTCCTTTTGACGTTTTTGTGTAGCTGCTGAGTGCTGTGTAATAACTTTTGCTCTGTTTGATCTTTGTTGAAGGAGTTATTGGCGCGCCGGCACCTTCGGACGTGGTCAGTGATGAATTATCACTCGACCATGTTATAGGTGACCTTGGTGCCATGTTCGTCCATGGGAAGGATGCTCTGGCCAAGTCCACCGGCACACTCGGCGCTGTGTACAAGAACGTGCTTCCACTTGGCGAGCTACCGTCGACTGTTGATGGCTTCGCCAGCGTTCTTTGCCCGGGGACATCGACCATGGCGAGCTTTGCTCGCACCCTCACGGTACGCGGCTCGAAGTCTACCCTCAAGCTGATTTTACGTCATGGGATAGAAGGTGACTTCGAGGCAGCTATGTCTGAGTTCCCTCGGAAGCCCGGCGGGAAGCTGGTGTCTCTGAAGTCCGTTAGCGAGCCAGCCGCGCGACTGGCCAACATTTTTATGACCACCATGGAGCGCCGGGCAACGGAGATCGCCACTCGTTCGAGTAGGGCTAGGTCGGAGTCCATGTCATAGATTTGTGACAGCCGAACCTTATATTTATGCTCTGTAATGATACCTTTAATGACGCGAGTACGCGTGTGCTTTTTCTACCCTTGTATGGATGTCACCTTGAATATTTTTGTGCTTTTACCTGAGAGGTTACGTGCTGTTTAGCTCGCCTAAATTATGCACTGGGTTTCCCCTTTCTGACATGAGATTTTTGTGATGGTTATGCTTTGAACAGCCACGGGAACCCGATACGTCAGTTGGTTCCTCGCAGCCTCATACTGCCACTCGGTCGCAGGCTCAGGTGGCAAATGATGCCAAAGTAATGGAGTATATGAAACTCGAGTCGTGAGACTGGAGCAAGAACTAAAGAGTGCCCAGAGCGAGCTGAATATGCTGAAAATGAGTCCAGCTTTGGCCACGCAACGAGAGGATTATGTGCTTGGGGAGATGGATCTTGTAAACAGGCAACTCGATTGTGAGTACAATCCTTGCTCTGATTACAGATTTTTGGCTACTCTTTTTCTTTTAACTCGACTTGTTCTTTTGCAGGTTTTGTCTTTGACTTCCAAGCAGAGCGAGCTCGCGTTGAGGAGCGTTTCGATAATGCTACTGACAACCCGACAACTGGTCGTCAGTATTTTTGGCTTGATAGGTTTCGAGCGCGCACACTCGCTACTTTGAAGGATCGTGCTTGGCGAAGCACTCTGTCGGGGGAATACTTTCTGGATTAACCCGCGGCCCAGTGCGACTTAACTTACTCGCACGGACGAAGGCCCACTTGGGAGCAAGCCCAATATTGAACCGCCATAAGGGGAAAGATCTAGAAGACATATCCCGGAGGACGTGAAGACCAAGTAGTCTCCGAGTAGGCCTCTGTGGATGTATTCCTTATGGGGGAAGTTTCCTTTTGTAACCTAGCGAGCCTCTGTGTATATAAAGAGGACTCGCAGGACTTAGAGCGGGTCAAGCTATCAAGCCCAAACCCTAGCTCATACGGCGAGTACCAGATCGGATCGCCTCCATTGTAACACCTCGATTATCATATCAATACCAATCTAGGGTAGGCAGGAAGTAGGTCTTTTACCTCACATTGAGGGGGCCGAACCTGGGTAAATCTGTGTTGATCTTTGTTCCTGCGATCCCAAGCTCGGAGATGCTTGACTCGCGTAATCCCACACCTACGAAGTCATCTATGACACCTGACGTGACAAACCCACGACAGTTGGCGCCCACCGTGGGGCCTGCGGTCAAAAGCGTCACGTTCCGCGCAGGATCGAAATCAGGCTTCAAGGACATCGCCATCGGCCAAGTTGAAGACATCAATGGGGTCCCCTTCATCGACGACTCAGAGTGGGGACCCGAGGCAGATCGCATCGAGTTCGGATACATCGTTCCCATCGGATCAGTAAAAGTTTTCGTCGGATCCGTCAGTCGCAGATCTATGGACGCGACTCAAGGAAGCGAATCGGTGAAGGAGCTGCGGCCGGTCAGGGTCCGCGTGTTGGAGGAGCTACAACAAGCTACGGCAAGATTGCCCATCCCCGTCCCGTCAAGACCTGTTTGGGGATCTCTACCAAATCAGGAAGGAGACCTCAAGATTGAAGAGATTGAAGCTATCAGGACGGAACTCTGTGAAGAGGCACAAAGACTCGCGGCTGAGCGCGAAAAACTCCAAGAAGAAGGTCGACGACTCCGTCGCTGCCAGCCGAAGCACCAGGCGGTGCGAACCAAGACGACATCTGAGCGCAAGAAACTCCAAGAAGAAGAGTGGCGACTCCGTCGTTGGCAGCAAAAACATCAGATCAAGATGGACAAGGAGAGATGAAATCACAGTTCCACGGCGACCCAGAGAGCAACGTGCACGCCGCGATAGGGATATTGTCAAAGATAGCACCGGTTGGAGACACAGAGCTGATAAGGAAGCTCGCTATGCGATCGACCTACTGCAAACCGCTGCTTTACAACAAGCAAATATGTATGGAGTCACGCCCAATGAGCCGCAAAACGAGGTATCATGGGGAGGAGAAAGGTGCAGCGTCGAAGAAGTGGTCAACCAGCTAGCAGGTTTGCAGGTATCATTGGAAAAAGAAAAGAAGATAGAAGGCGAGTCACGGAGTCCGGAGCGACTCAGCCATCCCAGATTGAAACTGATTCAGATGAAGATTCAGCGCCAGTAAACTCCTATTCATTATTGAAAGGACCAGCATGTTTGGAGAGGAAATACGGCTCACTCGTTTCCCCCCGAACTTCGACGAGTCGCAGCGAGTCACCACCTATCGCAGTGACCAAGACCCTGCCTTATGGATAGAAGATTACGAGGCAAGCATAACAGGGGCTGATGTGACTCAAGAAATACGTGCGAAATACTTCCACTTGGCAATACAGGGAGAAGCTAGGGATTGGCTGTTAAGGCTGCCATCAAAATCAATAAGCACATGGGAAGACTTGAAGGACAAGTTCATCGCAGATTCCAAACAGAAGATATGAAAAACCTTAGACAATGCATTCAAAAAGAGGACGAATCAAGCGGCGACTGGATCAAGAGAATCGCGGAGATCCTTGGCTCCGCCAAAAACTTAACAGTACAAGCTGCAATACAAGCTATGAGAAAGAACTGTAGATTTGAGCCGTTGGTGCACAAATTAAGTCGCGCTGAGCACAAGATTGATAGTTTCGACCAGCTTTTGGCAACGGCTGACAAGTACGCAAAGACAGATAAAGGGACAGGCGGCTTATCACAGAACCCAACGGGAAATGCAAGTCGCGAAACTGAACGTCGCGCACACCAGATGCAGGAGCAAGGGAGTGATAAGGCCTTACCCCTAATAACTGCAAGGGGATCTTCGACGTGCCTTGCGACTTACATCGCAGGAGAGATGGCAGGCCAGCGGGTCACACAAAGGCGCAATGTCATTATTACCGGAGGTGGAAAGAAGGCGACACGCCAGATACAGCTCGCAGCAGATCGATGCAGCACAAGAATAAATCTAGCTCTCGTCAAGAGCCTGACGTTTTACCTAGAAGAAACATAGGACAGTTTCATACAGTGGAGTACAAACGACGGATGGAAGCCGGAAGAGCGGTCAGATTTCAACGCCAGAAAGGTATCGTCGCTGGACAGAGCAATCGGTTATTTGGAGTCGCGGCGATCACCCCCCAGAAGTAAGAGATCCAGGACAGCCAGCTCTGGTGGTCACGCCAGAAGTCGCGGGATACAAGTTAAGTAAGGTTAATGGACGGAGGAGGAAGAGTAAACATCCTATATCAAGACACGCTCCGAAGAATGAATATACCCGAGACAAGGCTGCGACCATCCAGGAAAGAAATTCAAGGCATAATCCCAGGAGCTGTTACGCGACCAATCGGAAAGATAACACTTGAAGTTAGCTTTGGAACAGAGCGGAACTTCCGCACAGAGCTCCTAGACTTTGAGGTTGTAGCAGTCAAAAGCTCATATCATGCGATCTTTGGAAGAGAAGCCTATGTCAAATTTACCGCTCGCCCCTGCTACGTCTACCTACAGTTAAAGATACCAGGACCAAACGGTGTTATTACAATATATGGAGACAGCAGAGAGCGTTAGAATGCGAGAACGCAGGCTCAGTACTCGCAGAAGAAGCTTGCATCGCCAACTCTTCACATGGATATCAGTCGCAGATCGTAATCGCAGCTCAAAACGAGTCGCGTTGGAGGTACCGCGGAAGCGGCCAACAGGATGCAGCCACCGGATGGTAAATACCCACCGAGAAGTCGCGCATCAGCAAGATAATGCCCCAGAGGTCGCCTTGATACAAAAAGAAGACAAGAAATGGCGCATGTGCATAACCCAGCCTCGATCAACAACCCCAGCCAAAGGGGTCAGTTATCGTGAGTCCTTACAAAGCAAACTCAACTCAACATAAGTCGCAGCTCAGTGCGGCTGATCGCCCAACACAGTTGCTTCTGCTTCAACATGAGACATACATCGGAGCTATCATGCTCGACCCGAGTCGCTTTTAGCGACTCAAAATTGAACCAATCAGGTGTTCAACCCACTCCGTTAGGAGTATTAATTCGCAACTAAGTGCGATGAGTATCAAGTATGCATGGCCTGCGGGGAATAGAAAACCCGCATTAAAGGGCCTGCATCATCCTGTAACACCCTGTAAAACATCGAGTGATTATGAAATAAAGCCGGCACCCTTGACATTCAAGGGTTTGTCGTTTCGCCTCAACTATCATTGAGTCGCTGAGTCTTTTGAATTTCATATATCACTGACCCTTGAGGGCTCCTTACGAGCATCGCGAGTACCAATCGCACCTCAAATTTTGCCAAACTAGTGGCAATCCTTAAGCTAGAAGCGTCTTGCATTATGCGACCAAAGTACTGGGGTGTGGCGTCAATCGAGCTTGATTGCCTATCATGGCCGCTCTCGACCCTGAACACACATGTTCCTAGGAAATACTGAGCCGCGCGAGCGTCTACTTAATGGAATTATCAAGAAAAGAACCTGCTTATAGGTCACAAAAATACTGTTTATAATACATGAATATCTTACAGACTAACGGGCATGTCCCACATTATTTATTTTTCCTCTTCCGAGCAACAGGAGTGGGAATTGGCGCGGCTTGTCTCGCAGTTGCAGTCGCAGGTGTCCTAATAATCAGGGCGCCGCCAGACGAGGCAGAAGGGCCACCAGATACTGTTGCTGGAGTGGCAGCCCGAGATGACTCAGCTCCTGAGGACTTTTCCTTTGACACCTTGCTCCCATCAAGATTGAATTTATCGAGATAAGTGCCCAAGTCTAAGTTATCAACAAATTTTGTGGCATACCCGCGCATCCCTTTCCAGATATCGAAGTACTCGCTTATTGGCAGTTCAGTATCATCGCGCTCATCGCCAGGCCGTGGCGAGCAACCTTGCCAACATCTATCTCTGGATAATATGCTCGAAGCAATGTCAAGACATGCGCGGCTCCGGCGCGAGCAGAGGATCGTTTCCAATCAGAGACATAATGTGGAGCCTTGAGCAGTTTATTTATCCAATACTCGCAAGATGTTGGGCCATCAGTCGCAGGAGAGATTACCGTCATAACTTCCTTGGTAACCTTTAAGAAGCGCTGGCTGAGTCAGACAGATATACCAGTTGATCCTTCAATTGGAGCGGGACACTGGGGCCTCAGGTCCTATGTCAAAGAAAGAAAAGGCAAGAAACAAGTCAGAGACTAACGTTGGTTACCCAAAATATGTATGATTAAAGGAATAAAAGACCAACCAGCAAGCTGCAGGACGGCTGATTTGAGCAGCGAGTTATATTTTTCATCTCGCGCGGCGAGTTCCTTTGCGTGGTCTCCCTTCAGGCGATCAATCAATTCAGATTTAAGAGTCAGCCCTTCTCGCAAAGATCTAATGACCTCGTCTTTCTCCATGAGTCGCTGCTGCATATCAGCTTCAAGTTCTTTAAATTGCTCTTCGCAGGAGTCGAGTTGACCTTTGAGAGATTTTATTTCCTGATCTTGGTCCCTAATGACCTCATTATGCTGCTCCAGGCGAGACTGCATCATTTCAGGATGGTCTATGGAAATGCCTTTACCCTTTATTGAGCCAGAAGCATCAAGCAAGGACAGTTCACGCTGAAAACAAACAGAGCAAAACGCATAGGTAAATTATCCAGGAATTTGGGGGCTCGAGATTTGAAGCCAGGAAAAGAATCAACACCCCGTGCGATGACACAAGGTTTTGATCCTTGGGGGCTACGGTATATGTACCTGGCGACTTGAAGAAAATTGCTCAACTAAGCCGCGCAGCAGAGCAGCATGCTTGTCTCCAGCAGAAATTATGGCATCTGCGATTGACTTAGAACTATTTCCTGGAGCTGGAATTCTATTTTCAGTAGATACCCTACCAGCAGCAGGAGTTGTGGATGGAGCTGCGACTGGAGTCGCGGCAGGAGCCGCGTCTGCAATACCTTCCTCCAGGGAGGGCCTTGGTTGAGTCGCACCATTACTGTTTCCCACGTTTTCATCAGCAGCATCATCCTCGCTCATAGCTTGCTGAGAAGAAGTGGGATGGGAATTAGACTTGGTAGCCTCTTCAGACATGGCCCTGCAAAACATTGATGGGTTAATAAGCTGACCTAGCAGAGCCGCAACATTGAAAAGAAGGCGAACCATACCCAGAGGCGACACGGATACTCTTCATCAGGCAACCAGAGGAAGGAGAAGATAAACCTTGCAAATCTGAACCTACAGAGTATGAAAAGAAGTAGTGATCAGCAATTCCTTGCCAGAAATACGTAAACACAAAAAGAAAAGGAGAAGAGTCGCAAACAATTACCCGAGCTTATTGAGAAGCAATCCTTTGCAACAGCCTCGGAAGAAAAAGTAGCCTTGTTGGGATCAGCGAGTTTTAAAGATTTGGCAGCTCTTGTTTCTGCTAGTAACGCCAAGGCTTTGCGACGTTTCTCAGGCTGCGCGGGGTCTTCTGAGCTCTGGCATAAAATACGTTTCGAGGACCTGCGAGGCACCTCAGGAAGTTCCAGGAAAGGTGTATTTGGAGTCGAGGACAGAAGAGCGTCGGCCATTTGTTGTTCCTCTTCAGAAGCACTACCCTCGTGCATAACTGTATCTTCGCCAAAGGCTGCGGCTTGTTTGACGACTCAGCCGCGGATCCTTGGTTCAAGTCGACGTCCTCTGAGGAAGAACCCAGAAATAGGGATCGATCTGAAAAGGAGCTCAGGTCAGAAATAATTAATTTTGGAGAAGGAATTTTCGAGGAAACAGGTGACAAGTAAACATTACCACAAAAGGCTTGTGCTCAGCCCAGAAGGGAGCAAGTCCGACGTTGTCATACGAGTCAATATCCTCGTCCGTCACTCGGCGAATGAAATTTATCCACTCCCCTTTGTCCCAATCTTCAGGGCAAGTACGATCGACGTCGTTTGCATGACAAGTGAAATCCACCATAAGCCGCGAGCGGCGACTCACAGGCTGAACTCGCCACTTAGTCCAGCAAGATATGAGATCTAATCCAGTGAGACCATGGAGTGTCAGCGCTCTCACCTTGTCTAAAGGGATTCGATAAAGGGCAACGAAGAAGGATCAGGTTTGGAAGACAGCATCGGTAGCCTCGAAGGGAAGAGGAGACCAAAGAGGAGAGGAATTTCACCCTCAGGAGAAGTGTTTTTACAATAGAAGAATGTCCTTTGCCACTCCTTGATTTTCTTGGCAAGAGTTAGTTTTGGGAAGATACTACCCCTACGGCGTTGGAAGGAAATGGCGCCGCATTGGAGAAAAGGACCATCTGTGGTTTCCCTTTGACTATTGCAATTGAAAAGAGCAAGCCAGAAATCTATTGAAGGCGGGATACCCAGATAATCTTCGCAGAGGACGTGGAAGTTGCTCACTTGCAACATCGAATTAGGGCCAATATCATGGAAGCGGAGACCTAACCGCTGCATCAAGGAGCGGAAGAAGAGAGAGCCCGGGGGCTTGAACCCGCGCTCAACATGCTCCGCAAAAATCACTACTTCTCCTGGTTGAGGATTGGGGATTACCTCCTCACCAGCCGCCCGCCATTCGCATTGATCTTTTGGCGGAAGAAGGCCCCGTGCAGATAGGGATTCCAGGAAATCTTCGTCGACCCACGAGCCTTCCCAGTTGCACTTGCGGCGAGACATTTTTCTCAGATCGATGGAGATATCCACCGAAGGATTGTGAGTACGAGAAGCGAGATTGGAGGCGGCGGAAAGGAGTAGCGGATGCGTAATGCAGGACTTGATGCAGAACGCTGGGGAAAACGATGAGCCAAGATAAATAACCCAGACGCGGAAGACGTTTAGATCTGAAAATCAACCGTCAAGGCAGGATAAGTCGCGTTCTTGAGCCGCCAAGAAGAGTTATAAGCCGCAGATTGGAAATAAGAAAATTGGAGTTCAGCTGGGATAATTCACGTGCGCGGCTCAGGGGTTTGTTAAGACGAAGGAGCCTTCACTCGAAATCCAAGCTAAACTTGGGGGCTAATGTCGGGGGAATACTTTCTGGATTAACCCGCGGCCCAGTGCGACTTAACTTACTCGCACGGACGAAGGCCCACTTGGGAGCAAGCCCAATATTGAACCGCCATAAGGGGAAAGATCTAGAAGACATATCCCGGAGGACGTGAAGACCAAGTAGTCTCCGAGTAGGCCTCTGTGGATGTATTCCTTATGGGGGAAGTTTCCTTTTGTAACCTAGCGAGCCTCTGTGTATATAAAGAGGACTCGCAGGACTTAGAGCGGGTCAAGCTATCAAGCCCTAAACCCTAGCTCATACGGCGAGTACCAGATCGGATCGCCTCCATTGTAACACCTCGATTATCATATCAATACCAATCTAGGGTAGGCAGGAAGTAGGTCTTTTACCTCACATTGAGGGGCCGAACCTGGGTAAATCTGTGTTGATCTTTGTTCCTGCGATCCCAAGCTCGGAGATGCTTGACTCGCGTAATCCCACACCTACGAAGTCATCTATGACACCTGACGTGACAAACCCACGACACACTCAGCTACTCGAGTTATGCAGAGCGGCTTTCATTCGCATCAACCAGACCCTTTTTCCAACAGGACCACAACCACAAGGAATCCATGCCTTGCTCGATCTTTTCCGTCATGTAGGTCCTATCCGGGAGTTGCTTACCCAGAAGCTTGTGGCTGGAGCTAACGCGGCGATGGCATATGTTCGGAGTCGACGTCCCAACTTGGTGCTGCCGCCACCTGCTATTGGTGCGACTCTGTCCCAGGAAGACCTTGATGGCACTGTTCTTTCTGCGAGGATGCTGGTCGAGCGTAACCCATGCCCAACTCTTCGGCCTATTTTGCCCATCAAGGACGAGCTTGAAGATTAGAGGTTTTTGTGTATAAACTTGTATAGGGGGCAGCCCCCGAGTGTAAATTTGCCAATTGTATATAATATGAATTGTTTATTTTGCATTTCCGCAGCCCCCGAGTCTATTGAGTGGGGTTTATGAAACGTTTCGAGTGTGAACTAATGATTGTACAGCCCCCGAGTATTCGAGTGTGGCTGTGGAGTTTTTGTGTTTGCTGAAATTTATCCAATTTTGCTTTGAGACTCAGCCCCCGAGCGTTCGAGTGGGGCTGTGAAGTTTTGCGTTCCTGTTTGGACCTTTGTGACACAGCCCCCGAGTGTTCGGGTGCGGCTAAGGTGTTATTTTTGTGGAGCGAAAGCTCATGTTTTTGACAGCGCAGCCCCGAGCGTTCGGGTGCGGTTAAGGTGCTTGTTAGTAAGTTATGCAAATAGTAAACAAACAGAGATATGAGGAACATTGATTATATTCCACTTTTGAATGTTAAGCTGCAGGCCGCCTCATTAAAAACCTTCCAGCCCCCGTAGGTACCCTGGTAAGGAAAAGAGCGTGTCTGAAACCTGCAGCCATCCGACAGATCGCCTATTACATTGTATGACTGAGCAGTCTAAGCATAGAAACGGCGCAGGTGCGCAACGTTCCATGGATTGTGCGAAATTTCGCCTGTCTTCGCGTGGTTCAGTCTATACGCGCCACCGTCGATGACCTCGGTGACAATGAAGGGTCCCTCCATGGGGAGGTGCTAGCTCTAAGTTGACGAGGGAATATCTCCCCGGCAACAGTGCCAGAAACAATGCTTGTACGTCACACGTCAGTTGGGAACCCCAAGAGGAAGGTATGATGAGTGCAGCAGCAAGTTTTCCCTCAGTATGAAACCAAGGTTTAATCGAACCAGTAGGAAAACGAGGTTGCTTCGAAGGTGTTGGTGAAGGAGTGTAGTGCGGCGCAACACCAGGGATTCCGGTGCCAACGTGGAACCTGCACAACACAATCAAATTACTTTGCCCCAACTTAACAGTGAGGTTGTCAATCTCACCGGCTTGCTGAAAACAAAGGGTTAAACGTATCGAATGGAAGATGATGTTTGTTTGCATAAAACAGTAGAGAACAATGATTGCAGTAGATTGTATTTCAGATGTAAAAGAATGGACCGGGGTCCACAGTTCACTAGTGGTGTCTCTCCAATAAGATAACTAACATGCTGGGTAAACAAATTACAGCTGGGCAATTGACAATTGATAAGTGCATATAACATGCATGTGTGAGCTGTGGTGTCTACTATGAGATTCATTTGGGCATTACGACAAAGTACATAGACCGCTATCCAGCATGCATCTATGCCTAAATAGTCCACTTTCCGGTTAACATCCGTACCCCTTCCAGTATTAAGTTGCAAGCAACAGACAATTGCATTAAGTAATGTGCGTAATGTAAACAATACATTCATCCTTGAATAAAGCATTGCTGTTTTACCCCTAGTGGCAACAACACATCTACAACCTTAGAACTTGCTGTCACTATCCCAGGTTAAATAGAGGTTGAACCCAACTATCATGCATAAATACCCCCTCTTGGAGTCACAAGTATTCACTTGGCCAAGGCTTCAACAAGTAACGGAGAGCATGCAAGATCACAAATGACATAGACATGATAATATAATATTCAGCTCCACATAGGTATCAATATAAGTCAGATCCCAGCAAACACAACATGTAGCATTACAATAAGATGATCTTGATCATGATAGGCAGCTCACAAGATCTAAACATGATGGCACAAGTGGAGAAGACAACCATCTAGCTACTGCTATGGACCCATAGTCCAAGGATGAACTACTCACGCATCACTCCGGAGGCGGGCATGGCGATGTAGAGCCCTCCGGTGATGATTCCCCTCTCCGGCAGGGTGCCGGGAAGAGCTTCAGAACCCCCCGAGTTAGGGTTGACGACGGCGGCGGCAGCGAATATGTTCTGGATGAAAGGCTCGGTGTTTTAGGGTTTTCACGTCTCGGGGAATAAATAGGCGAAGGGGCGATGTCGGCGGACCCCCGAGGGGCCCAAACCACAGGGGCGCGGCTGGGCCCACTGCCGCGCCAGCCTGTGGTTTGGCCACCTCGTGGCTCTCTTCGTCTCTCCTTCGGACTCCGTGTACGTGCTGGAAAAATAGGGACTTGGCCTTTTGTTTCGTGCAATTCCGAGAATATTTCCAGAAGTAACTTTCTGAAACCAAAAACAGCAGAAAACAGGGAACTGGCACTGTGGCATCTTGTTAATAGGTTAGTCCCAGAAAATGCATAAAAGTGATATGAAGTGTATATAAAACATGTAGCAAATGGTATAATATAAGCATGGAACAGCAGAAATTATGGATACGTTGGAGACGTATCAAGCATCCCCAAGCTTAGTTCTACTCGTCCTCGAGTAGGTAAAACGATAACAACAAATAATTTCTGAGGAGACATGCTTTCACACAATCTTGATCAATATATTGCAAGGCTCATGTCATGAATGAAGTGACTCAAAGCAATGATCTATAGTTTGCTAACAAATAGATAAAGAGTAAACAATGAATCATATAAGCAAAAACTTTTCATGAATAGTACTTTCAAGACAAGCATCAAAAAGTTTTGCATAAGAGGTAACTCATAAAGCAATAGATTCAAAGTAAAAGGCATTGAAGCAACACAAAGGATGATTAAGTTTCAGCATTTGCTTTCAACTTGTAACATGTATATCTCATGGATAGTTGTCAACATAAAGCAATATAACAAGTGCAATAAGTAAACATGTAAGAATCAATGCACACAAAGTTGACACAAGTGTTTGCTTCTAAGATAGAAAGGAGTAGGTAAACTGACTCAACATAAAGTAAAAGATAGGCCCTTCGCAGAGGGAAGCAGGGATTAAATCATGTGCTAGAGCTTTTTAAGTTTTCGAAAGCATATAGAGAGCACAAAATAAGTATTTGAGAGGTGTTTGTTGTTGTCAACGAATGGTAGTGGGCACTCTAACCCCCTTGTCAACCAGACTTTCAAGAGCGGCTCCCATGAAGGACGTTATCTCTACCAGCAAGGTAGATCATCCCTCTTCTCTTTTGTTTACACATGTATTTTAGTTTCTTTATAGATGACACTCCTCCCAACCTTTTGCTTACACAAGCCATGGCTAACCGAATCCTCGGGTGCCTTCCAACATTCACATACCATGGAGGAGTGTCTATTTGCAAATTAAGTTGCTTACTGATAAATCAGGGCAAAACATGTGAAGAGAATTATTAATGAAAGTTGTAATTAATTGGGGCTGGGCACCCCGTTGCCAGCTCTTTTTGCAAATTATTGGATAAGCGGATGTATATGCCACTAGTCCATTGGTGAAAGTCTGTCAGAAGTAAATGACAAGATTGAAAGATAAAACACCACATACTTCCTCATGAGCTATAAAACATTGACACAAATAAGGAGTAATAAAGTTTTGAATAGTTTAAAGGTAGCACATGAAATATTTACTTGGAATGGCAGGAAATACCACATAGTAGGTAGGTATGGTGGACACAAATGGCATGGGTTTTGGCTCAAGTTTTGGATGCACGAGAAGCATTCCCTCTCAGTACAGAGTTTAGGCTAGCAAGGTTGTTTGAAGCAAACACAAGTATAAACCGGTACAGCAAGAATCACATAAAAACATATTGCAAGTATTATAAGACTCTACACTGTCTTCCTTGTTGCTCAAACATTTTACCAGAAAATATCTAGACCTTAGAGAGAACAAATATGCATCCCAAGTCTCAACAAGCTCTACGGTAGTTCTCCACTACTAGGCTTTAACTACATGATGCAAGAGCTTAAACATGATCTACTTGAGAGCTCAAAACAATTGCAAAGCATCAAATCGAAACAAGACAATGATCTACAAGAATGCATATGTCTTTTCCAATACCAACTACTACATGTAGCATTTTCTTTCTTCCAAACAAACACCAATAATTTATTTAAACATAAACTCTCCAAATGATAATATAATGCAGCAAGAGAGTATTTATAAACAAGTGCTAACAGCTCGAAGAGATGCATGAAAAACAGGAGCTAAAAGCACTGCAGTAGCTAGTTAAGAATACTCAACAAATATAAGTGAAGAACATGAGTATTCACATGAAAAAGCGGAGCGTGTCTCTCTCCCACACAAGGATTGCTAGGATCCGAATTTATTCAAACAAAAACAAAAATAAAAACACACAGACGCTCCAAGTAAAGCGCATAAGATGTGAAAGAATTAAAATATAGTTTCACTAGAGATGACCTGATAAGTTTGTTGATGAAGAAGGGGATGCCTTGGGCATCCCCAAGCTTAGACGCTTGAGTCTCTCTGAATATGGTTGGGATGAACCACGGGGGCATCCCCAAGCTTAGGCTTTTCACTCTTCTTGATCACATAATATCACCCTTCTCGCTTGATCCTTGAAAACTTCCTTCACACCAAACTCAAGACAGTTCTCATTAGAGGGTTAGTGCATAATCAAAAATTCTCATATTCTGTAATGATACAATCAATCCCAAAGCTTCTGGACATTAGCTACAGCCACCAATGCTTTGTGGAGCAAAGAAATCCACACAAACACAGTAAAAGAGCGAATGCAAAACAAAAGGCAGAATCTGTCAAAAACAGAACAGTCTGGAATGACGAATTTTTTCGAGGCACTTAAGTTGCTCAGATGGATCTGGCCTAAAATAATGAAAGTTGCGTACATATCTCAGGAATATGCGTGATTTTTTCAGAATTTTTTGAATTTTCTACAGGGAGATAAGCTCAAATCCGTGACAGCTAAAAATCTGTCACTGCGCAGAAATCCAAATCTTGCATCAACTTTCAATATAGAACTTTACTTGGCACAACATTGCGATAAAATAAAGATACAAAGGAGTTGCTACAGAAGTAACAAAACTCCTTGACTCAAAGAAAACAAAAATAACAGCAAATAAAAACGATGGGTTGTCTCCCATAAGCGCTTTTCTTTAACGCCTTTCAGCTAGGCGCAGAAAGTGAAAATCAAGTGTTGTCAAGAGAAGAAGCATCAACATCATAACTTGCTCTAACAATAGAGTCAAAAGGTAACTTCATTCTCTTCCTAGGGAAGTGTTCCATACCTTTCTTGAGAGGAAATTGGTACCTTATATTACCTTCTTTCATATCAATGATGGCACCAACAGTTCGAAGAAAAGGTCTTCCCAAAACAATAGGACAAGATGCATTGCATTCAATATCCATAACAATAAAATCAACGGGGACAAGGTTATTGTTTACTGTAATAAAAACATCATTAACTCGCCCCAAAGGTTTCTTCATAGCATTATCAGCGAGAAAAACATCCAAATAACAATGTTCCAAAGGTGGCAAATCAAGAATATCATAAAGCTTCTTGGGCAAAACCGAAATACTTGCACCAAGATCACACAAGGCATTGCAATCAAAATCATTCACCTTTACCTTAATGATGGGTTCCCAACCATCTTCTAATTTCCTAGGAATAGAAGCTTTAAGTTTCAACTTCTCCTCCCTAGCTTGCAAAAGAGCATTTGTAATATGCTTTGTAAAAGCCAAATTAATAGTGCTAGCATTGGGACTTCTAGCTAATTTTTGCAAGAACATAATAACTTCAGAGATGTTACAATCATCAAAATCAAAATCATTATTGTCAATGGTGGTGGAACCATTGTCTCCAATAGTTTGAAAAATTTCAGCACTTTTATCAGAAAAAGTTTCAGCAGTTTTAGGCAATTTCAAACGCTTTGCAGAAGTAGTAGAGACATTACCAACACCAATAACATTACCATCAATAGTAGGAGGCTTACTAGCATGTAAAACATTAGCATTACTAGTGGTGGTGATAGTACAAACTCTAACTATACTATTCTCTTTTTCAAGTTCTTCCTCTTTTTCCCACCTAGCATGCAATTCAGCCAACATCCTAATATTATTATCAATTCGAACTTGGATGGCATTTGCTGTAGCAAATGACTCATCAAGACCTTCAGGTTTCGCTGCCATGTTATTAATCAAAGAGGACTGAGCTTCAGACATAGATGAAATACGGTTTTCAGCAATGGAAATCTTAGTTTGCAAACCTGAAATCTCACTATTTATATTTTCGAGTTGCTGTCCTATATTCTTCAACATGGCAGTTTGTTCATTCATAGCTTTTGTAAACAATTGATTTTGCTCAAATTGTGATTGCATAAAGCTTTTAGTTGATCTCTCAATTTCTATCATCCTTTCCTCACTAGGCATAAAAGATCTAGCATTAAATAACCATTACCACTTGAAGGAAAAAGCCTAGAGTTGTTGCTACCAAAATTATTCCTATAAGCATTGTTGTTGAAGTTGTTGTTTTTAATGAAGTTTACATCAACATGCTCTTCTTGAGCAACCAATGAAGCTAAAGGAACATTATTAGGATCAACATGAGATCTACCATTCACAAGCATAGACATAATAGCATCAATCTTATCACTCAAAGAGGAGGTTTCTTCAACAGAATTTACCTTCTTACCTTGAGGAGCTCTTTCGGTGTGCCATTCGGAATAGTTGATCATCATATCATCAAGTAGCTTTGTTGCTGCACCTAAAGTGATGGACATAAAGGTTCCTCCAGAGGCTGAATCCAATAAGTTCCTTGAGGAAAAATTTAATCCTGCATAAAAGGTTTGGATGATCATCCAAGTAGTCAGTCCATGAGTGGGACAATTCTTCACCAAAGATTTCATTCTTTCCCAAGCTTGAGCAACATGTTCATTATCAAGTTGTTTAAAATTCATAATGCTACTTCTCAAGGATATAATCTTAGCAGGAGGATAATATTTCCCTATGAAAGCATCTTTGCATTTTGTCCAAGAATAATACTATTTCTAGGCAAAGAAAGCAACCATTCTTTAGCTCTTCCTCTCAAGGAGAAAGGAAAAAGTTTCAGTTTTATAATATCCCCATCCATATCCTTATACTTTTGCATTTCACAAAGTTCAACAAAGTTATTAAGATGGGCAGCAGCATCATCAGTACTAACACCAGAAAATTGCTCTTTCATAACAAGATTTAATAGAGCAGGTTTAATTTCATAAAATTCTGCTTTAGAAGCAGGTGGAGCAATAGGAGTGCATATGAAATCATTGTTGTTTGTGCTAGTGAAGTCACACAACTTAGTGTTCTCAGGAGTACTCATTTTGAAAAACAAAATCAAACTGAATTAAACAAGTAACTAATTTTTTTGTGTTTTTGATAAAGAGAGCAAACAAGACTAAATAAAAATAAACTAAGCAAGACAAATAACAAAGTAAAGAGATTGGGTGTGAGAGACTCCCCTTGCAGAAGCAATTCGGTTTTCCCGGCAACGGCGCCAGAAAACGTGTTGCTAGCTAAGTTGACGAGGGAATATCTCCCGGCAACGGCGCCAGAAAACGTGTTGCTAGCTCTAAGTTGACGAGGGAATATCTCCCCGGCAACAGTGCCAGAAACAATGCTTGTACGTCACACGTCAGTTGGGAACCCCAAGAGGAAGGTATGATGAGTGCAGCAGCAAGTTTTCCCTCAGTATGAAACCAAGGTTTAATCGAACCAGTAGGAAAACGAGGTTGCTTCGAAGGTGTTGGTGAAGGAGTGTAGTGCGGCGCAACACCAGGGATTCCGGTGCCAACGTGGAACCTGCACAACACAATCAAATTACTTTGCCCCAACTTAACAGTGAGGTTGTCAATCTCACCGGCTTGCTGAAAACAAAGGGTTAAACGTATCGTATGGAAGATGATGTTTGTTTGCATAAAACAGTAGAGAACAATGATTGCAGTAGATTGTATTTCAGATGTAAAAGAATGGACCGGGGTCCACAGTTCACTAGTGGTGTCTCTCCAATAAGATAACTAACATGCTGGGTAAACAAATTACAGCTGGGCAATTGACAATTGATAAGTGCATATAACATGCATGTGTGAGTTGTGGTGTCTACTATGAGATTCATTTGGGCATTACGACAAAGTACATAGACCGCTATCCAGCATGCATCTATGCCTAAATAGTCCACTTTCCGGTTAACATCCGTACCCCTTCCAGTATTAAGTTGCAAGCAACAGACAATTGCATTAAGTAATGTGCGTAATGTAAACAATACATTCATCCTTGAATAAAGCATTGTTGTTTTACCCCTAGTGCCAACAACACATCTACAATCTTAGAACTTGCTGTCACTATCCCAGGTTAAATAGAGGTTGAACCCAACTATCATGCATAAATACCCCCTCTTGGAGTCACAAGTATTCACTTGGCCAAGGCTTCAACAAGTAACGGAGAGCATGCAAGATCACAAATGACATAGACATGATAATATAATATTCAGCTCCACATAGGTATCAATATAAGTCAGATCCCAGCAAACACAACATGTAGCATTACAATAAGATGATCTTGATCATGATAGGCAGCTCACAAGATCTAAACATGATGGCACAAGTGGAGAAGACAACCATCTAGCTACTGCTATGGACCCATAGTCCAAGGATGAACTACTCACGCATCACTCCGGAGGCGGGCATGGCGACGTAGAGCCCTCCGATGATGATTCCCCTCTTCGGCAGGGTGCCGGGAAGAGCTTCAGAACCCCCCGAGTTAGGGTTGACGACGGCGGCGGCAGCGAATATGTTATGGATGAAAGGCTCGGTGTTTTAGGGTTTTCACGTCTCGGGGAATAAATAGGCGAATGGGCGATGTCGGCGGACCCCCGAGGGGCCCAAACCACTAGGTGGCGCGGCTGGGCCCACTGCCGCGCCAGCCTGTGGTTTGGCCACCTCCTGGCTCCTCTTCGTTTCTCCTTCGGACTCCGTGTACGTGTTGGAAAAATAGGGACTTGGCCTTTTGTTTCGTGCAATTCCGAGAATATTTCCAGAAGTAACTTTCTGAAACCAAAAACAGCAGAAAACAGGGAACTGGCACTGTGGCATCTTGTTAATAGGTTAGTCCCAGAAAATGCATAAAAGTGATATGAAGTGTATATAAAACATGTAGCAAATGGTATAATATAAGCATGGAACAGCAGAAATTAAGGATACGTTGGAGACGTATCAGGAGGCGAGCTTGTGCACCTTCTTCTGATTCAGCCGAAGCACCAGGTCGCCAACCACGAAGGACCTGGTGCGCAGTCGACGGCTATGGTAGTTGCGGAGATCCTGCTGATAGACAGCTGTGCGAGCCTGGGCCGTGTCGCGTGCTTCTTCGAGCAAGTCGACTGCGTCTTCGAGTGCTTCTTCTGCGTCGTCTTCGTTGTATGCTGCCACCCTTGGTGCATCGAACTTTACATCGGATGGCAGGATTGCCTCTGCGCCATAGACCATGAAAAATGGTGTGAATTGTGTTGAAGCGTTAGGAGTTGTGCGCAAGCTCCACAGTACCGACGAAGTTCTTCAACCCAAGCACCCGCGGCTCTTTTGAGTGGCACCAGGAGGCGTTTCTTGATTCCGCTGCACACGAGTCCATTGGCTTTTTCGACTTGGCCATTGGACTGCGGGTGTGCCACGGATGCATAGTTGAGCGTGATGCTTTGCTCTTTGCAGAAGGAACGGAATTCTTCAGCCGTGAAGTTTGTGCCGTTATCAGTTATGATGCTGCTTGGGACGCCGAAGCGGTAGATGATGGTCTTTATGAAGTTAACTGCCGTAGTAGCAGTCGAATTTGTGATGGGGACTGCTTCGATCCACTTTGTGAACTTGTCAACTGCCACCAGGAGATGAGTGTGTCCTCCGTGCGAAGATTTTTTGAGTGGCCCAACCATATCTAGCCCCCACTGGGCGAAAGGCCAGGCCAATGGTATTGTCTTCAATGCTGATGCAGGTGCGTGCTTTGTGGCGAATTTTTGACAGCCGATGCACCTTTTGACTATGTCCTCCGCGTCCTTGAGTGCTGTGGGCCAGTAAAAACCTGCTCGAAAGGCTTTGGCTACGAGTGATCGGCTGCTGGCGTGATGTCCGCAGGTACCTGCATGAATATCTCGAAGGATGGCTTTGCCATCTTCGAATGCGATGCACGTTGGAACATACCTGATATGCTGCGTTTGTACAACTCGCCATTGATGATGGTGTATGCTTTAGACCGTCGAGTGACACGTCGTGAGTCAGTTATGTCGTCAGGTAGCTCGTTGCGGAGTATGTATGCCAGGAAAGGTTGAGTCCAAGTTGGCTCAATGAGGAGTACCTCGACTGGCGGGTCCTCTGTGCTGGGTGTTTTGCTCTTGGCTGGTGCGGTCGATGTAGGAGGTGCCCGTTTTTCCTTGATTGATCTGTGCTCAATGCGCTCGAGGAAGACACCAGGTGGAACTTGCGCCTTGGTTGAGCCTAGATTGGCTAGTATGTCTGCTTCCTCGTTGCTTTCTCTCCCTATGTGTCGCAACTCGCAGCCTCGAAGCTGCCCTCCATTATGTTGTACAGGTCGCGGTAGGCGATCATGTTGTCTGCTATGGCGTCACAGGCCTTCATTGTTTGCTGCACCACCAGATTCGAGTCACCGTAGATCATTAATCGAGTGCACCCGAGAGCTTTGGCCATCCGCATGCCATGGATCAAGGCTTCGTACTCGGCCTCGTTGTTTGATGGTAACTCGAATCCCATTTGCAGGACGTAGCGAAGCTTGTCTCCTTTTGGCGATATGAGGATGACACCTGCGCCTGCACCTTCGTTTTTCTTGGACCCGTCGAAGTACATGGTCCATGAGTTGGACACATCTGGCGCTCCAGGCAACTGAGCTTCGATCCACTCGGTTGTGAAGTCGGGTAAGACTTGTGCTTTGATGGCCTTCGGGTGATCGTATCTGATGTCCCTTGGTCCCAGCTCGATGAGCCATTTTGCGACTCTCCCAGTTGCGTTGGGGTTTGTGAGAATATCCCCGATCCCTGAGTTACTGATTACAGTGATCGGGTGTTCTGCGAAGTAGTGCGTCAGCTTCCTTGATGACATGAACACGGCGTAGGCCAGCTTTTGATAGTGCGGGTACCGCTGTTTTGATATGGAGAGGACCTCACTCAAGTAGTAGACTGGGCGTTGTATGCTTTGGGCGTGTCCCTCTTCCATGCGTTCGACCACCAGTACGGTACTCACCACCCTGTTGGTAGCCGAGACGTATAGGTATAGCGGTTCCCGTTCCTTAGGTGCGACGAGGACTGGAGGGCTTGTGAGGACTCGCTTGAGATCCGTGAAAGCTGCTTCGGCTTCCCGTCCACTCGAACTTGTCTGCTTTCTTCATCAGTTGATAGAACGGAGTGCTTTTTCGCCTAGTTTGCTGATGAAGCGGCTGAGCGCCGCCACTCGACCTGCTAATTTTTGTACGTCATGAAGCTTTGAAGGCCTTTGCATTGTCAAGATGGCCTGTATTTTCTCCGGGTCCGCCTCGATTCCACGAGCTGAGACTAGATAACCCAAGAGCTGCCCGGCTGGTACGCCGAACGTGCACTTCTTAGGATTGAGCTTGATGTGGAAGTGCTTGAGGTTGGCGAACGTCTCTCGCAGGTCGTCGAGTAGTGTGTTTTCTTCCCTTGTTGTGATGACAATGTCGTCCACATATACTTGGACGTTTCGTCCGATCTGCTTTTTGAGGCAATCTTGCATCATGCGCTGGTATGTCGCACCCGCGTTTTTGAGCCCAAAGGGCATGGTTGTGTAGCAGTAGACCCCGAGTGGGGTTATGAACGCCGTTTTCTCTTCATCTTCTCCTTCATCCTTATCTGGTGGTAACCTGAGTAAGCGTCCAGGAAGGATAGGCGTGCGCATCCGGCGGTGGAGTCGACGATCTGGTCGATTCGAGGCAGCGGGAAGTGATCCTTTGGACAGCATTTGTTGAGGGCTGTGAAGTCCACGCACATCCGAAGGATATCTGTATGCTTCTTTTCTACAAGTACGGGGTTAGCCACCCATTGTGATTTCTTGATTTCTCGGATGAACCCTGCCGCGAGTAGTCTATCAACTTCAGACTCGACGGCGGTTCTTTTTGGGCCGGAAACGCGGCGCATTGTTTGTTTTACTGGCTTGGCATCTGGAAACAGTTGGAGAGAGTGCTCGGCGAATTCCCTGGGGATACCTGGCATGTCGGCTGGACACCACGCAAATATCTCCCAGTTCTCACGGAGGAATTCGACGAGCGCGCTTTCCTATGCGATAGGCAACTCGACGATACATTGACTGTCTTGGACGGATCGGTCGGGTGCACCTGATGTGACCTTGTGTCATTTGTTGCGTTGAACGCTCTGTCGACTGCCAATTTTTTGTGTTCCTGCATGAGTGTGCGGTCGTTGGAATCGACAGATCGGCGAGTGCTCTTCCATACCGAACGTCTCAGAGATTTTGCTGAACTCGCGGTCGCAAGAATCGGACCTTTGAAAGTTTCCAGTGACAGTGATGACTCCTTTTGGCCCTGGCATCTTTAGCTTGAGGTAGGCATAATGTGGACTGCCATGAATCGAGCGAACGTTGGGCGTCCAAGTATGGCGTGGTATTGTGACTTCCAGTCGACGACCTCGAACTCAATCGATTCCGTCCTGAAGTGACTTGGGTCCCCGAACGTGACGTCGAGTTGTATTGTGCCTTCTGGGCTGACTGCTTTGCCTGGGACGATACCGTGGAAGGTATTTGTGGATTTGGGTAGATTTTCGACTGACCTGTTCATTTTGCGGAGTGTGTCTGCAAAGATGATGTTGATGCCGCTGCCTCCATCCATGAAGACTTTGGTCATGGCGTAACCTCCAATTTGCGCATCGAGTACCAGAGCTGCGTGCCCTGGTCGAACTACAGCTGGGGGGTGGTCCCCCGGCTGAAGTTTATGGCAGTTTCGGATCCCTTCAAAAATTCAGGAACAGCGGGGGTGCCATGACAGCCATGTTCACCTGTCGAGTGCGTAGTTTTTGCTGCCTATTGGAGGGCGCGACTTCTGTATCATGTTCACCTGCCCTGAGGCTGAGGGTACCGATCCTCCTCTACCCGAGGTACGGGGTGTATGGCGCCCGCAACATGTCCGCCTGCGGCAGGCTGTGGTGGTGGTGGTGCCATCAGGGCAGGTACAGTGTTTGGCTGAGGTGCAGTTGCGGCGGGTGCCTTTCTGAGATGCATGTATTCAGATGCCAATTTGTCGAATTCTCTACAGTTCTTCAACGAGTGATTGGAGCGCAATTTTCCGTCCTCCCCTTTGTACAGGTGGAATCTGCAATAGTCATCCATCTTGTCATCGAATGAGCGCTCGTTTTGTGCATCAGAACGCGGCTTTCGCCACTCTTGCTTCTTGTAGCTGTTACTTCGTTGCTCGCGGTCTCGACTATCCCGGCGATCATCCGGCCTCCGGTCGCTTCTATCTTGGTCGTCACGGGGTTGTGTGAACCCAGCCGCCATGAACTCGGATCTGTCGTCGTCGTAATGACGTTTGGAACGCTTGCGCCTCCGATCATCTCTGTATGTGTCCCTGCGGCTTCGGCTGCCGCTGTCATGGTTGTCGCGTGGTGAAGAGGCGCGGGTTGCTCGCACCGAGTCTTCTCCATCTGCCCACTCAGTCGCGATTTTTATGAGGTTAGCCATGGAGGTTGGCTTTTCTCGACCAAGTGCTTCTTTGAAATCTCCCTGGCGAGACCCATGATGAAGGCGTCCATGGCCCTATCTTCGATATTGCGCCGACTGAGTTGCGTATGGTGGTCCATCGCCGTATGTATGATCTCAATGTTTCGTCTGATCGCTGAGTGCAGGCTCTCAGTTCTTCGAATGTTTTCGGTCGCTCGCACAGAGGTTCGAAGTTCTTGATGAAGTCTCTGCGGAAGTGATCCCACGAGTCGTATGACGACGGAGGTAGCGCCTTGAGCCAGTCGCGGGCTGTACCTTCGAGCATGAGTCGTATGTATTGCATTGCCGTAGTATTCGTGCCTCGTTGGCATGAGACGGCGAGTCTGTAGTCTTCTAGCCATCCTGAAGGTTCCTGTCGACCTGTGTACTTGGGTTGTTCAGATGTTAGCTTGAACCCTTTGGGCATCCGTGTCTCGCGGATGCGGCGAGTGAAACACAAGGCTCCGCATGGCTCGGGCTCCCGGTCGGAATATGAGTCGCTACTGGAAGACCTTCGAGATCTGCTTCTGCTGGACCTGTGTCGGCGTGTGCCTTTCCTTGTTTCCTCCGAGTGGTGACTGCGACACTACGATCGTGTGCTGCCTGTCGCGAGCTGACTATGTTGCGATCTCGACTCCCTCCTGGAGTTTTGCATCCGGATGTATGGCCTTCACCGCTAGGGCCAGTGATTTGAGCTGTTGGCGATGCAGGGCTGCGTTGGGATCGTCCGCCGGAGGCTGCATTGCTTTGAGGTAAGCACCCACAGAGAAAAGAGCACCCGCAGCTGTTTTGGGTACTGGGATTCCTTCGTCGTCGTGTGTCATGAATGACAAGCCTAGGTTGCGAGTAATTGCCTCCCTCTCATCTTCGGGAGGCGTGCCAGCCTCGATCTGCCTCTTGGGCTCGCCCGCCCTGTGGAGCTAAGTGATAGTTGTCTTCTTCGTGCGCTCGAGATGCTGGCTTGCCTTTTGCGCTCCTCGAGTGTTGCTCTGATGTTTTGCAGGCGAAGTGATTCCTGCCAGTTGAAGTACTGGAAGGTCAACGTCTCTTCTGGAGTTGCGTCTGCTGGCATCATTGTGCACTCCTTAATGACTTTGTCTGCTTTTGCTGCCATCTCAGCAGTAATTGTCAGAGTTGTGACCCCATCCGGCATAGTTACCGTGCATGGGAATTCTGTAGGCCTGCGGCAGGCTGCGGCTTCAGATGATTCTCCGTTGATGGCAACGTAAACCTGATGGGGGATGACCCGCGGGTACGTGTATGTGCTGCCAATTCCTGTCATGGACTCGACGTCTTCATCAAGGCTCATGTCGGAGTCGGTATGCCCGTCGAGTGGTCCGTCTGGACGGATCTCGTTGTCGATGCGTTCATCGTCTATGCTCATCTCGGCGTCAGCAAAACCGTTGTGGACCTCGGAGTCGAGTTTGTTGTTGGTGCAGATCTCAGAGTCGACGTTGTTGTCGTTATGAATTTCGGGTTCGTCGAAGTCGTCGAGGGAGATCCCGTAGTCGAGGGTGTCATCGAGTGGAAAATCGAGCTCGAGATCGTTTTTGCGGTATGCTGATTCAGCTTCCTCACCTTGGAGTTCTTTTGTCATGTACTCGTTGATCTCTCGAGTCGACATGGTTGTTGCAGATGAGCAGGCTTCGAGAATCGACAATGGGACGGACGCAGTCGATGGAGCCTCGGGTGCGGCAGTCGCGAGTTGTCGTGGATCTGTCAAGTCCTGCGTACCAAACTTGTTTACGAAAAAATTGAATGCTCCAACAGTTAAATCCAAACCTGACTCGAGACTAGCGAACGTCTCTCGGACTTCTGGCGAGTGTGGATCAAATGTGCCTTTTGTTGGTGAAGTTGGCGGGCTGCCAATTTTCGAGCGAGTCGGCGAGTTGCCGTATGTCGACCGAGTCGGCGAGTTGTGGTTTGTCGATGCAGTCGGCGAGTTGCCGTTCGTAGATGCGATCGGCGAGTCGCCGTTTTCCGATGGAACCGGCGAAACCGTGAGTCCAGTACTATTCTTTCCCACAGACGACGCCAATTGACGAGGGGTTAACTCATCAAATCCCATGGTTAAGGACCTAGGGTTGAGATTACGGGGGAGAGAACGTGGTAGAGCTGGTAGTTTCGTCGGCTGACAAGAAAAAGCAGGATTTACCCAGGTTCAGGCCTCCGGAGAGTAACACCCTACTTCCTGCTTGTCTGGTATTGATATGAGGGTATATGTGAGCTACAATGGAGTCCCGAGAGATGTCGATCTCGCTAGGGCTTTGGTGGTTCGAGTATTGCGTGTCCCTTCATCAGCGGCCCTCCCAGCCTTTATATAATAGGCTGGGTCTCGGGAGTTCGCAACCGACTCAGATTTACAAGTAAGGAAAGTCTAAACCAACTATTGCTTCGCCTAACTTGGAGGATACTCCATCTTCTTGGGCCTTCCTTCATGGGCTTCATGTAGGCTCTTGATAGTTAGGCCTAATCGATACGTGCACCAGGTACCCTCATGGTAGGGTACCCGAAAGGTATATCCCCATCAACTGAAGTCATAGTAACTACTTTCTGTTAAAATAAATTCTTGAACTGAAAACTTGGGCAGTTTACATCTAGGAGCACGGATCTCGATTGAGTTGAATGTTATGATGGAGTATGGATATCATAATGCAGTAAGAATCAATTTTGTTACTCCTGCCATCTTTGTACACCTGAAATCTTGTTGGATGTTGACCGTTTCACTGCTGAAAAACTAGTAAGAGTTCATAATGTACTGTATTACGAAACAATGTAATTAAGGATTGAACGCAGGTTGCCAAGAAGTTTTGTTCAGATTCAGTCTAAGGAGTCAAGGTTGGATTGAAGGGTGCACCTATAAACACAACTAGATCAATCATGTAAAAGTATTGTACGATTTTGTGATCACCTCATGAATCAAGTCTGTGAGAACTTCACCATCATATTGGTCCTTAAAGCATCTTCATCGCGAGTAGCCAAATTCGTGTTAGACACTCCCTAATTGGGCCCTCTTGGGGTGCCAGACATGTGTTATATGTAAATTGGTTTTAAGTCATGATTTGTGTATACCCTAGAAATGAGCTTGGTCAATCCCCGGAATGTTTACTTTAAGTCATGATTGTGCATACATATTCATTTCAGCTAAAATTATTGCAGCTGCACATGAGTTTGAATAATTCTCGATTGACCCAGATTTTAAGTTAAAGCTCGATCAGCTTCTGAAACGTTCCATCACGTCGTGATTTTTGATAGAATGGGAGTTGCAAGTGGCTTACAACTGAGATTTTGGAGTTGTAAGTGAGTTCAACTAAGGTTTTTTCAGTTGCAAGTGGGGTTGTAGCGGACTGAGTTTTTTCCAGTTGCAAGTGAGGTTGCAACTTGTTTTTCTCAGTTACAAGTCGGTTGCAACAGAGTTTGTTTCCATTTGTAGATGAGGTTGCAACTCAAATTTTTCAGTTGTAAATGGGTTGTGACTGTTTTTTTCAGCTGCAAGTGTGGTTGCAACTATATTTTTAGTTGCACGTGGGTTGAAGTTGAGTATTTTTCAGTTGCAAGTTGGTTGTAACTGAAATTTTCCAGTTGTAAATGAGCTGCAACTGAGATTTTTGAGTTGTAAGTAGTTTTTATTCCAATTGCAAACGACGTGCAATTTTGTTTTTTCAGTTGCAAATGGGTTATGACGGATATTTTCCACATATAAATGGGTTGCAACTGACATTATTTACGACTGCAGGTGAGATTGCAACTGAGATTTTCTTGTTGTAACTCGGTTTTTTATTCCAACTACAAGCGGGTTATAACTGACTTTATTCCAAATTGCAAGTGAGTTGTAACTAAGACTTTCCAATTAAAAATAGTTTTTTCAAGTTACAAGCGAGTTGCAACTCAGATTTTTAGTTGTAACTGGGTTGTAACTAAGACTTTCCAATTGTAACTTTAGTGTAAGAATCTGGAATTACTTACAGGTTGAGTGGCATCATCATGATCAGCTTATCACAGTTGTCTCGGAAGCTAGAAAGGAGTTTGCTCAACCCTTCTTCACAGAGGTAGTTCTGCTGGCATGTTGGAGTATTTGGAAAGTTCGAAATGATAAAATCTTTAACAATGTAACTCCCAGGTTTGCCAACTGGCGTGACAATTCCATTCATGATGTACAGCTACATGCTTACCGTATGAAACAGAAACATAAAGATAGATTAGCTGACTGGATAGCTAAGTTAGTCTGATATAGGTCTGAAATAGGTTTGTTTTCTTACTCCTAACTCTGTAATTAGCTTTGTAAGTTCTTGGAAGTAATAAAGTGGGCTGTGGGGCTTTTTGCCTTACAGTAGAAAAGTTTCCAAAAAAACTAAGACTTTCCAATTAAATGTAGTCTTTTTAAAAGTTGCAACCGAGAGTTTCCAGTTGCATGCATGTTTTTTTTAGTTGCAATTTCGATGCAACTGAGTTTTTCCCAGTTGCAAGCTGGCTGTAACATGGATCTTCCCTATTGTATATGAGATGCAGCTGAATTTTCACGATTCATACTGGCATGGGAGTTGCACATGTGTTGCAATAGAGATTTTTCCCGGTTGCATTTGGGTTTTCTATGAGAAAAATGCCTAAAATGTTGGATTAGTTTGCGCCGTGATTATTGCTGTCCTATGAGTTGTGAGTTACAGATGAGTCGCAACTGAAATTATCCTAGTTGTGCATGGCTCACAACTTGCAACTGAGAAGAAATGACCAAGACGTTGTATTTGCATTGTGATTCGTAACATCCCTGAGTTGCACGTGTGTTGAAATTGAGATTTTCTCTATACACACATGGGTTGTAGTGGGAAAAAAATGTCCATACTGTTGAATTTGTTAGAAATGTGTTCATTCTATTTTGATTAAATTTCCATGATTTTTTGTTTATTTTTTGCTAGCAGCCTACAACATCATCATTTGCTTAGAGCTAATGCCAGGTTACGGCGGCGCTTAATAGGCCTAGTGCCTACTGCCTAGCAGCTAGCCACCGCGCCGTGTTCGGGAGAGACGGACGAGTCCGCGTCCGGCTCCGGCGCAGAGAAGCTCTGCCGCGTATCTATATTTACCAGCCGCCTCCGGCGATCTGATCAGAGAATCAGAGGAGCGGCAGCAAGAACCAAACAAAGGCGCCGCCATTGCCAGGCAACAATGCCGCGCGTCACTACGTACGCCATGAAAACCGAGGGGCTCCGCAAGAAGGCGCCGGAGCTTGCCATCCTCTGCGTCGTCCGGGTCGCGCTCGTCTGCGCCCCCGCACCCGGCGCCGGCAACGAGGCCCGGCTCGTGTGGGAGGCGGACGAGGGCGTCCTCGACAGGTACCGCGGCGCCGCCGTCCCGCCGCACACGCACCGGAGCTACCTCGAGGCCGAGCTGGGAAAGGAGAGGGCGAAGCTCGCCAGGGTGCGGCACGGCGCCTGCCCCGGCGCGCTCGCGGACTGGGACGCGGCGCTCAACGACATGACGACGGACGAGGCGCGGGAGGTGCTCGAGAGAATCGACGCCGCGTCGCCGCGCTGCGAGCCGCCGGCGACAGGATGGTGGCTCTGGGCTTGCCTGCCTACGGTGAGCAGGTCGCGCTCGCGGCGCTCGATGATGGTGCTTCCGACGACGCCTCCAGCGCGCCGCAGCAGCTCGGGCTGGAGGACGCCGGCTTCCAGATGCAGATGATGCCGCGCCACGGTGGGAACAAAGACGGCGGCCTGCTCGAGCAATTGTCGTGGGACGATCGCTTCTCGATGGAGCCGGGATATGGCCTCGAATCATGCGTCAGCGGCAACTGCGGCGTGGGCGCCGTCCACGAGACGCAGGCGCCGGCGGGCTACGACGACAATGCTGATTGCGGCTGGCCCGATCTGACCATGTGGTACGCTGATGACGGGTCGTGCTTGCCGGCTGGGTACTACTACCCCAAGCTCATGGACGACACTCCTGAGCACTACTCTGCTCAGGTGGTCACCGGCGGGGGCTACATCGACACGCTACCGCACCAGTACCTCATGGGTATGGATGAGAACTTCACTAATCTGGACAACAGCTACAAGGCGCAATGGCAGGCCGAGGAGTACCAGCGCTCCGGCAGCAGCTCCACCATGGATGAGAAATACAGTTATCTGGACAACAGCTACGCGGCGCCTTTGCAAGCCGAGGAGTTCCAGCGCTCCGACAATGGCACCGGCCAGTACCAGTATCATTATTCGGATCCCGGGACATACAGCTCCCGCCAAGTCTTCCGTCATCGCTACTAGACCACTGGTGTAGATTCGAAAAGCTTTCTGTTACTAGGGGAAATGACAGTAGCTAAGAAATAGTTAGAATTTTGCAGATTTACATAGTTTCGTATTGAAGTTAGAATGTTGCATCGTACTGCTAGTTTAAAATTTTGCAGATTTACATAGTTTCCTGTATTACACCCTAGTTCATGCTCATCAGACACTCGACAGTAGAAACAGTCGATGTCCAGTACATGTACTCATCTAAATTATCTAGCTACGTTTGACTGATTTATCCTCTTGCGTGTAACTAATAATACATGAACCTTTCTTATATCTATATCTAATCCAGTGTTGCTGCTGCTTTCGATTTCTGGATTTCAGTGTTAGATGTTTGTTTTCGTCAGTTTCGTCAGACTTAGGTGTTAGCCGTTTTTTTTAGATAAAAGGCTCAAAGAGCCCAACTTTGAATTAACAAAGCCAGTACGGCAGATTACAGAGTACAAACACACAGCTTACAAGACTCACACACCCAACAAACAGAATAGGAAAAAGCATCGCTTGGATAGTCGAGGCCATCGTCTTCCACCGCGGACGCCACCGGAGCGAGGCAGGACAAAGCAGGAGGCACGAGCAACGGTAGAACGCAGACACATCGAATCCACTGGCCAAAGGTGCAGCCTTGCGGCCTCTGTCGTCGAAGAGGGACCCTTTCCCTCTCGCACTGGCTCGAAGGGCGCCGCACCGTCGGCCGACAGAGAAGTTCACCCGAGAACCCGCAGGAGCAGCAACCCAAGTGGCCATCGGAGAGAGTATGAGCGGCAGCCGCGCCGAAGCTCCAAACGAACGCCGCCATCAGCTGCAACGCTTCCACACAGGAAGACGCAAGCTGCAGAACGAGAGCACACACTGGGAAGACCGGCAAGAAGGACCAAGCATCGCCATTGCAGACCTCCAGCACCGCCACACGCCATCTCCGAGCAGCCACTCACCAACCACCTCCTCAATCCTCGGGCAGCGCCTCCAGGAAGGGGAGCGACATCGCAACGCCGCCGCCGCCCAAGCAGGGGAATAGGGTTTTCACCCAGAACAGAGAGGTTAGGGATGGGAGAAGGGACCTCAACGAAGCCTCCAGGGAGGGATCCGGCGCCGAGGCACCGCCACCGTTGTGGCCACCGCCGGCAAGGGGTTTCCCCCGGTCCCGAGCACCCCAGCACCTTCCACCGGCCAGATCAAGCGAGATCGGCCAAGGGGAGGGAGCAGCTGCAGAAGGAGATGTCGGTCTTCACAGATCTGACGCAGAGGGCGGCGGAGAGCCCCACGCGCCGTGCCACCCGCTCCCCGTCACCCCACCGTCCGCACGGCCAGGGTCACGGGCTAGCACTCACGGCCGCCGCTCGCCGCCGAGACGACGCCGCCATCTTGGTCCAGAGCCGCCGCCCCGGCGTCCTCCACCCCACGCGCCCAAAACAGCACCTCAGCTCCGCTCGCCAGGACGCCGTCAGGGACGCCCACCGTGCCCTCCGCCTTTGACAGGCAGGGCGCCGCCACCGCCGCCGGCAACGGCGGCGGCAGCGGCCAGGGGAGATCGAATCTGGGGGCTTTTTTTCTAGGGTTTGGGGGGCCTTCGGAGTCGCCCGAGCGGGAGCGACCCGGAAGGCAGGGGGAACTTTCTCGACTCTCTTTACCCTCGTGTTAGCCGTTTTTTCAGTAAGACTTTGCTCCGGTTCTGTTGTAACAAACTGGAGCGAGTCACACGGGGTTCACGATCTGCTCGTGGGATGGCACGAGCGCAAGGATCATGGCCATGTTTTCCCTGTGTACTGAGGATAAAAGGAGACGATTAGAACCAGAAAAGCGGCGCTAGTTTGAGCAACACAAAATACTGTCTCTGTAATTATTTTCAGCAACACCTAGATTGCCAATTCGTGAGCTATCGAGCGACATCCTGAACTCCTGATACCCTTCACAAGCCGTGCAGGTTTCTGGACTGCGACCCAAAACGGAGCATATATTCCTACTAAGCCAGGCCAAATTAAAATGTTAAATACTTTGTTTAATAGTATCACATTTACATCTAGAGCTCCCACTTCTGATGCTTTTGGATCTATGTATGGAGGTCTGGCTAGAACCATACCAAGGAATTGTGTTTGTTTTCCTGAGAAATAGAAACAAACTTGTTATGTTATCCTAATTTGGATAAATCTAGAGGGAATGAGTCAGGACTACGGTAATGCACGTCTTTGCAATTAATATAGAAAGCTTAGAGCTCTGTTGTAATGTTCTGGAACAATGGATTTTCATTCAAGAGCATACCTTATTTCTTATCTGAAGACTGAACAGAAGTACAAGATATGTTGCTGCTATTTAATTAAAAGTAAGTCAATGTAATTATTCGTTTAGTACTGAGATATGTTACTCTGCATATCATTTCCATCTTGATTTTCCCTTTTCTAAAAAAAAAAATTCCATCTTGATATTTTGGCTCAGAAAAACCATATTCTTATTCTGAGAAGAGGTGTACTCAAGTGAAGCTTGTAAAAGTCTTGTGAGATTCCGTTTAGGACTGATTTATTGGGCATTTGGGCTCTATCCTTCCTCAGTTTCCTCTGAATCACACTGTTGTGCTTTGGGAATAGAGTGATGTGCTTGGCACTATGTAGAGCTGAAGAACGGTGATCCAGTTAATCATGACTAATCTTATAGTTTGCCTTCACTGGTTATGTCGTCGATCTCTTTGATGCATCTTCAAACTTGCTGAGCGAGCTAGCTCGCTAGATCTTTGTTTCTTCTCTAGTTCCTGTGTCAAAGTTGAATTTCTTGTGCACCCTGCCTTGTTCTTCCATGGGCCATAAAGCGAGAGAGACAGTAGGCCGAGTTAGCAATTTGCATGCCAAGCTTGAAACTGAACCTGCTTCTTTTTATGGACGCGTCTGAGCTGACTCGTCCAGTGTTGTCGACCGCTCCCACACAACCTCCCGCTGTGGCCTATTCCTAGCATGCAACCCAATTCACAAGCCCGACACTTTCTTTTCGACCGGCGTCTTATTAGTTCTGTTGCTTCCAACACATGGCTGCCTTTCTCAGCTGCTTGCCTGCCAACGTTTTTGGTAAGCAGATCACAACGAAGGACTTCCATGTGCATGTATAGCAGTTGTGCCTCAGGAAGCACTACAACAAAAGAGTCATGTAGAGACGCTCTCCCTGGGACGTTTTTATTTTCGTCCCTACATCCGTAGCCGAGTTGTGTGTTGAGACGTATGTTGAGACGCGACACAGATCGTCCTAATTTCAGGCTTGACGCACAAAAAAGAAATCCCTACCCTAAGTCCTCACACAGCCATCACAGATCCACGTTTACCTCTCTCTTCCCCATCTCGTGTAAAACCGTAGCCGCCGGCACAACTACACCTGATCCGATTCGGCGCCCCTCTACAACAAACGTTCTGTGGTGATCCGATCTGCCCCGCCGCGGTATCTCCTCCCGGCGGCGAGGGTTCATGCGTTAGCGACAATTCTGAGGATCCATCCGGGCATCCGGCTGCTGGTCTCGATCAAAGATAAATCTGGTGAGTTCCTTGCCAACTTCCCTGCCATTGCAGTGCTCGACTCACTCTCAATTGTTCTTTCCCGCAGGACTAGTTCAACTGCTCCTTGCGATCATGCCCCTTGCCTATTTATTCCTCTCTGAAAGTAGGTACCTGATCTCTACCGCATCTCCCCTGTACGATCTTTGAAACGTTTCTTTGTATACTAGATATTAATGTTCCTCCTTGTATTTGCCTGCTGGTTATGGATATTCTTGTAGATTTTCAAAAGAAGATGATAAACGAGCCAACACTGAGGTGATATTCACAGCGGAGGGCACCAATTAAATCGACCTGCATAAAGTAACTTTTATTTTTAATTATTTAAGTGCATCTAGCTTCAAATTCTGTACTGTGACTGGTGTTTTGGATTTATGCACAAACAGGATCAGGTTTTGTTGGACTCATCTAGTCTTCTATCGGACTTGATCTCTGGATATTTTTTCTGCTGCACACGGTAGTTACTCAGAGATCACAAGCATACTAAATTCTTTTCAAATTGTTAATTGGTTTACCAATTGATTCTTCCTCGTGTAGCTGTCCCTCTGCAGGATACTTCCTACGAAGATTTTTCAAGCAACATACAGATCAAAGAGAGTCTGCAGAAGCAGTGAACCGGATAGCAGATGATTTCGAGTTCTAATTGATTAATTCTCATTAGTTAGGAGATGCATAATTATATGTATTGTAATCATTCGTGCATGCAAATCTTTGTAAGGATGTACGTTTCACTTGTAAAGTACAGATTGCATCAAATGATATATTAGATATTTTTGCTGACTGTGATTTTGTAATGCTTTTTTACTACTGGAATTTGATTTTAATACACCGGTGTGCTAGTGGATTGTAAAGATTTGAAGAATAAATAAATTTCTATATGAGATAAAATAATCTCCATCCAAGGACGCAATAAAGAGACTAATTACTGGATGAGACGATATATTGGGCATGTACAAAGCATCTCTTTGAGCGTAAACACGCTTTTGAAAACGTCTCATTTAACTTTTGAGACGCTAGCAATGCGTCCTTATGGTATTTGAGACGGTGGAGGGGAAGACGCTTCTACGACGCTTTATAATAGCGTCCTTACAACTACGTAGAGATGAAACTTAGCGTCTGTAGCTTAATATTTGACGTCTCTACATGACTTTCAGGAGGCGTGAAGCCATCCTCGTCAATTTGCTCGCTTGGATCATTCTCTTCAATTTTGCTTCACAAGTTAGGGTTATCAAAAAATATACAGGCTCGTTGTTCACATTCGGTGTGAACTGTGAAGTGCAAGTATCATTCTTGTTTTTTTTAGATAAAGATCATTCTTGGTTTATAATACCTAGGCAGCTCAACCAGAATGTGTTGTGAGTACGTTACCCGCGTAAAAATCAAACATATATGTACGATATAATATAGAAAAAGAGAGATTTTGTTCTCCAATACAGTCTCACATCATGACTTGGAATAATAAACAAACCCTAAACTTGTGTTTTATTTCAACCAATACAACCACTTGGTCCTCCATAGTAAAACATGTAGCCTCCCCTATCTCTAAAAAACACATCACTTTCGTTGTAACATTGTGGCCTGTCAACTAAAGGGACCCACCGAAATACCGGCTCGACAACATGACCTTCGAAGTCATACAGCTTAATATTCATGAAATATGCAGATTTTTTGTCATCATTCTCAGGAAAGTGACCGCTGCCCATTGGAGGACCTTGCGTACTCTCTGGATAATTCACGAATCCAAGCCATGCTACAGTTCGTGGTGTACTAGAGCAAAGGTCCCCTGGAAAGTGCCCCAAGAATGATGGGGTATGCAAATTCCGATGTCGGTACAATAACCAATCTCCAGAGTTTGGATCCTGTAATTGACGAGAAATGGTTTTTATATTAGTAGCTTTTATGTTTTCAAAAGAAAGCGAGGCAGTGAATCCGTCTAAGTGAATCTTATTTAAGAAGAATCCATATACAATACATTAGAAAAATCAACTGAACTTTTGTATGTGATATTCATCCGAGTAATTTAATGACGTAATGCATGGTTAAGGAAGCTAGCATCTACTTCTGCAGCAATGGTTCTAAATCTGGCAAACAAGCTGCCATCTCATAACAAGATATTATATAATCAAAGTTCAGAAGCTTTGTCTTGGCCATGTGTACATAAGTAAATTCAAAACATAAGCTTGTCAATATAATAATGTCAAGTGCAAGCAGGTGGCACCTTGTTTAGACTAAGAGTGACATGGCGATCTTCTTCGCCATACTTTGATGGAGGAGCAACTGCCTGTCCCGGCGAAAGCGAAGCTCCACTGGCCGGTACGTATCCTGCGCAGTCCAAGTCATAGCAGCCCGCTGATGTGGCACCATCGGTCTGGTTTTTACAATATAATGGTAAAAATTAGTACCGTTTTACTTGGATGGAGAAACCAACACCTATACTTTGTCTTCTCATGCCTTACAAATAGTTTGGTTTACACTTTACCGTTATCCAGTATGTAAAGAAACGAACGTCGTTGTTATGGTACAAATCCGGGGCTACCTGTTAGACAAAATTACCACTGTTTTAGAAGATAATATCTTCAAATCATTTGATTTTACGAGAATATGCGAAGAATATCATATGCTTTCATACCTGAAATCCAGCCACAATTGTTTTGTAGCGTCCTCCTTCTATACAGTTGATCTGTAAAGCTGCTCCAGACTGTTGAGAGGGTCCTATATTTGGCGAGCCCCAAATGCTTATATCAGCTTGAAGGCCATAAAATTCTCCAGGGTCTGTGTACCACATAGCATACTAGGGAGAAAGAAAAAGTTTAGCTCAAGTCAATGAAAAAATACAAATCAGCAACTATTACTCTTCAAAATTTAGGACATCTGCGTGCTGTTAGAATAGCTAACGTAGCTACCAAGCATTTTTCATACTCTCACGGTTTCACAATTAATATAAGGAATTGTGGGTTTGTCCTAAGTCAAACTAGTAAAACTTTGACCAAATTTCTACAAAAAAATGTCAATATTTTCAACACCAAACTAACATCTAGTTTGTTATGAATACAATTTTATGATGTCCTTATTAAAGTAAATATTGATAATTTTTCTATAAATTGTCGAACGCACATCAGTTTAACTTGGGACAAACTTAAATCCTTGTATTGTAAAAAGAAGGAAGCACTTCATCAACAATAGAAAGAACTTCCCGTGCAAACAGAAAACGCGGAGAGAACTTTGTCACAAACAAAAAACAGAGTACGTACATGAGGAACCCGGTTGTCGTTTCCACTTCGAGTTTGGGCTCCCCCAGCAAATAGAAGAGTATCTGGTCTCCACATAGTAGTGTTCTACAAAAAAAAAATATGTTGTTAGCTTTTGCATTTTTGGCCCATAATTCTTGTAGCCAGTGCTCAAAAGATAGATCATGATCTTGATTCAATGGTCAAGCAGATGCTTGAATGTCATGAGCAAAAAAAATTAAAGGAAGCAACGAAGATAAATTTGTTACCTTCTCCTCCGCTTTTACATTAGTACCTGCACCAATTGATTCCACAAAAGTAAGGCAGTGCGACGCATATGAAAAATAGAGCAAGATGACTATGACAACATAATCCATGGGTTTGATGGAAGATTGTTGTGCTAGAATGAGAACTACAATATGTCTGCTCAAGCGCCACGCATCGTGTCGATCATCATCGCCCCGACGTCCGAGTCCCCGCACGCGCCGGCCTCCGACATCGAGGATATCTCGGCCATGTTTCAAGCTTTGGTGATTACTACGGAGACCACATCGCGCACAAGCAAGACGCCATCGCCGGCCTCTTCATCGGGCAGAGACTGGCTTGCGGGGCTCACGTCGCTGCCGCCGGGCTTCACCGCCTCGTCGTCAAGGCTTGCAACTCCAGAACCCATCCCCAACAAATCCATGACGAAGGAGGGGGAACGCGACGAGAATCATGCGGCCGGGAGCGCCTGGGAGGAGGACGAGGCAGCCACGCACTTCACTGCTTGCGCGGGACTGCCCGTCACCGTCGCGCGCATTGTGCCGGCTCACTGGGAAGAGGTCGACCATGATGGAGCTGGGGAAGAAATCGCGCTGGAGCTTGGCATCACTGATGAGCCAGAGGAAGAAGAAGAGGTTGATCTAGGCGCCATCGGCGGCGGGAATGATGCCTGGTTCGTCCCTCCAGCGCATGCTGCTGGGGAGGAGACGGCCGACGAGGTGGCTCTGGGGGGCGTGAGCTCTGTCGCGGCCCACGGCAGGGCCTTGCAAGATGACGAGGCAGCCATCGTGATGGACGCCACCGACGAAGCAGCGGCAATCGGGGACCTTCTCCTTCCCCAAACTGCTCAGGCGGACACTGCCGCGATCGCTGCGGCGCAAACGGCGGTCGCCGCTTTCTTCAACACGCCGGAAACCCCTCTGCTGCCGATGCCGGCACTCAGGACTCCTGCAACTCCTCTGCCACTTCGCCGCAGCGATCGTCTCGCGGACAAGCCCCAGATGCCAGCCGCTGACAAGGCTCAAAATGTGTTGTACACCAAGCTGGGAATCAAAGTTCAGGAGATGCCACTGATCAAAGCAACCAAGGAGTTCAACGACATCTGCAAGACTTCCATGTCGGATACGGCATGTGCAGCAGTGAGCACGCTGCTCAAGCTGAACCTGCCATCCATCATCGCCGCGGACGAAGCTCTCATCGCCATGGCGGGAGCAGGAGGAACCGAGCTGGCCGTCAACGCCGTTGATGCATCCGCTTAATCATCAGTTTACTGTTTCGTTTAGCTGTACTACTTCGACAATGCACTGCACGCACCTAAGACCTATTCCAGATTATGCTACTACCGCTATTGCTCCGCGAAGCAATTCCTCGCCGGCAAACTCGCGAAGCAATTTTTCGCCAAAACGCTCTACTTCAACCTCGGCTACTTCCTCTACGTGCTCTACATGCGCTGCCTGCTACCACGACCAACACTCCCTCGACTCCTACTGCAGCTCTTCATGCAGTTTCTGCATAGCACATCTGTCCGGTTGTCTCCAAACTGCTCCCGCGCTTGAGCCACCTTCGCAATTGCATCTGCTGAAATGTTAGGACTCTTTCTGGACATCCTCTTCTGGAATGTCCGCGGTTTGAATGATCAAGCGCGAAAAGACACGGTCAATGCAATTCTGGCGCAAACCACCTGTCACATTGCCTGCATTCAGGAGACAAAGCTGGATTTAATTGATCAACAAACTGCTGCTTATATTGGGGGTTTCAAGCTGCGGTCTTTCGCTCATCGCCCTGCCGTTGGCACTAGAGGAGGCATTCTGCTTCTCTGGGACGATGACCACGTCAGCATCACTAACACCCACATTGGCGCTCACCTAATCTCCGCTGATGTTTCGGTGCGCGCCTGCGGAACAACATTCAAGCTCACCGCTGTCTATGGTCCTTCCTCGGATGCTGAAAAAAGAGCCTTTCTTGATGAAGCAATTGCTGCTGCTCCTACCGATGACTCCAAATGGCTTATTCTTGGAGATTTCAATCTTATCTACCAGGCAGCGGACAAGAACAACGCCAACTTGAATTTGCGCCTCATGGGCCAATTTAGGGACGCCCTCAACACTTGTCACCTCAAGGAGATCAGGCTGCTAAATCGCAAATACACTTGGAGTAATGAAAGAGCTGACCCAACTCTTGTCAGGCTTGACCGGGCATTCTGCAATGCTAGCTGGGACCTTGCTTTCGATTCCCACACCCTTCAGGCTCTTTCATCTGCGCTTTCGGACCACTGCCCTCTGCTGCTCTCAAATCATAGCGGCCCCCGCAAGCCGCCGTTCTTCCGTTTTGAGAATTTCTGGACGAAGATGCCAGGTTTTCACGATGTCGTCGCCGCTGCTTGGAATCTTGAGTCCACCCACACCCAGCCTGTGCACATCCTCAACCATAAACTTAAGATTGTTGCGAGGAAACTTCGTAACTGGAGTAGAAGCTTATTTTCCAACCATAAGCAGCAACTCATCATAGCTCTCGACGTCATCCTCCAGCTCGACACGGCCCAAGAATCGAGAACTCTTTCTGCTCCTGAGGCAGCTCTGCGGACCGCGCTAAAACGGCGAGTGATGGGCCTCTCGGTCCTCGAGAGATCGCGCAAGCGCCAGGCATCAAGAATAAATTTCCTCCGCGAGGGAGACGCCAACACCAAATTCTTTCATCTTCGGGTAAACTCCCGCAGGCGGAAAAATATCATTCAGAGGCTTAGGCGAAATGGGGGATGGGTTGCGAACCACGCAGAAAAGGAGCAGCTCATCCACGAGCACTTCACATCATCTTTGGGCGCCCCGCCTACACGCATGCTTGACTTCAACTGGGATGCCATCGATCCAAATTTTGCCGACATGGACGATCTGGGGCTACCTTTCTCTGAAGAAGAAATCAGAGAGGCCATTTTCGGCTTACCTACGGACAAGGCGCCGGGTCCTGATGGATTCACCTCCAACTTCTTCCGATCTTGCTGGCCCATTGTCAAGAATGACCTGATGAAAGTGATCAATGCCTTCTCTGAGCTCTCAATCAACAACTTCCAGGTCATCAACAGCGCCAACATTGCCCTTCTCCCTAAAAAGGAGGGGGCTGACTGCCTGAAGGACTATAGGCCGATCAGCCTCATTCACATAATCCCCAAGATTATCGCCAAAGCAATGGCCACAAGACTGCGTCCTAAGATGAACGACATCGTGTCTGCATGCCAGAGCGCATTCATCAAACACAGAAGTATCCATGATAACTTCATGTACGTCAGAAATGTGGCCCGTCGTCTCCACCAAAAGCACACCCCAGCCCTGCTGATTAAGCTGGATATTGCTAAAGCTTTTGACACTGTGCGTTGGGATTACTTGCTGGACCTCATGCAACGCTTGGGCTTCCCTCCTCGATGGCGTGCCTGGATATCGCTAATCTTCTCCACCACCACATCTAGGGTTCTTCTGAATGGCACCCCGGGAAAAGAGATCATCCACGGTCGCTGACTAAGGCAGGGCGATCCTCTGTCGCCTTTGCTCTTCGACATCGCTATTGACACGCTCCCTAGGATTCTTGAGCTCGCCACCGAATCAGGACTCCTTCAACCTTTGCCCGGCAACTTCATCAAATCTCGCATTTCCTTGTATGCGGATGATGCGGTCATCTTCCTGAAGCCTGAAGCTCAAGACATCAGCAACTTGACTGCTCTCCTGGACAACTTTGGCATGGTCACTGGCCTCATGACGAACATCGATAAAAGTTCGGTGGCCCCAATCCGCTGTGATCTCATCGACCTTAATGCCACGCTTCTCCACTTCCCGGCTGCGGTGCATCAATTCCCCATCAAGTACCTGGGTCTCCCTCTCTCGCTAGGGCGACTCAGGCGGGTGGACCTTCAGCCTTACATCGACAAGGTGGCATCCAGGCTAAATCCCTACAAGTCCAAATTCCTAAACCGCGCCGGCTGCGACGCTCTGGTAAAATCGGTCCTCACTGCCCTGCCGATCTTCCTTCTCACCGCGATCAAGGCCGATAAAGCAACTTTAAAGGCTTTTGACAAGTTGAGAAGGGCCATGCTTTGGAACGCAAGCGACACTGTGTCTGGAGGAAAATGCAAAGTGAGCTGGACGAAGGTCTGCCGTCCGAAAAAACTGGGAGGTCTGGGGATTCTGGACCTTGAAAAGTTCGCTCGGGCTCTGCGGCTTCGATGGCTTTGGTTAGAATGGACAGCTCCAGAAAAGCCTTGGGTGGGACTCGAAACACCTAACGACGACACGGATAGAGACCTGTTCAACGCTGCTACTTGCGTGACCATCGGGGATGGGACGACTGCGAGCTTCTGGTCGTCTTCCTGGCTTAATGGGACCTCGCCGGGTGCGCTTGCACCCATCATTTTCCAGGCTTCCAGGAAGAAGAAGCGATGCGTCAAGGACGCCCTTGCCAATCTTAATTGGGTCGCTGACATCGCCGTCCATGAGTTCACCCTGGAACACGTCATTCAGTTTGTCAATCTTTGGGATATTCTCCAGGGCATTACGCTGGACTCAGCCACCTCTGACACCATCACTTGGACGCACACGTCGAACGGGAAGTACTCATCTGGATCGGCATACAAAGCTCAGTTCATCGGATCCAACACTTGCTCCTTCGACAACCTCGTCTGGAAAACTTGGGCTCCGCCAAAGTGCAGATTTTTTGCCTGGCTCGCGGTGCAGAACAGGTTTTGGACGTCGGACCGTCTCGCTAAGAGGGGATGGCCTCACACCCCTCTCTGCCAGTTATGTAGATCGCAGAACGAAACTGCAAGGCACATCCTTTTCGAATGCAGATATTCTAGACGCATCTGGCAGGCGGCGGCCTCCTGGCTTTCCTGCCCTTCCTTGGTGCAGGACATAGGAGCTGGGCGTCCGACCGTCCTTGACTACTGGAAAGCAGCTGCCAAGTCTACCACGGCACACCCCAAGGGTCTAAAGTCGGCCATTACGCTGATTGCTTGGGAAATATGGAAGGAAAGAAACGCCAGAGTTTTCAACAACACTTTCTCGATGCCTTCGACCCTCATTCAGAAGATCAAAGATGAGGGTAAGGACTGGATCCTCGCAGGAGACAAGACTCTTGCTGAGATTCTTGCGTGAAGTGAAGGCATGACGATCTTTCTCTCTGAGAGAATAGACGGTGTTGGTTGAGTGTATCAGTTTTTTACTTTCCAGTCTTTTATTTTTGGCCATGGGCCGTGTTGTGTTTGCTCCTCCTATATCAATATAAAAGGCAAAGCTTTTGCCCCGCTTCAAAAAGAGAACTACAATATGTTTAGCTCTCTCGGGTATAGAAAAACTTGAGTACTATTTTTATTTTGCTAGGCATTTAAGCGTGAAATGAATGGCGTCCAGATATAGTCCTCTAAAAGTGTATGTAATTAATGTCATAAATGCATGCATGGAAGATTACGATATCTATAGTTAATTGAATGAAATTACTGGCCCTGGCTGTAGGCATAATCGGACAAATTTTTAATTCATACTCATTCAATCTGGGTCTGTCGATTCATTTAGTATTTTCTCATTTATTATTTCGAGCAGGCCAAAAAGGGTCACTTTTATGTGACTAGTATCAGCCTTTCTTTGTCTGTCGACAAATACCCTCGCGTGTTTAATTTTCCGGTATATTTGGACCAGAAAATACTGTTGGACTTTTTTTAATAACGCGCGAAGAAGCACGTTTTTTTATTATATTAGGATAGAGATCCACGGAAAAGCATTACAAACACTAGTAATACAAGTGAACACGTCCTTACACCTGGATGCACCGAACAATACCGGCACAACACACTCGTCGCAGCCACCAAGCCGAAGAGAGAGGCTAAATCCCGCTAAAGGGTGGATCGACCTCTCTGGCCCCGAGGCTAATGAGTAGGAATACAGTCCGAAGCAGTCACCTGCATGCGATATTCACACGCAGACTGCACCACTGCCACCCAAGTCTGGGTCTGACGAATAGGGTGGGCTGCTTGGTAGGCCGATTTTAGGTTGGTTCATCACAAAATTACTAGAAAACACTTTAGGAGGATTCATCCCATGATTCACTAGAAAAAAAAAGGTCAAGTTAAAGTGGAACTTAGAAACGTCTCTCCCCTCGTGATTCTAGCTCAACGCGCCGCGGTATCTGCAACGCAGCCAGTTCGAGCTAGCCACCGACGTCTTCCCTACATCAAGATGCCGCCGACTCCACTTTGTCCCGCATCGACTGGGCGTGTGTACTATGTTTTTTCCTCTGCTATATTCACAATACACATCAATTCCTAGAAGATTACATATCCATGGCCGTTGAGAAGGCTCGCCTTTCTGGAGATCTATCATAGGGTTTCCACCACCACCACTACCATTATATTTCCACCATATTCCATACAATAGAGACCGGCGATGGATTGTGTATTATCATATCACTCGTGTATTAGATATAATATTTATCTTGTGCTTCATATTACTCTCTTGTATGGATCCTTATCTTTTTAAATCTAACCCTGGTTTATGATGTGCTACAAAACGATGTAATTAAGGATTGAACGGAGGTTTCATACGGAGCAGATAATTCTAATTCGGTCTCCGGAGTGAAGATTTGGTTGATTAAATCATTGGGCTCTATCCTTCCTTGGTTCCTCGTTTCCACTGAATCACACCGCTGTGATTTGGGAACAAAAGGTGATGTGCTTGGCCTGTACTAGTATGCCGAAGAACAGTGATCCGGTTGAGGAGGTTTAGTATCTGATGTGTGTGCTTGCTTGTTGATCTTTTAGTTGCCTCCACTGACTATGTCATCGTGCCTTTGTTGCTCTTGGTGTCTTCTCAAGTTTTTTTGCTAAACTTGATTGGCTTATGTACCCGGGCCTTGTTCTTCCATGGGACATAAAGCTAGCGAGAGAGATAGACACTGGGCGGAGTTAGCAATTGCGAGGCTGGCCAAAAATAGCAGCACGCACAACCTACTGCCTACTGGCAAGCTTGAAATTAAACCTGCTTCTGTTGTGAGACCCGATTATAACAGCGCGCTCGCGGCGTGCGCAAAACAGAGGGAAGCGAGACTAGACCTTTGTGCAGACCAGATCGGCGCAGTTAAGTTAATCTTGATCGATCAGAACATGGAGCAACTTGAACACACACTATCCGGATCGCCTCTCGAGTACCCAGCCATGACACCGTCGTCACTGTGTCAAAGTTTGCATACTGCTTTTGTCAGAGCCAAGCAACCTTCGCTCCAAATTGGTGCAAGAGTAAACAGTCTTTTTCAAAGGGAGCTGGGCTAGGAGTTTGATCTAGTAAGCGCTAGGAGTTACCATTCAGATTCGCCTTCACCTCACCATCTTTGTAGCTCGCCTAGCTAGCACCACTTTTACCATTTCTTCTGAGGCAAGAACAAGTGCGAGATGTCACAGCGGCAAAGACTACACACAGCTCTCAACCCTATACTGTAGGGAGTTGGCTCTTCTTTTGCATGCCCATACGGCCATACCATAGCGACATCGTTCACAAGAGGTGCAGGCCACAGCTTGCTTCACGAGTTTGGAAAAGGCTGATCGCAAGCACACAGCGCCCTTATTTCGTGCAAGAATTCACCTTGACTAGTCCTCGAGCTCGAGCTCCAGACCTTGTCCACTGCATAGCCTAGCTCTAGCTGCCTCCTCCTCTTCCAAGTTCGACAACAATGGCGTTGCCACGGGTTCCATGGATTCTCCTCCTATCCCTCCTCGTCGCCGTGACACCGGTCCCATGCACCTGCCAGGAGCGCGCGCCCATGGCGGGCAGCCTCCTAATCCAGTGCTACGACCCGGCGCCGGCCATCACAAACGTCACGGAGTTCCGCGCCAGCCTGCTGCCGCTCCTCGACGCGCTCCCCTCCGCCGCCGCGCCAACGGGTTTCGCCTCCCTGCGATCCAACCGCAGCGCGTTCGTCCGGGGCCTCTGCTTTGGCGACGCCACGGTGCCGTCCGAGTGCCTCGGGTGCCTCTCCGCCGCGGCCAGGAACCTCACCTCCGGCTGCGGCAACACCACCCGGCGCGCCGGCATCTGGGCCGACCGGTGCTTCCTGGCCTACGCCGACACCGACGTCACCTCGCCCGCCGAGGACGCCTTCCGCTCTCGTGTCCTCCTCCGGTTCCAGGCCGACGCCGCTGCCATAGCTGTCCCTGCCCCTGCACCTGCCCCCGACGCCAACCCGACACACAGCTCCAGCGAACTGCACGCTTGTCTCGTCGACATGGGGCAGCGCGTGGCGCGGAGCGCGGCCGCCATCATCTCAGGGCCGCGGATGCTGGCCACCGCGGACACCCCCGCCAGCTGCTGCGCCGTGAGGAGCACAGTGCAGGTGCTGGCGCAGTGCGCCAGCAGGGACCTTATGGCGGCGGAGTGCGTGAGGTGCCTGCAGGAGTCGGCAGGAGCAGTGGACTGGGACCTCGACGCCGACCGCCGTGACGGTGGCGTGGCAGCTGCCGTGCTGGGCTTCAACTGCTACCTACGCTTCAATATCTCTACTGCACTTGTGCCTAAGAAAACTGACTGTGGCTGCGGTGAGCTTCCTCTCGCTCTAATTGCAGAAACATTATACGTGATCACTAATCTTTTTTGTTCCAAGCAGAACCGTGAACTAATATAGCATCGAACGTTTTTTGTTTTTCAGGAGTACCTTTTGCCTTTGTCATCGTTGTACTGCTACTAGCTTTGGCCGCCAATATGTAGCGGTGATTACTCCTCTTGAGGTATTTCCCTGCTACACCTAATACTACATGATTATTTCAGTGTCATAAAAAAATTCGAGACGAACTAGTAACTACTTTGATATCGATCCATCTACCATGCTACAAAGTTGTAAGACCAAATTCTATTCATTCACGGCTCGAAACGAGTACAAATTCTTTTTTCATTTTCTTTTTTTGTACATCCATCTACTACTATGTGGCTATGTGCTACTATGGTACTAGTATATATTCGCATTATGATTTGGGTTTTCATTTTTGTTTCGTGAGCTATTTTGAAGTGCAATTTTAGGACATGGTAACCAAATCATATGTAATAATGCTGCCAAAGAAATCCAGATTTGTTGTTGTAACTTTTTTGTTGAAGTATCATGCATGTGTACGCGTAGCACTGGACATCTCCTTGTAGCTGGCAGGTACCTTATTGGACTTAGCTTAGCGTGCCTCTGGCTTTAATTTTCCCACATACTTATCTTGATTAGGTCAGAACTACACAAAAATCTTATGTTTCAGATTTTCTTACACACGTCTTAACTTCATATCTCCAGCTGGTAACAACGATGATCAGAGCAAAGCTGCAACAACTCCCGGCAAGAAGACCTGTGTCGTGTGTGATCGATCAAGAAGTCTTTCAGTTTGTTTAGTTCTGTATTTCTGTGCATGCATGTCGTACGTACGATGTTGTAAGTACTCAGTTGATTTGAAAACCCCTATGTAGCTACTCCTGACCGATCACTGACCCAAAGTTTGGTGAGCTTCTTTGTATTTCTCAGTAGGTAGTGCTTTATGGAAAGTATCCAGCTAGTTTAAAAAAAAGTATCCAGCCCCACAAGCTGCAAGCATTTAAGCTTGAGTCTCCCGTGTGGATAGATCATGATGGACCGCGCTCATTTTGACGACATGATAATAAGAGAATTGCAAAATATATTAATTATGCACAGTAAGGTTAAATCTTTATGAATCGAACCACTTATTTTTTCATTAACGAAAGAGCTGAACACTTGTTCGTAATGGAAAATATTTGGACGGTCCTTTCGTTCAGTACATCAACACAAGTTGCCTGAGAGTGCTCTTTATTTTTTTAGATATAGTTATCTTTGTGAAGCCATGTAGTGGTTCAGGGTTTTTGGATTTGTGAGAATTGGCAAGATAAGTGAAACATGCTAGGAGTCCAGAAGCCACATTGACAAGCACGGAATCCAGATATTCTTTTCAGAAGAGCATGGAAACCATCTTGTGTATTTCCCAGACCTAGAGTGATGACAATTGTACACAAAGTTATATTGTAAAGGAAGGTCAAGCAAGAACTTGAAGAAAATAAAGTCACTACATCTCTTGTTGGTGAAAGTTGTAAATACTTAGTACTCCCTCCGTTCGGAAAAGGATGTCTTGACTTTGTCTAAATTTAGATGTATATACACACTAATACATGTCTACATACATCCAAATTTAGACAAACCAAAGACATCCTTTTCCGTACGGAGGAGTATTTGTTATTATTTTGTCATGACTCTCGTGGGGGTTATATAGTGCTACAAGGAGGGGATAGACTCGGAGTACAAAAACGTAGAGGAGTCCTAGTCTATCTCAAAGTCCTACTCCTACACGTACATATATTTTAACTGTTGGATGATACTTAAGCTAAATACTACTTTACAACTAAAATACCTAGATTTCAGCCAGCACATGGCACAAGGTAAAGATGGTTCAAAAAAGGCACAGGGTGAGGTTTTATGAGAATATGCCCGTTTGTCATTTTTTTCTTCCAAATTGTAAGGTCCATGGAAACATCATAGCAAAAACATTAAGATCAATAATATAGGTGAGCGTATTTGAGTATTACTACAACATGATAATCATGTGCTCTGGTTTGCTTGTTTACAGCTCTTCTTTCTCAAGGGGAGCAGATAAGAGAAGCCACATTTGGTGTTTTTCAAAATAAGAAGTGATACCAATCACCCACCTTCCTGCGCGCAACTGGCATCAACCACTATATCTGTTCTCTGGACAATACTTCTCCACATCCCTAATCAAACGAAAATTGACACCAAGCTTCTCTCGTAAATCTCATGTGAATAAATTAAAAAAAATCCATATGCATTATTTACTTAGAACCTTTACATCATGTATAAGAAAGTACATGCTACACTGAGTCCTCGTGCTAAGCCGCCTAGGGGTCTGATGGGCCTCATTATACCCTTGCGAGGGTATCTGAGTCCCGTGACCTTGACACTCACCCGTCCAAAACGATGCATGACATTGCTAGTCGAGATTTTGTTCGTCAACAAATCGGGCCCTCTAACCAGTTGCTCGTTAAAAAAAGTTGCAGTAAATTACAAATGCTAGCGGCCTATGGTCTAATCTCGGAAACAAATATGTGAGTTGTTATATGAAATCATACTAGTCCTCCCACGACTAGGACAAGGACTGTTAAATTTGCCCAAAAATAACTGCACGCACCACCTACTGCCTACTGGCAAGCTTGAAACTAAACCTACTTATGTCGTCATACCAAATTTTATCAACACGCTCGCGACATGGCCATACATACCGTGTCACGCACTTATCGATCTATAAGACTGAACCTTTGTGCAGACCAAGTTAATCTTGATGCCCAAATGCTTCCTTTCGCACGTGCGCTGTTTGGTTGAAGCGAACGGCCGCGCGCGCCGTCCGTGCTTGTGCCAAGATATGTGTCGTCCCGACAGTTGACCAGGTGGTGGTGGCCTTGGGCCCTGGCAGTTCGAATTCGGCGGCGATGTGTTCCTTGGGCGTCGGCAGGTGGACTCTGGGCAGAGGCAGCACGCGGAGCCTTCCCGTCGGCGCGTGGGGTGGGTAGGAGCAGGGAGGTGGGCACGACGGGGTCGTATGGGAGGAAACTTTCAGCGCTTGTTTACTTGTCGCCTAGCGGGTGCGCTCGGCCGTTCGGATGCACAACGCGCGGCCGTTGGCTAGACGCGTCCATATTGATGAAGGACAACATGGTCACATGGAGCAACTTGAACACAACTTTCTTGCGCGACATCGTTCCAAATTGGTGCAAGAGCAAACCGACTTTTTTTCAAAGGGAGCTCGGCTCGTCGTAGTAACATAAGCGCACCCCATGAAAGAATAGGAGTTTGATAACTCGGTAGATTTACCATTTTACCAGCAATGGCGCTCCCAAAATACAGCACGAAAATATACGTGTGGTCGTGGGCTCTTTGCAAGTTTGCGACACGTTCACGTAAAAAAAATTGAAGGTTCATGGTAAAAATAAAATGAACCCTAGCTGCTGGCTGGAGTGCGAGTGCCGGTAGTGATGCACGTCCACGGTAAAAATAATATGAAGGCAAAGATTGCGGTACGTTCATGGAAAAAAGAAAATGCACGTTCACGGTAAAGGGAAATGAAGGCATTGACGCGCAGCAGCCCTTCGTCGGAGGCCGGCCAGCACATGTGGGAGATGTATGTCACTCACAGTCACAGTGGCAAAGATTGCCACTGATGCAGGCCATCGTTTCACTAGTTTGGCAAGTGATGGCAAGCACGCAGTGCCCTCATTTGGTGCAAGAATTCACCTTTCAGTAGTCCCGGGCTCCAGACCGTGTCCAGTGCATCCTAGCCTAGCTGCCTCCTCCATTTCCAACACCCAACGTCACAACAATGGCGTTACCAGCGATCCCATGGCTCCTCCTCCTCTCCCTGCTCGTCGTCGTGAAGACGCCGTCCCATGCGCCTGCGAGGAGATCCCGCCCACGGCCGGCAGCTTTCTGATCAAGTGCTACGACCCGTCGCCGGCCCTCACCAACGCCACGGAGTTCCGCGCCAGCCTGCTGCCGCTCCTCGCCGCGCTCCCCTCGCCGCCGCGCTCACGGGCTTCGCCTCCCTGTGGTCTAACCGCAGCGCGTTCGTCCGGGGCCTCTGCTTCGGCGAAGCCACGGTGCCGTCCGAGTGCCTCGGCTGCCTCTCCGTCGCGGCCAAGAACCTCACCTCTGGCTGCGGAAGCACCACCCGGCGCGCCGGCATCTGGACCGACGGCTGCTTCCTGGCCTACGCCGACAACGACACCTCCTCGCCCGCCGAGGACGCCTTCCGCTCGCGTGTCCTCCTCCGGGTCCAGGGCGACGAGGACGCGACATACAACTCCAGCTACCTGCACGCTTGGCTCGTCGACATGGCGCAGGGCGTGGCGCAGGGCGCGGCCGCCAACATCTCGGGTGCGCGGATGCTGGCCACCGCGGACGACGCGGACACCCCGGCCGGCTACGTCGTGACGAGCACGGTGCACGTGCTGGCGCAATGCGCCAGCTGGGACCGTACGGCGGCGGAGTGCGTGAGGTGCCTGCAGGACTCGGCACGGGCAGTGGACTGGGACCTCGATGCCGACCGCCGTGACGGTGGCGTGGCAGCTGCGGTGCTGGGCTTCAACTGCTACCTGCGCTTCAATGTCTCCACTACACTGATGCCTCAGAAAACTGGCTCTGACGTCGGTGAGCTCTCTCTCTCTCTCTCTCTCTCTCTCTCTCTCTCTCTCTCTCTCTCTCTCTCTCTAATTGCAAAAACATTATGCGTGATCAGACACCATCTGGCCGATCGAGTACTTTGAACGAACTAATACAGTGTACGTTTTCTTTTTCAGTACTTCTTTGTTTCATCATTGTATGCTGTATCGCAATAGGTTTGGCCGCTGGTCTCGGATGTATACACGTCTTGAGGTATATATTTCCCCGCTACCTACAATATATGATTAATTTATAGTCATAAAAATCTCGAAAACAAATATAACAACCTTATATACAATAATCCATCTTCCATGCTAGTACAATGTTCTGAGAAGTTATGAGACCACATTCGTTTTTCACTGCTCGAAACCAGTACTCCCTCCGATCCATATTAGTGGGCATAGCTTTGTCTAAATTCATATGTATCTAGTTAAGTATTTAGACTAGATACATGTGTATCTAGACAAAGTTGTGCCCACTAATATGGATCGGAGGGAGTAGAACAATTTCTTTTTTCGTTTACCTATCATGTTAGTACTACTATATATTCGCTTTCTGTTTTTATATTATTTTTTTGTTTGTCGAGCTGTTTTGAAGTGCAATATTTTAGGACAATGGTAAGAAATCATGAAAGAATGATGCCAAAGAAATCCAGATTTGTTCTTGTAACTTTTTGTTTGGGTATCATGTGTAGGTAGCATGTAGCCGGCAGGTATCTTATTGGACTCAGCGTACGCCCCATTTACATTTGCTAGCTAGAATTTTTTTGGCTATCTTAGATATACCGTGCATGCATCGTTCAGTACTCATTGGCTTTAATTTTCTCATATACTTATCCTAATTAGATAAGAACTGCAATAAAATCTTATGTTCCAGTTTTCTTACACACGTCTTAAATACATATCTCCAGTGGGTAACAACGATGACCAGAGCGCCTACTTCTGCAACAACTGCCGACAACAAGACGCTGGTCGTGTGTAGTTCGTTGATCGTCGGCATTTTTTCCTTCTTAATTAGTTACCGGGTTAATGTTCAGTATCAGCGTGTGTGGGATCGATCAGGAAGTCCATGCATACTTCTGTTTTAGTTTGTTTAGTTATGTGCATGTCGTCCGTTACTAACGTACGTATACTTCGTAGTACTTCAGTTCCATGTTGTGCCGTTGGAGAAATGCAGTTTCTTTAGCAAAACAGAGAATATCACCAGGGCTTGCTTTGGAAGACCAGTTCCATGTTTAATGCAGTTGGAGATGCTAGCTGCTCAACAGACTACATGTTCATAGATCTCCTGCTGGCTGGGATGAACATGAGTCCTTCCCTACAGTATTAACACAAAGATGCCAGTTTCAACTTAATGACGCATATATTCTGAATGACGGATCATTACTAACACGTCGACATAGTCTTCATAACATTTCATCAATCATATTGATGCGAAGGCATTGCCTTGGTATGATAGTGCAAAACAAGTTTCCAGAAAATCCAGATTACTAGTACTAGATAAGAACAATAGGTTCAAGATAAATACAACAAAAAAAGGAAGGATCCACATCCAGTTCAAGAGACAACATGACCTGCAAAAAGGACTAACACAATATCAGTGTGAATGAAAATAAAGAGACCTTTCTTTTACACGCAAAATTTCTGTCATGCAGCTCAATGTTAGTCCTGAAGGTGGAATAAGTTTCTTTCCCAAGAATCCACTTTTTTGCTGGATAGTCATTTGTTGCTTTGATCGTGAATAACTAAGCATTCAAATAGATGTCTAAACCCAAGCAATGGTTACTTTTTGATGGCTAGTCATAAGACTTGAGAGAAGTACACATGCAGCAATGTCTAATGCATATTTTGTTGCACACAAGGCTTATTTATAAAGTGGGACGAAATCCTGTTTCGAGAGGAAGTTTAGCTCCAACGGGGAACTCGTAACCAGCACGCATCACTCCAAATTGGTGCAAGAGTAAACGGCTTTTTCAAAGGGAGCTCGATTAGGAGTTTGATCGAGCAAGCGGCCAAGCGCTAGGAATTACCATTCAGATTCGCCTTCACCTCACCATCTTTGTAGCTAGCCTAGCACCACTTTTACCATTTCTTGTGAGGCAACAACATGTGGGAGATGTCATAGCGGCAAAGACTACACACAGCTCCCAGCTCTGTACTGTAGGGAGTTGGCCTTCTTTTGCAAGAGGTGCAGGCCACAGCTTGGTTCACGAGTTTGGCAAAAGTGGCAGCAAGCACGCAGCGCCCTTAATTCATGCAAGCATTCACCTCGACTAGTCCTCGAGCTCGAGCTCAAGATCTCGTCCGATCCGGTGCATAGTCTAGCTGCCTCTTCCAACTCCTAACGCCACAACAATGGCGTTGCAGCGATTCCATTTCCATGGCTCCTCCTCCTCTCCCTGCTCGTCGCAGTGAAGACGCCGGTCCCATGCGCCTGCGAGGAGGTCTCGCCCACGGCCGGCAGCTTTGTGATCCAGTGCTACGACCCGTCGCCGGCCCTCACCAACGCCACGGAGTTCCGCGCCAGCCTGCTGCCGCTCCTCGCCGCGCTCCCTCCGCCGCCGCGCCCACGGCTTCGCCTCCCTCTGGTCCAACCGCAGCGCGTTCGTCCGGGGCCTCTGCTTCGGCGACGCCACGGTGCCGTCCGAGTGCCTCGTCTGCCTCTCTGCCGCGGCCAGGAACCTCACCTCTGGCTGCGGCGCCACCACCCGGCGCGCCGGCGTCTGGACCGAACGCTGCTTCGTGGCCTACGCCGACACCGACACCTCCTCGCCCGCCGCGGACGCCTTCCGCTCGCGTGTCCTCCTCCGGGGCCACGACGCCGCCGGAGCTGTCCCCAACGCCAATGCGACATGCAACTCCAGCAACCTGCACGCTTGGCTCGTCGACATGGCGCAGGGCGTGGCGCACAGCGCGGCCGCCAACATCTCGGGGGCGCGGATGCTGGCCACCGCGGACGACGCGGACACCCCCGCCGGCTGCTCCGTGAGAAGCACGGTGGAGGTGCTGGCGCAGTGCGCCAGCTGGGACCGTACGGCGGCGGAGTGCGTCAGGTGCCTCCAGTACTCGGCACGCTCAGTGGACTGGACCTCGACGCCGACCGCCGTGAGGGTGGCGTCGCAGCTACGGTGGTGGGCTTCAACTGCTACCTACGCTACAATATCTCCACTGCACCGGGGACTCAGAAAACTGACTCTTACGCTGACGACGGTGAGCTCTCTCTCAGTCTCAGTTTCACTAATCTTTTTTCCCCCTCAAGCTAGGAGAATGGCATGCAAAAGGAGAACCGTACGTGAACTAATGGAACGTTTTTGTTTTTCAGTACCTTTTGCTTTTGTAATCGTTTTAGTACTACTAGCTTTGGCCGCCGCGATGGAGCCGTGATTCCTCTCGAGGTATTTCCCTGCTACCTAACAATACATGATTAATTTAGTGTTACAAAAATCTCGAAAAGAAGTGTCGTAATTTTGAACTAAGCTTTGTTCAAAACTGCGACACTTATTTTGTGTCGAAGAGAGCAACTTTGATATACGATCCATCTACCATGCTAAAAAGTTGTAAGACCAAATTCTATTCATCGAAATCGCAAAAAAAATGTATCACCGCTCGAAACGAGTACAGATTCTTTTTGTAGATCCATCTACTATATGCGACTATGGTACTATATATTCGCATTATCATTTGTGTTTCTTTTTGTTTTTTTTCGTGAGCTGTTTTGAAATGAAATTGTAGGACATGGTACACAAATCATGTAAAAATTCTACCAAAAGAAATCCAGATTTTTCTTGTGACTTTTTTTGCTGGGGTATCATGTCCATGTATTGCAGCTGGCAGGTACCTTATTGTAGTTGGGCATGTTCCTACGCCCCATTTTGCATCTCCTAACTAGAAATGTTGTTTTGGTCTCCTAGATACCTACCGTGCATGCATCGTTCAGCATGCCTTGACTTTACCTTTCTTACATATAAATCTTAATTAGGCCAGAAATGTTTTTGCTCTCTTAGATATACCGTCCCAGCATCGTTCAGTATGCCTTTGGCTTTAATTTCTCATATACTTGCGTGTATCTTAATTGGGTCAGAAATGCACTAAAAATATTTTCATGTTTCAGTTTTCTTACACAAGTCTTCATGTTCCAGGTGGTAACAACGAATCAACGATGACTAGAGCAAGCTGCAGCAGCTCCCGGCAACAAGACGCGTGTCGTGTGTAGGTCGTTGATCGTCGGCATTGTTTTTTCTTCTTAATTACGTACCGGGTTAATGTTTCGAGATCAGCTTGTGTGATCGATCAGAAAGTCCATGCATAGGTACTTCTGTTTTAGAGTAACTTGTTTAGTTATGTGCATGTCGTATGTACTACCTAGTACTTGGAACCTCCGAGACGTAGAGATGCATATATGAATGGCACACCCTGGTGCCTTCTTTAAAGCCTACCATCAAGAATGACATTATGTCTGTGGTCAACCCAATTCGACACCCTACACACTCACAACCTCCATTGGCTAAACTCTGCAAATATTGCTCTCATTCCCCGACCGACTTTAGACCAATTAGCCCCATACATGCTATTGCAAAGATAATTTCAAAGATGATGGTCGCTCGTCTTGCCCCTCACGTGAATAAGCTTGTCTCCAACGACCAAAGTGTCTCTATAAAGACTAGAGTATTCACGATAATTTCCTCTAACGAGGAATTTATCTAGAAGACTTCTCAAGGCAAAAACTCCAACGTTTCTCTTCAAACTTGACATCAAAAAGGCGTTTGATTCGTGAGATGGGACTGTCTCTTAGATCTTCTCCAACACTTGGGTTTTCCTAGTAAATTTCGAGATTGGATTTCGGCAATGCTCCCTTCCTCCTCTTCGAGGGTGCTCGTCAATGGCATTGCCGGAGAGCCAATAAAGCACTAACGCGGCCTTCTCTCTGTTGCTCTTTGTGTTGGCTATTAATCCGCTCCACCATTTTCTTCGCAAGGCCACGACCCAAGGGCACCTCCATGAGGTTAGGGGAAGATCCCCAACGGTCCGCACCTCCCTCTATGCCGATGTCGCAGCCATATTTGTGGCACCGATTAAAAGTGACATCCAATTATTCGCCAACACTCTCTCTCAATTCGGCATTGTCACCGGGCTTGCCACCAATTGCGCAAAAAACCATTTGGCTCCTATCCGACGTGAGGGCATAAACCTTGGATATCCTACAAGCCTTTCCGGTGAGCCATGCCACCTTCCCTATGAGATATCTTGGGCTGCCCTTGTCGGTGACACGGCTAATTAAAGAGGCACATTTTCAACACTTTGGAATATAGGGTGGCGGGAAAACTTGTACCTTGGATTGGAAGACATGCCACCATGGCGGGGCGAACAGTCCTTGTGAAGGCGGTGCTCACTAGCATTGTTATCTACTTCATTACCATGCTTGAGGTGCCAGTTGAGTCCCTGTTGAAGATTGATAGCATTAGACGTGCCTTCCTTTGGGCGGCTTGCGAGAAGGTGACAGGGGTAAATGCAAAGTGAATTGAAGTTGGTGCAAACCGAAAGTGTATGGAGACTTGGGGTTCTAAATCTCTACAATTTTGCTTCGTCCTCTTTTAAGATGGCTTTGGTTTTGGGAACGAGGACCCCAAACCATGGGTGGGACTTGGTACCCGTGTACTAGAAGTGATAGAGATCTTTTTGCGGCAGCCACCTTTGTTACTATTGGAAACGGGGAAAGGCCTACTTTTGGGAATCATCATGGTTGCATGGTAGAAGGCCAAAAAATTGCGCCTCTAGTTTATGATCTCTCTCGAAGAAGAATTCATCGGTGCGGAAAGCTTGGAAAATGATTTTTGGGTCTCGCAAATTAACACTCAATAGGGCCTCGCTATTGATCATATTGCGCAATTCGCCAAATTGTGGGAGATGCTTGATGATGTCCATCTTCAAAATGACATCCTGGACAAGATCACTTGGAACTTGGAAAGCTCATGGCCAATGGGTGCTACTCTTCGTCCGTCCTCCGTCTACAAGATGCAATTTTGAATACCACCTCCCCCATGCCTTCCTTGGTGTGGAAACCATGGGCTCCCCAAGCGAAAAATTTCGCGTGGTTGATCCTACAAAATCGAGTGTGGACGGCGCATAGGCTTGAGCGTAGGGGACGGCCGAATTGTGGTCTTTGTGAACTTTGCAACCAAGTGCAAGAGTCGGCTGACCATCTTCTCTTCAAGTATCACTTCATTACATGTGTTTGGGGTTCCTTGAAAAGTTGTCTTGGGTTCCATGATGTGGTTCCGGGAAATTGGATTGATTTTAATACCGTCAAGGAGTGGTGGACCGAAATTGTCCTCAAAAGAAGCCCTCGCCAGAAGGCTATTTCCTCCCTCATGCTTGTTGCTTGGGAAAGAGGGAAATGCACGCGTCTTCCGAAATGAATTTTTACCTCCACCACGCTCATCACGAAGATAAAGGAAAAAGTGGCACTTTGGTGCCTCGCCGGTGCAAAAATTTGAGTAACGCAATGCCGCGAGAGTAGCTTTATATGTATTTGGGCATGCCTTTGTCATGCCCCGGCTTGTAAAACTCTCTCTAAAACTCTCTTCTTAATCAATAAAAATGGCAAATCTGCCTTGTTTCAAAAAAACTTTTACCATTTTCTTCTGAGGCCAGAACATGTGGGAGATGTCACAGCGGCGAAGACTACCACTCTCGGCACTGTGTAAGGAGTTGGTCCTTCTTTTGCATGTCACCGTACCCAACTGTCCATACCATAGCGACATTGTTCGCAAGAGTTTGGAAAAAGCTGATCGCAAGCACTCAGCGCCCTTATTTCGTCCAAGAATTACCTTGACTGGTCCTGGAGCTCGAGCTCCAGACCTTGTTCACTGCATAGCCTAGCTGCCTGCCTGCCTCCTCCTCTTCCAAGTTCGACAACAATGGCATTGCCAGCGATTCCATGGCTCCTCCTCCTCTCCCTCCTCGTCTCCGTGACGCCGGTCCCATGCACATGCCAGGAGCGCGCGCGCATGGCGGGTAGCTTGCTACAGTGCTACGACCCGGCGCCGGCCATCACAAACGCCACGGAGTTCCGCGCCAGCCTGCTGCCTCTCCTCGCCGCGCTCCCCTCCGCCGCCGCGCCGACGGGGTTCGCCTCCCTGTGGTCCAACCGCAGGGCGTTCGTCGGGGCCTCTGCTTCGGCGACGCCACGGTGCCATCCGAGTGCCTCGGCTGCCTCGACGCCGCGGCCAGGAACATCGCCTCCGGCTGCGGCAGCACCACCCGGCGCGCCGGCATCTGGACCGACCGATGCTTCTTATCTTACACCGACACCGACGCCTCCTCGCCCGCCGAGGACGCATTCCGCTCGCGTGTCCTCCTCCGGGGGGATGCCGCCGCGGTAGCTTTCCCTGTCCCCGACGCCGACGCGACACACAACTCCCATGCTTGGCTCGTCGCCATGGCGCAGCGCGCGGCCCGGAGCGCGGCCGCCAACATCTCGGGGGCGCGGATGCTGGCCACCGCGCACGACGCGGACACCCCGGCCGGCTGCTCCGTGAGGAGCACGGTGCAGGTGCTGGCGCAGTGCGCCAGCTGGGACCGTAAGGCGGCGAAGTGCGTGAGGTGCCTGCAGGAGTCGGCAGGAGCAGTGGACTGGGACCTCGACGCCGACCGCCGTGACGGTGGCGTGGGAGCTGCGGTGGTGGGCTTCAACTGCTACCTCCGCTTTAATGTCTCCACTGCACCGGTGCCTCAGAAAACTGACTCTCACTGAGGTGAGCTCTCTCTCTCTCACACACACACATTGCAAAAACATTATACGAGTAAGAATGATGCCAAAGAAATCCAGATTTGTTCTTGTAACTTTTTTGTTCGGGTATCCGTATCATGTGTAGGTATAGCATGTAGCCGGCAGGTATCTTATTGGACTCAGCATATGGGCATGTTAGTACGCCCCATTTTTCATTTGCTAGCTAGAAATGTTTTTTGCTCTCTTATTAGATATACCGTGCATGCATCGTTCAGGACTCATTGGCTTTAATTTTCTCATATACTTGTCTTAATTAGCTCAGAACTGCAATAAAAACTTATGTTCCAGTTTTCTTACACACGTCTTAAATACATATCTCCAGGGGGGTAACAACGATGACCAGAGCGCCTACTTCTGCAACAACGATGATCATAGGGGCAACAAGACGCGTGTCGTGTGTAGTTCGTTGATCGTCGGCATTATTTTCCTTCTTATTTAGTTACCGGGGTAATGTTCAGTATCAGCGTGTGGGATTGATCAGGAAGTCCATGCGTACTTCTGTTTTAGTTTGTTTAGTTATGTGCATGTCGTACATCCTAAAGTACGTATATTTCGTAGTAGTTCAGTTGATTTGAACCCCTAAGCGATTCGTTAGTTAATTAATCAAGAAGAGATGCATGCATATATGAATGGCACAACCTGAGTTGATTTGATCCTCTAAGTGGACTGCACGAGCTAGGTTGCTCGAGTCGTTTGATATGACTGCATCATTGTTGTCAAGTGATTTGCTTAAGTCATCCGGGAAGAAACATACTTTAGATCTCCGGTGGAACTGCAAAAAAAAGTGCAACAAGGTAAAAATAGTAGCAAAAAAATTACTTCCAAATTACTGGATACAAAATGTGTGTATCAAACGCTAAACATGTGATAAACAACTTAATCATTATAATTATTAATAATAATAAACTTGATAATAATAAATATTGTACTTTTTCTTCAGGTCCCCTAGGCTAGCAGAAGCAAGGCAACCAAGAATGTCTGCACAAAAACAACTTACAGTGATACATAATCAGGAGGAGTGGCTAATTTTTTGGTATATTATCACAACGGTCAGAGTAGATTTTGCAGTTCAGACTTGAGTTTTTGTATTCCAAATCCCAATAAAACCAACCAACGAACGGTCCATCAGATCTGCTAGGGTTGTGCATCCTCTTTCATTCGTATCAACAGAAAAAATGAGCCGTCGCTCATCCTCCTCCTCTGCTGCACAGGCTGGAAATAAAGTCAACTTATTTTTTCTTATAGCCAACTGAGAGGACACGCGTAGATTAAATACAGAGGACGGGCAGTTCAAGGTTTCAGGCTTTCAGCTGTGATCCATTTGTTGACTTGATCAGGAATAAATCAGCAAGGTTTTTATAAAGTGTACTGTTGTTTTTTCTTTAGCAAAACAGAGAATCTCACCAGGGCTTACTTTGGAAGACCAATTCCATGTGTAATATAGCTGGAGATGCTAGTTGCTCAACAGACTAGATGTTCATAGATCTCCTGCTGAACATGGGTCCTTCCCTACGGTCTTGACACAAAAATGCCAGTTTCAACTTAATGACGCATATATTCTGATCGATCGATCAATAGTAACACGTCGGATCAATAGTTTTGATGCGAAGGCATTGCCCTTGTACGGCAGTGCAAAACAAGTTTCCAGAAAATCTAGATTACTACTAGATATGCACAATAGGTTCACGATAAAAAAAAAGAAGGAAGAAGCCACATCCAGTAGACCGGCGTCTAGTTCAAGAGACAACAGGACCCAAAAAGGACTAACACAATATTAGTGTGACAATAACGAGACCTTTCTTTTGCACGCAAAATTTCTCTGTCATGCAGCTCAAAGTTAGTCCTGAAGGTCGAATAAACCTACAAGCACAAACAACTCTACTAGAGTACTTGTTTGACGTAGCTCCTCTCAACCCTCTCAAACACATATTGGTGCCTTACAGGTGGGCCAACAAATTCATCTCCCTTCCGCATCTCTCACTTGTCTGATCGTCTCAACAACCCCCCAACAGACCGCGAGACGTAGTCGGATGGTGGTCAAGTTTTGAACCGTGACTTCTATCGGTGGCATTGACATGAGAGGCATATAATCTGAAATTTTGGGCTTGTTCGGGGAGAGACAGTGGCGGAGCCAGGAATTGAACTGAGCCGGGTCGAAGAAATAAGCACTAAATTTTTTTAACAAAAAAGCAAGTGAATTCAAATAAAACGGTCCAAATTGATTCAATTTGCATATTTTGCCAAGTACAAGTACAAAACAACTACAAAGTACAAGAACATACAAAATTGAGCTACATTTTGATTAGATAGTATCGTACCATTAAGTTGTATCCATGTTGGCAAGTCGAAATTGTCGAGGAAGATGACCTCTACTGTCATTTTAGGAATAGAAACGTGGCATAATCTTCTTGTAATCAATTTTTGCAAATATTTCTTTCTCAACATAGCAAATCATCAAATCATTGAGCCAATCATCCCCCATTCTGTTCCGAAGATCTGATTTCAGGGTACTATATTCATCAATTGGTTTTCGAACTCCAGGATCGACAACGATATTTGCTAGGTCAAATATTTCAAGAGCATTTACTTGTTCATTGTCCTACAACATTAAAATCGAAATCAATCTTTCACAAATCTTCTACACACTAGTTACTAGAAAATATACACATAAAAAATCTGAAATAAAAGGGGAAATCAACCTGCTGTTCTTCTTCCCGAGCGTGAGCACATGCTGCAGTTTCTTCCTCCTCGGACTGAATGCACTCAGCTTCCTCCTCGGCGTCCATCAGCTTGATTCAGAGAACCAGAGAAGGGCGGGCAGTGGTGTGGCAGTTGGGCGGAGCTGGCGAGGTGGGGGGCGGACTGCCTCTGCAATTTCTGTGTGTGCAGGGCACGGGGCAGAGCTGGCCGGGCACAGCTGGTGGTGTGCGTGGAGACGTAGGCGGCCGACGCTGCGTGCTGTGGAGGCGCAAGCGGCCTGGAGAAGAGGCGCAAGCGGCCTGGAGAAGAGGCGCAAGCGGCTAGGGCGGTGGGGTCGCGGCAGGAGGAGGGACAACTCAGACCTCGCACTCGCACGAGACGCACGACCTGTGGGGTCGGGCTGATTTTTTTTTGGCCCGAGCTGAGCCGGGTCGGCCGACCAGGCTCGACCCCTACTGGCTACGCCCCTGGGGAGAGAGGCATTCCAACATAGGTGAGAAGTAAAGACCCAACAATGCATCCCAGAGAGTGTATCGTCATCATCTCTGCCTTGAGTGACATTAATTATGACGATGATAGATTTACTGTAGTTAACTTTCAAAACATTGTATGCAGGATCAGATTTTTAGCATGTTGAAGTTTGGAAGGGCAGGCTTGCATGATTAGAATAGTATCGTGATCTGCATACTGCATTATATATGGGAAAATCAGGACATGCTTGGGGAGTTCAAAGGAGCACTAATCAACTAAACATTCATAGTTTCATGAAGACTGATCGAGCACAACATGGAGCAATTTGAACGCACACTTTATTTACCATTTTACCACCGCTCGCTTGACACCGGCAATGGCGATCCCAGAGAACACGGTAGGAATGTGACGTGCACTCTCGTTGCAAGTTTTCGACACGTACCGAGCTTGCTCTCTGCAACGATTTTGGCTCCCCTAGGTAGAAGAAAAAAAAGATGAACGCATTCACGCGCCTGAGCTATCTTCTGAGGCCAGCACATGTAGGAGATGTCACGGTGACAAAGATTACCACTCTCGGCACGCAGCGATTATTACATACAGCTATCTGTAGTGTAGTGTAGGGAGTGCAGGCCACAGTTTCACGGGTTTGGCAAAAGGTGACAACAAGCAAGTACGCGCAGCACCCTTATTTTCGGGCTCGTCCAGTGCCTCCTAGCCTAGCTACCTCCTGCTCTTCCAAGTGCCAACGCGAGAACAATGGCAGTGCAAGCGCTTTCATGGCTCCTCCACTCCCTCCTCGTCGCCGTGAAGACGCCGGTCGTCCCATGCGCCTGCGAGGAGGAGCGCACGCATGTCAGGCAGCTTTGTGATCCAGTGCTATGTCTTTCCCCTCACCAACGACATTGACTTTAATTATGTAGGACTGTAGGTTACTGTCGTAACGCACCGCATAAGAGCACCATCTCCCCGGGAGCCGTCAAAATCGTGTCCGGCACCTCCCAAATTGGTGTACTGAACATGTGTCCGCCACATTGGGGGTGCCCAAACAAAAAAAATTAAAACAAATGCAAACAAACCAAAAGGTTCAAATTTCATTCATATTTGATGATATATTACAAAAGGGTTTGAATGGAATTTGACCTAAAACTTAACCCTAGGCCCACTCGAGGTCGTCCTAGTCAACACATCGTCCTCGTCGAGGACCACGACGGTGGAGGAGGAGGCGGCACGGCTGCAAGAGTCGCCGTCTCGAGGTGCACGGCTGCTGGAGACGCCGCCGGACGAGGATGAGGCCGCCATCTATGCGGTGGAGGCGATGATCGCCATGAGGCCCTACGAGTCCCGCTTGAGTGTGGCCACAGAGTCGGCGAGTGCCGCCAGAAAGCCTAGGTTGTCGCCGTCGTGCTCGTTCCGCAGCAGGGATGGCACGTTGTAGCCCGTCGGGATCACCTCCACCTGTAGCGGCTCAGGGCGACGTCCTCGTGGCGCGTCGCGGATGACGACGCCATGGCTTGCACCTCCTCCCGGTGGCGAACGGTGCTCCTGCTTCACCGCGGGTCGGGGGTGGGGGTGCAGGGGCGCGCCGCACCGGTCGGAGAAAGCAGAATGGGATAACGCTTTCTGTGGCGGTGTGTCAGCGGGTGGTTGCGATGACCGCCTCCCACCACCAGTGCCGCCGGACGGAATTGTAGCGCTTTGCGGCCGTCACGGTGGCGATGACCGCCTCCCGCTTGCGCTCGAAACGGTCGAGCCAACAGCCTGAGTTTGTCTGGTCGTCGTCATTCTCGGGAGGCGCCGCTCCTCCCGCGTCATCCAGCCGCGGCGACAGCTGATGACGTGGCAGATCTACTCCACCATCTCGGGCAGTGGCAGCACGGGGAGGCCACCAGGCGCCACGGACAACCCCTTGGGTAGGCGGTAGTCCGGAGGGGCGAGGAGCCCGTACCAGTGCAGCTCCCAGGTGTTGTCGCTGTTGATGGTGCGGCCGCCGCGTAAATGGAGCCGGCATCGTTGTTCTCTATGGATGCAAGGGCGATGTCGAGTGCGATGGCGAGGGCGAGGAGGAGAGCGGGGTGGATGAGCACGGCGACGCCGCTACCTTTTATTGCCGAGAGGGCGAGGGGCGGTGAGGCCGGCGTAAATGCGACGCGCGGGAAAGCCGTAACGCCGGCCGCGTGGCCTGGAGAACCGTCGCGTCGCATGGCCGGCGTTGATGTCACGCGTGTGGCAGGCATACCACCATCCCGTCATGTCGCGTTGGAAACCGCCGACGACTGCGCCATTAACGCAGGCGGTCCGGCTTCCTGCACTGCGCCATAAATAATGCCTGCTTCTATTGCCACATTTACTATGTGTGCTAATTTCATGATGATGTCATATAGTGGAAGAGTTACTGTCATCAATACTTTGCTGACTTCTATTGCCACATTTACTATGTGTGCTTTGAAAGTGCACCCTAAAATCCTAGAACACATTGATAAAATCAGAAGGCATTGTCTATGGAACAAAAAAAACGAGGATGGGGAACATTGCAACCCCTTGATTGCTTGGGATAAAGTGTGCAGGCCTAAAAATAAAGGTGGGATGGGAGTGCTGAATTTAAAAGTTTAGAATGAGGGGCTGTTGCTAAAATATCTCCACAAATTTTATAACAAGGTTGACACACCTGGGTGACGCTGGTTTGGCAAGCATATTACACTGACAAAGTCCCTCATGCTATGGATCCGTGTGGTTCATTCTGGTGGAAAGATGTTTTCAAATTGTCGCCCATATACAGAGGTATCTCACAGTGCACAATTGCATCTGGTGACACTGTCTTATTTTGGAAAGACCCCTGGAGTGATAGAATTGCTGCAGAGTCCTACCCGAGAGCTTATTCTTTTGTGTTAAATGAAGATGTTTCGGCGAGGGATTTTCTGACAGCAAATGCTCTTAGTGCCAACTTTGCCCTACCTCTGTCCTCTCAAGCACTACAGGAGTTGCGACAAGCCCAACAAGACACTGCACATATTATTCTTGATAATGAGGATCACCATCAGTGGACTAACATGTGGGGATCGGACACATACTCTTCTAGCCAATACTACAGATTCTGCTTCCGTGATATTACACCTCACGAATCTTTTGGCTGGATTTGGAAAGGAAAGAGCATTCCTAAGATCAAATTCTTTTGCTGGCTATTGCTGTCTGACAGACTAAACACGAGGAACATGCTGAGGCGACGACATTTTAATGTTGGCCATAATTTTGAGTGCACTATGTGTGCTGCTAGAGTGGAAGAAATTGTTGAACATCTCTTTTTCCACTGTGACTTCAGTAAAGAATGCTGGAACAGGCTTCAATTCCCCATCTCGAGAAATTTAATGGCTGATAGACTCGAGTTGGTCTCCCACTCCAGGACTCACTGGAAAAGAGCAATGTTCATCGATGTCTTTTCGGTTGCAACCTGGAGCATTTGGAAGGAAAGGAACAATTTCTACTAAAATGACGTTGCACCGACATCTTCTTCATGGGCTGCTAGATTCAAAGAAGACTTCAGGCTCTTGGTTCATAGAACTAAAGAGGATAAACATTCTTTTATTAACACCCTTGTTGATAGCTTTTAGACCTGCAAACTATGCTCTAACTTTTCATGTAAATATGTAACTGCTGATTGCCCCTTCGCGGGCGCTTGCTAATATAGAGGCAGTAGGGCTCTCCCCTACTGTCATAAAGTTCTAAAAAAAATAATGCCTGCTTTGGCGATGTGCCTATGACGAGTGGGCGACGCCTGTAAGAGGGCATGTCCGGTAGCCCCGACAGGACCTCAAAACTTGGGGCCTCTTCGGGGTGACGGACAGAAATCGGCTCGGCCCGGGCACTTGGGGTGCCGTTGTGCGCGTTTTTTGCGTCGGGTCAATTAGGGGTGTCAGTGGAGATGCTCTAAGCATGTCAACCCATTTTGACTGAAACACATCTTCATCATCATATGACGCGAGAATTCCCATTCGACGCGATCATACGCTTTGCTCATATCATCTGCGCCGAACATGGCATGCACGGCTGCCCATGCCGCAGCAGCCGTGGTGCAGCCGATCAACTGGGCTGAAATCTCCTCCGTCGTCGATCCAAGGAGAAGCCCGAGGACCTTCTGATTGAGGGTCCACCACTGCTCGTAGTCGGGGTTGGTCACGGTCTGAGTAGCGTCGCCGGTTCCTATCGTCACGGTCTTGACCATCAGAGGGTCCACCACAGCTCGTAGTCGGGGTTGGTCACGGTCTGAGCAGCGTCGCCGGTTCCTATCGTCACGGTCTTGACCGACGCCTTTGCTGAGCCATCAAGAAAACCGTGGAGGCATGCTCCGACGAAATTGGGGAGGGAAAGCGCTCTCCACAGCATGAAGTTGCTACGGTCCAGACGAACAGTGATGAACGGAACGACCGGAGGAACCGCCTTGGCCGAAGGCGGAGAGATGATGGAGGCGAACACAGCGAGCGAGGGGACGGAATCGGTGGTCATCGTGGCGGCGGCGGCTAGGGTAAGGTGGACTCGGCTCTGATACCAAGTTAATTATTAGGGTTTCCATGGGGGCAACGCCACACCACGTATTTTCTTTATGAAATGATCAGCAAAGATACATACGTACATACGTGTATAATTACATGACACACTAGACCTATTTTAACAGGTCTCCCCTCCTTTCTTCTTTTATTCAGAAAGTGTAACGCCTTATATGCCATCAGAATATCATCCATGATAAGCCTCGCAGGAACGAACGCACTCCGGTTATCCGAGATAATGTCAGGCAGTTTTATTCTTGAGCCTATTTGTGATTACCTTTGAGGCTTTGACACAACCTTATAAAGGATTTCACAGACTTAATTATAGGTCTCAAATCTTTAATTCTTGAGAGGTTTTTCTCCTTTGGAATGAGAACAACGAAAGTTTCATTCTTGCACCGCCTTTATTTAACACCGCTCGCGTGACACCCAAACACAGCAAATGTGACGTGCACTCGTTGCAAGTTTTCGACACGTACTGAGGCACCGAGCTATGTTTGCTATCTTCTGAGGCCAGCAGCACATGTAGGCCGGAGATATAACAGTTGCAAAGATTACCACTCTCGGCACGCAGCAGCTATCTCTGTAGTGTAGTGTGTAGAGACTAGAGAGTGCAGGCCACATTTCACGAGTTTGGCAAAAGGTGACGGCAAGCACTTACGCAGCACCCTTATTTTCTTGCACCTTGACTAGTCCTCCAGCTCAAGCTCCAGTGCATAGCCTAGCTGCCTCCTGCTCTTCCAAGTGCCAACGCGAGAACAATGGCATTGAGAGCGCTTTCATGGTTCCTCCTCCTCTGCCTCTTCGCCGTGAGGACGTCGGTCCCATGCACCTGCTACGAGGAGCGCGCGCCCGTGGCGGGCAGCTCGCTGATCCAGTGCTACGACACCCTCACCAACGCAACCAACGACGACACGGAGTTCCGCGCCAGCCTGCTCCCCCTCCTCGCCGCGCTCCCCTACGCCGCCGCGCCGACGGGGTTCGCCTCGCTGCGCTCCAACCGCAGCGCGTTCGTCCGGGGACTCTGCTTCGGCGACGCCCCGGTGCCGTCCGAGTGCCTCGGCTGCCTCTCCGCCGCGGCCAGGAACCTCGCCTCCGGCTGCGTCAACACCACCTGGCGGGCCGGCATCTGGACCGAGAACTGCTTCCTGGCCTACGCCGACACCCACGCCTCCTCGCCCGCCGAGGACGTCTTCCGCTCCCGTGTCCTCCTCCGGTTCCAGGGCGACGACGCCGCCCGAGCTACTGTCCCTGTCCAAGACGCCGACGGGACATACAACTCCAGCAACCTGCACGCTTGGCTCGTCGACATGGCGCAGGACGTGGCGCGGATCGCGGCCGTCAACATCTCGGGTACGCGGATGCTGGCCACCGCGGACTACGCGCTCATCCCAGTCCCGACGAGCACGGTGCACATGCTGACGAGCACGGTGCACGTGCTGGCGCAGTGCGCCAGGGACCGTACGGCGGCGGAGTGCGTGAGGTGCCTGCAGGACTCGGCAAGGGCTGTGGACTGGGACCTCGACGCCGACCGCCGTGACGGTGGCGTCGCAGCTGCGGTGCTGGGATTCAACTGCTACCTACGCCTCAATGTCTCCACGGCACTGGTGCCTCAAAAAACTGGCTCCGACTGGGACTGGGGTGAGCTCTCTCTCTGACCTCGATTTTTTTTTTCAAGTAGAATGGCGTGCAAAAGGAGTACCGTGAACTAATACAGTATACGTTTTTTCAGTGCTTATAACTGTTCTTATTGTCCTCGTTGTTGGCATTGTCGCAATTTTCGGCGGCGCCTTCTGCATGGGATATTGTGATTCCTCTCGAGGTATTTCCCGCTTCCTAACAATACATGATTAATGGACTTTGCTATCTAGGGCACGTGCCCCAGATTAGAGTTCTATACGGCGGATCAAATACGGTTACACCAGCAACTGGTCTCATCTTGCATGCATGCATCACGTAGATTCTTTTTGTTTTTGAAACTTTAAAATGTTTTATCTCTTAAACCGTAAGTCGAAATTCAGATCCGTTTTCACGGTTGGTTTTGTTACGACGAGAACTTCGAAACTAGATCCCATATTGATATATTCTGACAACTTTTTTTTTCGACCATAGTTACCAGATTATAGTCACTTGGTCACCACGCAGAGTCAAGTTACCAGATTAAAATCAAATGCTTACCATGGATTCTGGACTTTGTTCCTAAGAATGTAAGACATTCATGATGGTAATTTCATCTTGTACATGTTTAGAGTGGATCAAATAGTCACTCTCCGGGCGTGTAGATCATTGCTATGAAAAAATATATGTAAAAATTATCTGATAACTGTGTATTATTTGGATGGTAACTGTTAACTAATAACTTTGTAACTACATTATAATAATCTGGCAACTGACGGCGAAAAAAAAAGTTTCTCAAAATATATTAAGATGGGATCTTGTTTCAAAGTTCTTGTCGAGAGGAACCTAACAGTGAAAACGGATCGTCAATCGGATTAACGGATTAAGAGATAATTTATTTTGAATTTACGAATGTGAAAGATTTAATGCATGCATGCATACTGTTGGTCCCTCCGTGCTATAAGGAAGCGCGTGCTGATGAAAAGGCACCGGGTAGGATCCGTAGCCAGGGCACGTTCATTTGTTAGATTTATCGATGATTAATTAAAAGTCATAAAAAAATCTTTAAAATGATTAACAACCTTGATATACATCCATCTACCATGCTACAAAGTTTCTAAGAACAAATTCAATTCACGTACGGCTCGAAACAATGAGAACAATTTCTTTTTCCTTTTTCTGTTTCTTGAGCTGTTTTAAAGTGAAATTTTAGGACATGGTAAACAAATCATGCAATGTAAACATGCTGCCAAAGAAATCCAGATTTGTTTTTGTAACTTTTTTGCTGCGGTATCATGGGTAGGTGGCATGTAAAGAGGAAGCACTGGATATCTCCTTTCAGCTAGCTGAGGTGTATGTTCGTACGCCCCATTTTGCATTTGGTAACTAGAAATGTTTTTGCTCCCTTAGATATATACTACCGTGCATGCACCGTTCAGCATGCCCTGGCTTTAATTTTTTCGCATACTCATCTCAATTAGGTTAGAAATGCAATAAAATATCATGTTTCAGTTTTCTTACATGTGTCTTAACTATATATCTCCAGATCAGGGGTTGCAACGATGATCAGAGCAAGATGCAACAACTCCCGATGATCAGAGCAAGATGCAACAACGCCTGTCTCGTGTGTGTAGGTCGTTGATCGTCGGCATTTTTTCACTTCTTAATTAGTTACCGGGTTAATGTTCGAGATCAGTCATGTGTGATCGATCCGGAAGTCCATGCGTACTTTTGTTTTAGTTTGTTTAGTTGTGTTCATTTGATTTGAACCTCTAAGTGGTTAGTTAGTTGATTAATTAAGAAGAGACGCGTGCATATATGTGCCAGTGCGCAGCTGAAAAATAAAGTTGATTTGGTCTCACCAGCAGCATCCATCGATCGATCTGTCGGATGATCGAGGCGGTGCTTGGAGTCCTTTCGTGATACTCGCTCCGTTCCAAATTAATTGACTTCTATTTGTCCACATGTGGATGTTTTTTTTTTATTTTTTAGAAAAGGGGGTGCGGATCCCCGGCCTCTGCATCAAAATGATGCACACAGCCGCCGCAATTTTATTGCATAGTATCAAAGTTTAAGGGTTTACAATTCAAGGATCACTGAGCGTGAATACAAAAATCAGCCAGAAAAATAGCGCTCTATCCATCTAGCCTTTTATGAAGTAGCCACCCACCCCGGCAGAAGATAGCCCGTACGACCATCATCATTCGAGTACATCCTGTATCCATGAGACCACGCTGATCCGCAGGAAGAAGATAGGACCACAAATGGATCCAGTAGGTCGCCTTGTTTATAACCTGCAAATAGTGGGAGGATTGTGCATTGTTAAAAATAATGTCATTTCGACAATTCCAGATAGCCCATAAAACCGCGGCGACGCCAATTCTAATCCGCGCTTTTGTTTTATAGTCTATCCCATTTAACCAAGATCCAAACAAGTTCGCAATACTAGTCGGAGGAGAAATGTTGAAAGTAAAATGCACCAATCTCCACATGTGGATGTATCTAGACATGTGTCTAGATACATCCATGTGTGGACAAATAGAAGTCAATTAATTTGGAACGGAGGGAGTACATCAGCACACGTTGCCTGAGAATAAGTGACAAGTTGTATGTCAAAGAATCGCAAGGACAACTCCATCGCATCATGTATCTATTGTCCAAGGTCGCTCGAGTCTTTTGATGATTATCAAAGGATTTGCTTCAGTCATCCGGGCAGTCGGGCAGAAACATACTCTACATCTCTGGTGGAATAACTGTAAAAAATGTAAAAAAAAGTGCAACAAGGTAAAAATAGTGCTAGCAAATAAAACAAATTACTTCCAAAATACTGGATACAAAATGCGATGAACAACTATATCATTATTAAACTTGATAATAGTGAAGAATGTATACACAATATCATCTTGCAGCAGCGAAAGATGCATGGAAGCAAAAGCAGTACAGTAATACATATAATCAGGGGGGGGGGGGGGGGGGGGGGGGGGGGGGGCAACTCTTTTTTGTAGGGCAGGAGGAGTGACTTATTATCACACTAATCAGAGTAGATTTGCAGTTCAGACTTAAGGGTTTGTATTCCGAAACCCAATAGAACCAACGAACGGTCCTTCAGGTCTGCTTGGGTTCTGCATCCTCTTTCATTCGTATCAACAGAAAAATAGCATCTCTTCAGTATGTGCATCTTCCAGCCTCCCTCCGACACTCATCCTCCTCCGCCGCACAGGCTGGAAATAAAGTCAACTTGCTTTTTCTTATAGCCAACTGAGAGGACACGCGTAGACGAAAACAGAGGACGAGCAGTTCCAGGTGTCAGCTGTGATCCATTTGTTGACTTGATCAGCGATAAATCAGCAAGGTTTTGCATAGCTACAGCATGTTGTTGCAACTTAAGTTATCTTTGTCAAGAATCTACTTTTTTTTGCTGGCTGGTCATTCGTTGCTTTGATCGTGAATAACTAAGCATGCAACATAAATGTCTAATGCCCAAGCAATGGTTTACTTTTTTCCTGGCTAGTCATAAGACTGAGAGAAGTACACATGCAAGCAATGTCTCATCATATTTCGTTGCCAAATATCACACAGCTCAAAGCTACTGCCTAGAATCTACGAGTACAAGCATAGATGTCTAAGCCAAAAAAATCAAGTCTACAAATAACCTACAATGGGTGCATTGCAAAAAAGAACATGGATGAACTGTACGCAACAAACCCACAGCCATCCATATCCTATATAAATAAACAGCCCCCGCTTAGTTATCTCACAGCCCCTGCAATCATTCTCTGCTCTTCACTGAACCAGGCAAGGTGATCAGGTCCCCATATCTTGCACAAGTTCAGTTCTCGTCCTCGCCATGGCAAGCGTCTGTCACACACTGTACCCCAAAATTGCAGGGTCTACCCCTCTACATTTGGCCCTCAACTTTTTCATTAGGGAGGAAATGTTGACTACCACTCATGATTGGATATGAACTTCGTTGTACGATTTGTGCTGCTGCAGTTTAATCGACACCCACCTGAGTACTCTCTGCTGGAGCGTCACTGCACTCTCCTCTGTGACCGTCGACAAAGCTGTTCACTGATGCTGTTGTACATCATCGCCTCCGTCTACTCTCCGCGCTGTGAAGCAGCCCACGCCTCCCTTCTCGACCCCTCAACGTGCTTGGGTGAGTGGTATGATTCAGGCTCAGTATCATGTCCAACTCTATGTTTAATATCTGCAACACTAACATGCGCATCGCTGAACTACAGAACTCTAGAAGCTCAGGTAATACTGAGTGCATCTACTAAATGCTGCAGTTTGAATTAGCACTTTTGTGTACCAGGTGCCACACCCTCATTCCTACCTTTCAAGTTTCAACGCAGGTAACTAATAATAACTGTATGCTTACCAGGTATTTGTAAAAATAGCAAACCTCCAAAACTGGTTTCACATATGACTCTCGAAAGTTGGGTCTCACATTTTAACATTCCAATAGCTTCATCTACTACTTAGTTATAACGCACAGCAAAATGTCAGATAGGCTGGTACGTTCTAAAATTGTCAAGCCTCCAAAATTGGTTACACATATGATTCTGGAAAGTTGGCTAAGACTGGTTGTACAACAACATAATTAATCTCCGATTGTAGGTGAAAAAACAGAAAATGAAGAATGTATTGCACAAAATATGTATATTCTTCTAATATCACATGGATGTAATACAAGTGTATCGCGAAAATTTGCACATCATCTTTGAATTATAATAGAATGTTCTACACATACAGGAATATACATAACTTAAGATACTAAAAATAATCTAAATAATTGTTAGATGGGACTACGTTAAGTGAGGGGACGTATACCTGTTGCTATAACTTCTCCACGATCTGATACATTTGCAGTCAACAGAACTGTCCTTCGGTGTTTTTTTAGTGCGTGAAATACTCCAACCTGGAGTTACAAATTCCTTAGTGCTGCTAATAATACTTCCAGAACTGATGAAAGAGATCAAGCAAACCACATAAGGATAGAACTTACCGAAACATGAACTTCATTATTGAGGCTTATCAACATATTTTCCAGCTGATAATTGGAGAAGAAGAACATACAGATCAATAGCATGAAAAATACCTAAGGTCACAAAAATGTGATTTATTTTCAATTCATCTGAAACCTAGAAATCTCTAATACACTCACCTCAATTGTAGTAGAAATACATCTTCCATTGAAACATTCAATAATATCACCTCTTTCAATTTCAATTTTTTCAGCATGAGATCCTTTCGACACCTAAGGTTCAATTAACATTAAATAACCATTATACACATAACAAAAGGAGTGGCTTTAGGAAGGTACTGAATACCTCTTGAACAATAAGACCGTCATCAATGTTATATGCACACCATATATTATCAACATCGGCAGGCTCTAAAAGCTTGATGGCCTCAAACTTCATTCCTAGGTGGGGCCGAAGGATTCGCCTACAGAATCAAATAATCATTTAAAATATTTCAAAGAAGGTCACAAGCAAGGAACTCTCTATATGAGCCATCATTCAGTGGAATCAACTAATTTCTAACATGTTGAAAAAATTCAAATAGTAACGGAATATTTCCATTTCAATAGAGTTCAAAAATGTCTAAAGGGAATGAGAGATCAACAGGTAGTGGAATCCAACTTCTTTCTACCAAATTGAAGCTAATTACATGATACATGTGGAAATGTATCATGCAAACATAAGAAATGAAAATGACATGACAACTACTACAGAGAATGAGACATCAACAGTAGTGAAATCCAAGTTCTTTCTAAGAAATTGCAGCTAATTAAATGATATTGTGGAAATGTATCATGCAAACAAAAGAAATGAGAATGACGTGACAACTACTTTCTAGATTATCTCTAGTGATTCGATAAACTTATATAGTTCTACCCCTAAGAAAAAGTAAAACAATACGAGAGAAGATAAATACTATCATAGAAGTGATAGAGAAAACACACCCTTGATTCTTCCATGAAGCCAAACACTTGAGCGAAAATAGAAGAAGGGATAAAAGACCCTAATGTCCTACTAATGTTGACCATTCCGACAACTTTCCCATCCAAGTCAACAACAAGGCCTCCGTCGTCATACTACAACAATTCATGTTGAAAAAAATATGAGATTTCACAATAAGAAAAAATACACTAGCAGCAGATTAAGATATAGAACATCAACAAAATTCAAAACTGTGACGAATGTGTATAAGTCTCAAGATAAGGTATAGTAATAGTACCTCATCATCATCACCAACTTCACTATCATAATCTGCACAATCAAAATACATATTGTGATACCGCTCATGTTCGGATTCAAATATGTTGCTCTGCCATACGTTATCCTTAGTTTCAATGAACTGTCTCTTCCCAACCGAAAAACCTTCTCAGCAGATTTTACCCCTTCATTAAAAGATGGCAACTGAACTGGTTGATCCATTTTAACACTTACGAAAGCAATATCATAATGGGGCTGGTAGTAGAGTAGCTGGCCCTCTACACTAGTGCCATCTAGCAAGTGAACGGTGACCTGAAAATGGTCTCAAGAAATATCATATTATTTTTAAGCAATGACAAATGCATAATCTTAGAGCAAATCGCATATGTTGTTTCGTTTATGTTACTAGAAATGTCCTATAGTAAAAGACATGCAATTTGGACTAGCTATCTTATGCCAAGGAGATATTAGTTTGAGATGGAACTAAGCAAAGTGAGTGAACTAGTTGACCACCCGGTCATGAAGTGTTGCATACGAAGGCAGTGGAATTTTTTTAATTCAGTCGGGAATGATTGTGGAAGAAAAGTAAAGCAGAAGGAATGGAAAGCCATGTAGACTCTGAAGTTCCCATCCAAAATATACCAAACTTGTTTGCACCTCTCTTTGAATGTTAATACCAACCCACAGATTATGAATCACAGGAAGATGGTAACCTCTGTATGTGTCAAGTATGTGGCACAGTGTAGGATTTGTGGGATAATGGTTTGATTAATTTTACAGCTTCAAGATGTGTTTGGTCCCGACTGGATGAAGGCCTGGTTGAGGTTCTAGCTAATCTGATCTCATCAGATGCAAAAGAATGGGTTTTCAGAACTACAGAGGATTTTGGAGCGGCTGAGAAGGTTAAAAAAAACTTCCTTAATTACTGGGCTATGTGGGAAACAAGAAAGAAAGTGCTTTAGCAAGGTGAATTCAAATCTCAATCGTAAGCATTCTAAATCGTATGATGGCCGAATTAGATGTACTGATGATATCTAATCCAAAGAAAGGAAGTGTTGTGAAAAGCTGGAAGACAACCAGGCGATGGATATCTCCTGGCCAGGATTATGCGAACACCGCAAAATCTAAAGATAAAGGTGTTGTTGCTTCTATTTGCCGAGACAACACAAGTGACATTATACTGCAGCCACTGCCATGACTATGCAGGGTGTTTATTGATTAGTTTCAGGCTGCCTAAACGTTGTCAAGAACCTGAAGGGAATGCCTACGTGATGATCATTGAATATATAGAAGAATTGGCTGCATCTTTCATTTTTGTCAATTTTGCGCATGAGGGTAGAGATTCAATGGGGTGCGCACTCAATAGCAATAGATATCTTGTAATCTGAGGTGTGGCTACCATATGTGGCCAACCTCACCTCCTATCCTATTATATGAGCGAATTAATGACCATAATTTCCTCTCGAGAAAAAGCATATATGTAAACTGAAAGTTCATGGAAACATTGACTCACATTAGCTTTTGACTCATAATGTGCTCCGCCTAACCAGACGCCATCGCTGTCAGGAAGATCCTTTGTGCGGATCAGATGCGCCGTCGTCAACACGGTGCCGGTTTTGCTCTCCACGTCCCAGTCAATCCAGAAACCAGAGCACCGTTTGAGCGGCTTGCCACCTGCATTCATTCAGATTCATGTAAAACATACATCAGGTTGCGCCACGATCGACTGATTAATCCTCCCTCCCAAGTTTCCTCTTCTTCGCCTCGACATCTTCTTGGCCGATATCATCAGCCTCCATGGCAGTCCTTTTCTTCGTGGACCTCTCGACGGGCGCACTCATCTTGTTTCTCGGATCACCTCGAGCTAGACTGGATATCCACGAATCACCCTCTTGCGGTTCTGTGGATGGGGGTGCCAAGCGGAATTATTCGCCTTCCGCCGCCGACGACGACTGGGGAGGACGAGGCGGTGGCGTCCTGGACAGGGGAGGCCGAGCCAGAAACCTGGACGGGAGCGAGCGATCCGGAGTCAGGGACACGGGACGGCGGGCCGGAGTCAGGGACGAGCCGCCGGAGCAGGGACGGCGTTTCCTATTTGACGCCCGTAGCGTCAGCTACGCACCACCCGCAGCGAGGAGTTCGGTTAACTGGGCCGGCCCAGGTAGGCGTTCTTTTCTCTTGTTCTTTCCGGTTCTTTCTACGTATTTGGTTTTTCTTTTTATTGATTATTTCTTTACTGGTTTTATCTATCGGTTCTATCTGGTCGTTTTATTTTCCTATTTATTTTTTGTTCGTCTTTCCCGTTTTCTTTTTATTTTATTTAATATTTATATTTATATTTTATCTTTTCTTTAAATATCATATGAATAATTTTTTATTGTATGATAAGGGATTTTTTTTAAATTTCTTAAACATTTTTTGAATGATGTGAAAATTTGTTTTGAACTCCTGAATCTTTTTGTAAATGCATGACGAGAACATTTTTCAACTCCATGGGCAATTTCAAATTCGTGAACATCTCTCAAATTCATGAACAATTTCTAAATGTGTGAACAGTTTTTAGATTTGACGAACAATTTTCAAATGCATGAATGGTCTCACCGCCGTCTGATCTCAAACTTGGAATCAGGACAAGGATCAGGATTGATCTCAAGCCGCTCGCCCCACCGCCTGCCCTGCCGCCAGCAGCCGCGGCGCTTGACCCCGCCTCGCCTGCTCCTCGTTTCGACGCTCTGCCTCCTCGCACCGCGCCCGGCCAGGCGGCCAGCACATGGCACATAGCACAAGGCGAGGTTTGACGAGAATATGCCAGTTTGTCTTTATTTTCTTCCAAATCGTAAGTTCGAGGGGAACATCACAGCAAAATTATTTAGATCATGTGTGAACTAATTTGAGTATTAGTACAACATAATAATAATCATGCACTTGCTCGCTTACAACTCTTCCTTCTGGAAGGAAGCAAATGGCATCACGTCGATCATCCGAGAGAGGTCGAAATCAAGTGAGGGTGTGCCATTCATACATGCATCTCTGCTTAATTAATTGACTACGGAAGCACTTAGGAGTTCAAATCAACTGAGTGCTTACTGGAATAGTACGTACGACATGCAGTCTAACGGAGGAGCCAACCTAGCTGCAGTCTAACATGGCATTCATCGCTGATCCCTACGCCACGCCAAGAAAGAACCGTTCCTACCTACTGTATTTGCCAACGAGGGCGGCAAGAGCGTGCCGGCCGGCAGAGTAGTTTACTCGCTCGTGTCTCCACCCAAACGCCAATACTACACGACGAATCACTCCGGCGTCACCGATGCTAGCAACTAGCAATGGTGGTTTGTTCGTTGTACCCGTCACTCACTATATAGCACATCTGCCCTTTTCGCCTTCCAACCTCAACACATCGATCTCTCCAAGCTAGGTAGTTACTACTTCCACAAAACCCTAGAAGCTCCACACACACACGACCTACCTGGCCAGTAGAAACTTTCAAAGCGAACAATGGAGGAAGGGGGCTTCAACAAGAGCGGCTCACCGGAGGAGACCGGTGGGACGAAGCGGCCGCAGCATACTACGAGTGCAGCTTCAGCAAGAGGGGGTTCACTAACGCGCAGGCACTCGGAGGGCACATGAACATCCACCGCAAGGACCGCGGCGTCAGTGGCGGCAAGTCTGCGCCGCCGCCACGCCAGCAAGACGGTCCCGGTGGGGATCAGGTTCACCTGGGGCTTACCTTGGGAAGGGACAAAACAGAGGACGTGGACTTGGAGCTTAGGCTTGGCCACTAACCTTACAACTAGCCGCCCCTAGCGCGGCACTCGTCATTAATTCTTGTTAACTAGTGAGATGGTTAGCTAGCTAGATGCAACTACTGATTTGGTATGTCACATTTCATATTTGGTTTTTGTTTTTGGAGTTTAGTTAATTAGTCTTGTTTTTGCTACTAAGCATAAGAACTAAAGTAATGGATCGTATAATGGAGGCTGGTATGAATCTTTTTAAATATGTGTGGAATGTGGTCAAAGATGAGATAATTTTTTACATACACATTTTCTACATCACATTTTTACGGATGATAGTAGGACTCCACTGCACATTTTTACTGATTACCTATCTATCTATTGTATTATTTATACCAACCTAATATTTTTACTGATGCCTCCTCACCGACGGCATCGCACCCACGATTAGCGGCGCTCCGTCGAACTCGCCGCCGGCCCGCATCAGTCCGCGCGTGTGCTGACCCAAGGAGGGCTCGTGGAAGACGACAGACAGATGGGAGAGCCGACCAGCGTCCGACGGCGCTGCGCCTGGGCTCCGACCGATCTTCCCCGATATAGATCCCACGCCACCGACGCCTCCCGCCGCGACTACGAGCTCGGCCCCGACAAGGAGCACGCGCGTTTTTTTTACATGGCCGAGCTCCGGCACCGGGAGGACGGGAAGGCTCCCACCGCCGGCGACATCCACCGATGTCCCTAGACGTCAAGGTCTTGCTCCTTTGCAACTGCTGCTGCTGACGGGATGTTGGCGGGACTTTCTGGGACAACCCTTAAAAGTCCACTAAGATTTTGTGTTAGCGGGATAAGTGGTAGTGGGGCAACGGGATAGGTGGATTACTAGCGTTAGCGGAAACGGAAGTCCCAATCCCGTCCCACTTGAATCTATAACTTGTTGGATCATATCGTACCTGTTCAGGTCTTCAAGGTCGAATTCCTATGCAGATCGTGCGTTGGACCTCAAGTGGGGATGGGCAATCAACATGTGGTCAGAGGACCGCTCGTCCTTGGCCTCTAGCTCGCACCCTTTGGGGAAGGCGGGACTACCTTAGGGCGTCTCCAATGCTTAATTCAGAGAAAGGCCATAAGCTAGACCCTACAACATGTGCTATAACAAGTTGAAACTCCCGCAATGCTTAAAACCGGGTTAGGCCTTAAGATGGGTCCCATTAGTCAGTTCTTTTGGTGGTTGTCCTCCTAGGCAGCGCGTCCTCCAGCTCGCGGGAGAGAAACTGTCATGGGCCTTGGCTGCGCATGGTGTAGAGAGGATATAGAATAAATTGCTTTGTATTCCCTGTGACCCGGCCATACCGGTATAGGCGACCATAAGATTCTTACGGCTAAGACCGATGCTCACAGTGCTTATTTCTGCATATGGTCGAACACAAGAGCTTATGACCGAGGCTTAAATCAACATTGGAGGTATGGTGGAAGCGCTAAGGCTGTCTTCGATGGAAGCCCACCGAGATGCCGGTTCCACCGATGTGTTGGATGAATGCCCTGAGAGACAATAAATATACATTTGTTTCATGATTAATGAATTATATCTTTATGCTATAACTGCTATGGTCTATAAATATGTGATTTATAGGGAAACACATACGCACGTGTAAGGATATAATCAAACCCTGTTTACCCTTTGTCATGTCTCTTGGACAAACTCGTTAATACTGGATGGCGATGTTTTCCAGCCATGGACAAAAGTTATTGTCATTATTAATGAGAGCACATTGTTAAGTTTAACACTGTGACTGGGAAGACCCAAAAGTATGATATACTACGAGATCAAGTTTTCGGAGAAAATAGTTTAGTCTAAGATTCGTTACTTGTTTATTCCTTAGACCATGAGGATTTATGATTGTATGTACTCGAGGGGAAGCTTTGGCGTAGTCAAGTATCATTGCCGTAACTGGGTGATCAAAACGGCTATTGCTGGGTAACCTCAAAGGTGTTTATGATCATAGTAGTTCAAGACTGGGAATCACACCTCTAGGTATTAGAGAGATACAACCTGGATCCACTCTAGTGGGAAAGCATCTATCGATAAGTCTGCGTAGACAAGGTAGTGATATGTAAATATCATGGGATGTTTGAACACGGGTAAAGAGTAATTGCATCAAATCGGAAACAAGGATAAAGTGACATAGTAAATGAAAGCTATCATTTACGGTAATGTCATATATCTCGCCTTGGGTATTTGATGAGTATCGTGAAGTGATGGGAACAAGCATGTTAATCAAACAGGTTCATCAGAGTGTCTTCGCACAACGATAGTAGTCATTCAGAACGTCCATGGTTCTGACCCTGACCAGTGATTGGATAGGCATTTCCAATTATAGCTATACGTTGTCGAACCTGTAGGGGTCACACACTTAAGACGTCAAGGTCTGCTGTATACGTAGTTTGGTTAGGAGCAGAGAAGGAGTATCACCTGGGATGGTTCCGGAGTGATAGAATTATATTCAGAGATTGGATCATAAATAAAGAAGGTTTATATAGAAGGAAATAATTGTCCGGGATATTTTGTCAGCGGACACTGGGTGTCCCGGATCATGTAAATGTGTTTATATGATAAGTAATTAATTCTCGGAATTAATTAGACAAAGTATTAATTAATTAAATATTAATTTATTTAATTAATTAATAAAAGGGAAAATTATTTAATTAAAAATGCCAATAAAAGGTGGCTGCCACATGGGCCCTAGGGGCCCACATGGCAGCCGCACCACCACTAGGTGGTGGTGGGCCAAGGCGCCAGGAGGGGAGGCTCCCCCTCCAAGTCGAAACCCTAATGGGCCTTAGGGCCCATGGGGGGGAGCCGGCGGCGGCGACCAAGGGGCTGGCCGGCCTAGGGTGGGCCCGACCCCACCTAGGTCGGTGCGGCCAGGGCGGGCCCCACCCAAGGCGGCGGCGGTTGAGGCGGTGGGGGGGAGTTGGGTCCCACTCCAACTCCTCCTCCCAAACCGAATTAGGCAAGGGGAGTTTCCCCTTGCCCAAACCGACTTGGACTAGGGGAAAACTTTCCCCTTGCCCAAGTCCCTCTACCCCTTGGATCTACTATATAAACCCCACCCCCTCTCCTCTTGGAGACACACAATTTAGAGAAAAGACTAGAGATCTCTCACGGGAGCTCTCTAGATCTAGATCTAATCTCTCTCCCTCTCATGTGTTGGGAATCTCTCCACCATACGTACACAAGTAGCTCTTAACTCTGGCATGGCGAAGCGCTGCTGGATCTTGACGGACGTACGTGTGCGAGCTCTCAGAGGGGCGATACGTCCTAGACGTTTGGCCCTCACTCTGCTGGATCGAGAAGGCTGTACGAGGGATCGGTAACATCCTCACCCCCAGGCTTGGTTGTGAGGATCTTCATCAGGCATCATCGACATCGCCACCGACAACTCTTCCGCATCTTGTTGTTGGTAACGAATAAGTACTAAACTTCCCCTGTATCTTCATAGCTGTTCCTGGCTGTTGCGTAGGTTGGAAAATTTGAAATTTCTGCCCGTAACCCAATAGTGGTATCAGAGCCTTCTATGAGTAGGTACAGGTACGTACTAGAGCACCTAAGTCGGTGCGGGCACCGCACAACTTTGTGTGGGTATGTCATGAGCTCTTCTGACATTTAGATTATTTATGATTACTTCCCAATATGTAGTCTTGTCTAGTTTCCAATTGCATTGTTTGATCTCGAACTTTTGGCAATCCGCGGACGTTCCGGCTGCTCTTAGTATGCTTGTTGGCGCCAACGAAGTGCTAACAGTAGCTTCGAATCTATCTATAGTTGGAATTCGTTGACTTGATAACGGATGGGGCATGTGGACTAGGTCCACACGGGGGTCATGTGCTTTGGCAATCGTCTAGATTGGGATCCGCAATGTTTTCGTAATGTTGGGATCGACAATCACCCCGCAAGGTTAATCTAGTAACATGAATAATCATGCTTGGTTCTGAACGTAGGCAGTAACGGTTTTACTCGGTAAATCCTAAAGCTAGTAAAATTGCAAACACAAAGGTTAGAAGGCGTCTAACTTGTTTTTGCAGGACATGTGATGTGATGTGGTATAGTCCTTTAATTTTATTCAAGTGTTGTATGAAATACCATCGTTTGTAATTCTGACCTGCGTGTCAGACTTTAAAGCATGATGGTTGGAAACCACAGGATTGCTATCTCAGGCCTGCGTGCCACATGTTTTTTCGTTTCTTAGTAATAGGAGATGGACATGGAGATGGCGTCGTAGACCTCGACGACATGGAGTGGAGGAAAGAAGGAGTTCTTGATCCGCATTGAAGACGAAGAGGACTATACTACATCACTTTTCTGTGAAAGTTTATCCTTTTTTTTATTGCGCTCTTTTGGTTGCGCAGTAGTCGTGATTATTAGGGTGATTCCTCAAGTCCAATATCAAGGAGATCGTGCTCATCCAACCGTGTGATAATCCCCAAGAGCAAGGAATCACTGTAGCACAATTCGATAAGTATTTGAGTGTCGAACCCACGAGGAGCTGAAGGTAAACTATCTATTCTCTAAAGCCCTATAACCCTCTTATATGGCCGTTTATGCAAAGCAATAAATATGAAAAGAACTAACTAATGTAAGCAAGTGATGTGGAAGGGTTTATCTAGTAACAAGCTTCTCAATCAAGTTTCAAACGCAAGTTTCTTAGAGCAAGTTTCTCTCAGCAGTTTTCTCAAGTTTCTCAAAGTAGCAAGTAGAAAATATCTCAAGGGAGCAAATGTTCTGGCAATTGTTATTTCATTCGTGTGGTTGTCACAATTAGTGAAGCACATGTTTCAGTCTTAGTTGTTTCTTTTAGGTGGGAGCCATAAATAGGTGTAGCCAAGTAAATGAGCAATTACACAACTCTTATGATGGATCTCATGGCCAAGTAAATGTGCAGCACAAGAATTATTAAGACATAATTGTCCCACCATAGCCTTAAGTTCTAGAGTCCCCCAATATCTCCCCCATAAAGTAACTTCAAGTCTCAGACACCGGTTTCTCTCTACTCCGACATGTCCTATCAATCCATTACACTACGGTGATCACCTTACATGCATTCCCCAACATATGCGTGCACTCATATATTGTACATCAAGACAATCATAAAAGATAACAACACTTGTATGCAACCAATCAACGAACTATTTCACAATTGCCATGAACAAATCACTTCTCAAACACAGATGGGGAGACACAATAGATCAAGGGAATAGTATATTGCATCACACATCATGTTTGCCAAGAGTTTACAGTGGGGAGATGGAGATGATCTTGCTGTAGTTGATGATGAACACGCCGGAGGGGGGTGGAGCCCTCCGGAGGTGATTCCGGCGGCGTTTCCCCCCTCCGATCTTCTCCGGCGGCAGCCTTCTGACTCTCTGTTTCGTGGTTTCGTGTTTCTCCGCCGCCTCCTCGCGAAACTCCTCGGGGGGCTTTTTTATAGTGGTTTTAGGTCAAGACGAAGCCACGGAGACGAAAACGGACGGCATCGGAGCCACGAGGGGAAATGAGGTGGGCCCACGCGGCCAGGTATTAGGCCGCGTGGGACCCTCTAATTTCCAGCCTGTTGGGCTTCTGGTCTTCATTTAAGCCCATCGCGTTCGTCTCGAAAATTCTGAACCGTGCTCTGACCTTGCCCTTTTTGGAGTCCCGAAGCTCCCGGAAAGTCTGAAACACTAAAAAAGACGTTTTCTGGAAAACAGAGTTAATTCCAAATAAATGGGGAAACTGTGAATTATCCCAAAATCATTATAAAACATGAATATAACCCATATATGATGCAAATATGATTGGAATATAAGCAATTAAAGTGCAAAGTTCATGTATGCATTTTACATGCATCAACATCCCCAAGCTTAATCCATGCTCGTCCTCGAGTATGAAGATGATAAAACTAACATGGACTTTGCAATTTAATACTTAACAATGAATATCAAAGATGATTACAATTGCTACATAGTCAATGATTCATTCTTCAAAGGAGTAGCAATATGCAAATAGTTTATGAAGTGATATCAAGTATTCAAGACAAGGATGTTCATTGATAGTTCACAAAGTGTAACATGGTAGCAAGTAATATGGAACACATGTATGCATAATGATAAGTAGAACATCCTACAATGGTCATAGAGTGTAGATGAAAATCTGAATATGAAGGTGTACACTTTGGAAAGATGTATATGTGAGTAGAGGTAAACATGCATAAGTTTCATCCAACTTCCAAACTCTTCTACTTAAGTTAATGATTGCAATAAGGTATTCATTGGTGTCAAGCTCTCATTGCCCCTATCATAGCATCTTGAATGATTAAGTTAAAGTGAAAGCAAATATGAGTAGTGTGCTTGATAAAGAATGGGTTGAATGTCTCATGCCCCTTGAATACAAGTACTTACACCATGTGTTACTCAACTTGGGAAACAAAGCAAGTTCAATTAAATATCATTGTAAGCATAATAGTATCATCAAGAGCGTCAACTGGGGTACCTCTTGTCCCAAGATATGGAACAAGCCCATATCAAAATGACAAGACAAACAAACAAAATGAACAATCTCAACACCCTTTTTATTTACCATTTGGAATAGTTTTTTATTGCAAGGTGTATCACAGAAGGTTCACCATAGTATGTAAGTAAATTTCCACCATGAATGATGCATGGCTTAGATTAGCGGCCCAGGCGTCTCTCTAACCATTTACACAAACTCATTTAAACTCACTCTATTTCCACATTTATTTCAACATGATAAGCATCCATAGACAAAAGCACATGATATCAACTAAATGAGATGAAGAGCGTGTTGAAAGCTTGCCATGTGACAGCACATATGGGCTAACTTCCAACCCAAAACATTCATCAACCACAAACATCATAATCTTAATCACAATGGGTCAAGTTTTATTAATGCAAATAAAAGAACATTGTGCATCAAGTTCGTGAGAGCTATATAACCAACTTTTCCATTGCAATCAATAACATAAACATTTTCATTCAGAGGTAAGATAACACAAACAACATGTTAAACATACTCGGAATAGCATAAAGCAATAGGTAGATATGGTGGACTCACTGGAATAACTTTGGTTGAAGGTGTTGGAAACAAGTTTTTACTTGTTGGAAGTTTTTGGGCTAGCAAAAGGGAGAAAGTTGACCATCTAGATGCATGCATGAGTGTCCATAGAACTAACTAATCCATGTTAAACCAAGTAAAATAACAATCAGCACCAAAACATGAATAAGTGATAGCTTACAAAAGAATTTGCAAACTACTCATTAACAAGCTCATGAATCATGCAACTATATGTATCATTAAAAATCAATCAAACATCCCTTTTCCCAATCTTATAAAAGCATCCAACATATTTCAACCCATATTTCCAGTAGCTCTCTCATATATAAATGATAGTGTGGTGGTCTCTCAAGACTCAAACAAAAAAAAAAACGACGCTCCAAGTTTATGCGATAAAGTGTTTCGATCGAAAAACAGAAGTTGGACGTGTGCAAACCGAGAGTGTGTAGGTCCAGCGGGGTTGTCTTCACATCCCCAAGCTTATGGTCTTCACCATCCTTGGATAGCTCTTGGTGCATCTCCTCCAATCCCTGTGAAAAAACTTCAAAACACCGTTTCTCCCATCTCTTTTCTGTGGGGTGCATTAATAGTGATAAACAAATAGGTTCTTGCTGCATATAATCCTTGAACAAAAATTCATATGACATGTCCAGAAAGTGTATAATGTTGTATGCCTACTCATAAACTCAATTGGATCAAAAAGATTCAACTTAAAAGCTCAAAGCATGCATCAAACAAAATGGGACAGAATCTGTCCAGAAAAACAGCAGCAGCAAAACGTATTTTTCTACCCTACCAAACTTTCTCGAAAAATTCCGAAAAATTCATGCATACAGAGGATGAAAAGTTGCAACTACAGTTCAAATATGAGCTCATTCGGAGTTACAGAATAAGAATTAAAAATCATACCGTGCACTGACTTGTGCAGGAATAAAATCTCCGAACGCTATAAGCAACTTTTTCAAACCAAAAAGGGTAAAACTTGGCACTTTATTGAAAATTCCAGAACCTAAACTACAAAGTCTCTTGTACAGCAAGAGGACACAAAGAAAATCACACATAAAAATAACCGGGTTGCCTCCCGCAAAGCGCTTTCTTTATAGCCATATAGCTAGGCTTCTTACTTGTTGTCAAGATGGTTGGAGTGAGGTGGCTTGGCATCCCCAAGCTAAATTCTTGTATGTAGGGTGAGCTTAGGGGTAACATCCCCAAGCTTGAGTGTTTGTCCCTCTTGATCTTTGTTCATCACCCTCAACTCTTCCACTTGAAAGTTCTCTTCACACAAAACTCATCATAAAACTTGATTAGAGGGGTTAGTGTCTCCATAAATAAAATCCTCAAAGGTACAGCAAAGACATATCATGAGTTGATTCTAAACATTAACTATTGTTACTATGGTTGCGTATTGTTCATTGATCAAAAGAACCACACAAAACACAAGTAATGAAGCTAATGCAAAATAAAGACAGAATCTGTCAAGAACTGAACAGCCCGCAAAGAGTGAATTTTCAGAGGCACTTACGTTGCTCAAATCAGAAAACTTTGAACTAATGAAATGTGTGATAATAACTAATGATTGCTGTCGTAAATTTTCAGGTCAAAATTCCTTTTCTGTGATTTTTAACATTTTTCGCAATGAAGCTCAGGAATCTGTTTTCTGGACAGCAAATCACTATTGTTAAATCCTACCTCTCAAAAGAGGTTATTCTCTCCATAAAAATGAAAAATAAGATACAAAGGTGATGTTACAGTAGTAAACAAGCACCTTGACTCAAAAACCGAAAACCAAACTGAAGAAATCAAAAAGAAGCAAAACCAAGAAAGGTTCAAGAGAAACAAACAAAGAAGAAAGAAAATATTTTTGTTGTTTTTGATTTAGCAAAAAGGCAAAAGAAGAAGCAAATATATACAACTTAAACACTCTTTTTATTTGGTTTTAACTTTGGGAAAAGTTTTAATAATAGAGACTTTGCAATGGTTCCATTGGCATGAACAACACATGTTCAAGGTCGACCCCAACTTCTCCATTACTCATCCTTCTCATTTACTTTCCCAAATTTTTATAAAAAAAACGAAAATCCTAAACTAATTGTCACAAATCAGTAGGTAGAGATATTTTACATGTTGTAAGGATATAAAGGTGTGCTCAAACCGAATAGGAAGTTAAAGCATAAGGAACACACCACAGAATATCAAACCATCAACTTTTAAGTCTAACTCTTTTCCTATGCATTGGCATTTTATATATGAATAAATAGCAGCAATTTTGTGATAACCAATGCATGTAGTGATCAGTAGCTTGCATTTTAAATAACATAGAAACATAAAGAGGATTCTTATCTCTTCCTCTCTCATAATAGTTGCAAGCATTAAAGTTAAACATACCCACATAGTTTTGAATAGAATCACCACATAAAGACTTATCATCTAATGAGCATAATGGATCATCAAACTCAATTAAATCACTTTCATCCTCAACGGCTTCCCCAAGCTTAAACTTTTCCAGAGCATTAGCAATAAAGGTGTTCAAAGAGTTAGTACCACAAACATGAGTGTTATGCAAATAAAATTTAATTTTCTCCTCAAACACTTCATGTCCTAACTCAAGATAGATATTATACAACTCTAAATTTTTTTGGTTCTTTTCCATTTTCTAATTTTTTTGTGTTTTAGATTTATATGTTAGTATGCAATGCAAACAAGAATAAAAGTTTAGCACAACGCTCCCCGGCAACGGCGCCAGAAAAGTACTTGATAATCCCCAAGAGCAAGGAATCACTGTAGCACAATTCGATAAGTATTTGAGTGTCGAACCCACGAGGAGCTGAAGGTAAACTATCTATTCTCTAAAGCCCTATAACCCTCTTATATGGCCGTTTATGCAAAGCAATAAATATGAAAAGAACTAACTAATGAAAGCAAGTGATGTGGAATGGGTTTATCTAGTAACAAGTTTCTCAATCAAGTTTCAGACAAGTTTCTTAGAGCAAGTTTCTCTCAGCAGTTTTCTCAAGTTTCTCAAGTAGCAAGTATCAAATATCTCAAGTAGCAAATATCTCAAGGGAGCAAATGTTCTAGCAATTGTTATTTCATTCGTGTGGTTGTCACAATTAGTGAAGCACATGTTTCAGTCTTAGTTGTTTCTTTTAGGTGGGAGCCATAAATAGGTGTAGCCAAGTAAATGAGCAATACACAACTCTTATGATGGATCTCATGGCCAAGTAAATGTGCAGCACAAGAATTATTAAGACATAATTGTCCCACCATAGCCTTAAGTTCTAGAGTCCCCCAAATATCTCCCCATAAAGTAACTTCAAGTCTCAGACACCGGTTTCTCTCTACTCCGACATGTCCTACTCAATCCATTACACTACGGTGATCACCTTACATGCATTCCCCAACATATGCGTGCACTCATACATTGTACATCAAGACAATCATAAAAGATAACAACACTTGTATGCAACCAATCAACGAACTATTTCACAATTGCCATGAACAAATCACTTCTCAAACACGGATGGGGAGACACAATAGATCAAGGGAATAGTATATTGCATCACACATCATGTTTGCCAAGAGTTTACAGTGGGGAGATGGAGATGATCTTGCTGTACATGTTGATGATGAACACGCCGGGGGGGGTGGAGCCCTCCGGAGGTGATTCCAGCGGCGTTTCCCCCCTCCGATCTTCTCCGGCGACAGCCTTCTGACTCTCTGTTTCGTGGTTTCGTGTTTCTCCGCCGCCTCCTCGCGAAACTCCTCGGGGGGCTATTTTTATAGTCGGTTTTAGGTCAAGACGAAGCCACGGAGACGAAAACGGACGGCATCGGAGCCACGAGGGGGAAATGAGGTGGGCCCACATGGCCAGGTACGTAGGCCGCGTGGGACCCTCTAATTCCCAGCCTGTTGGGCTTCTGGTCTTCAGTTTAAGCCCATCATGTTCGTCTCGAAAATTCTGAACCGTGCTCTCTGACCTTGCCCTTTTTGGAGTCCCGAAGCTCCCGGAAAGTCTGAAACACTAAAAAAGACGTTTTCTGGAAAACAGAGTTAATTCCAAATAAATGGGGAAACTGTGAATTATCCCAAAATCATTATAAAACATGAATATAACCCATATATGATGCAAATATGATTGGAATATAAGCAATTAAAGTACAAAGTTCATGTATGCATTTTACATGCATCACCGTGGCACCGTCAAACCAGATGCTTGTCACCGTACGCCGTGTTTCCACGAGTAATGTGTGCCAAGGGTTTGGGAGGCGGGCACGAACCGTTCTAGCAGCATAATCGGTTGGTTGTCTTGAAGTCCTGGCGTAACCAGTTATGAGTTCGGAGCACTACATCGAAAGATGAACGGAAATCACGGCAGGAAGTGATTGGCAAGTTGGCCTACCCCTTCGTCATAGTAGAAGAGATGTATCCATCCTTCCTACTATTGAGGACTATGGATTCTGAAATATTGTTCATCTGATCATGAGGAATATCTGTTTCAGTGGGAGCACACTTTAGTTAAATTGTATCATTTTAACTTGTGCATATTAATCATGAAAAAGAGTCTAAAATAGAATTTGCTATCATTGTAGATCAAAGCCTATTAACATTAACCTGCTTTGTAAAATGGAAACTTTAACTGTTAATGGCAACAACCTTGTAGATTGGATCTGCACCCTATAGAGATAGACTTAGAGAAAATAGGAAATTTTATGTTCTAGATGCACCTCCCTCAGAATTGTCCTGGAATGGCAATTTTGCTCGTGATGAAAGGGCAGTAAGGGAATTCATGTTAGCTCACATGGATGAACGATTGCATACTCGCTTTGGGAAAGCTAGCGCATATGATGTGCTCACAGAGCTGCATAGTCTATTCCAGGAGAGAGTTAAAATTGCATGTTATGCAATTACTAAACTGCTCTTCAGTACTAAGCTGGATATGAAGGGTTCGCTCAAAGACCACTTGGCTAGCATGATTAAGCTTAATCAAAAGTTGGAAGATCTAGGATTTCCAATGAATGCCCAAGCTGGTCGTACAGTGTTGGTAATGTCACTACCACCGCCTTATAGCGGATACATTCAAAATTCTAATTTGATTGGTAGTAACATAAGCATGGAAGAGCTTACTCGGAAGTTAGTCATAGTGGAAGTTAAGATTAAAAACTGCAAAAGGGTTGGTCTTACCAGCAAGGCATCACAAATGCAAGAGGAAGGAGATCTCAATTTAGTGGATGATTTGGGGACTGGAAATCCCAGAGTCATTAATGTGCTAGATGTGTATTTAACTGGACCTCACAGTGATTCATGGATCTTTGACACGGGTCAGTTGCACACATATGCAAAACGACAATTGGTTTAAAAGATGTGAGGAAGTTAAATCCAGGTGAAGTCCTCATGAGAGCTGGAAACGGAATGCAAGTTAGCGTTCGTTCCATCGGTACCATGAGCCTTCACTTACCTTCAGGATTCATTTTGGAAATGCGTAATTGCTACTATGTGCCAACATTGAGCAAGAACATCATTTCAGGGTCACGACTTTTACGTGACGGGTATTCTTTTAATTCTGAGAACAATGGATGTTCGATTTATTATAAGGGTGCATTTTACGGATCAGCCCCTCTGGTGGATGGTCTGTTTGTATTGAATCTTGGAAGGATAGAAGACATATTACACATTAATGCAAAACGACAGAAAGTAGTGAAAGATGATACTTACACTTCGCACTGTCGTCTTGGGCACATCGGAAAGGGCCGCATGAAACAACTCTATTCTGATGGGTTGTTGGAATCATTTGATAAGTGTGAGGCATGTCTGATGGGAAAATTGGCCAGGACACCGTTTAACGGTATAGTTGAACGGGCTACGGAACTGCTCGAGATCATACATACTGATGTGTGTGGTCCATTGAACATTCCAGCGCGCGGTGGATTTCTTTACTTCGTGACATTTACAGATGACTTAAGTAGGTATGGCTATATCTACTTGATGAAGCAAAAGTCGGAAACCTTTGAGAAATTCAAAGAGTTTCAGAATGAAGTAGAAAACAAACATAAAAGGAAGATAAAGTACCTATGATCTGATCGTGGTGGAGAATATCTTAGTCATGAATTCATTCAACATATGAAGGAGCGTGGAATTGTGTCACAGCTCACGCCGCTTGGAACACCGCAAAGGAACGGAGTTTCGGAGAGACGTAATCAACCCTTATGGATTCGGTACGGTCTATGTTGGCATTATCTGATTTACCACTATCTTTTTGGGGATATGCACTAGAAACAGCAGCTTACACTTTAAACAGATCACCATCCAAATCTATCAAGACAACGCCATACGAGATATGGATGGGTAAACCACCCAATCATGGGCATCTGAAGGTTTGGGGTTGCGATGTTTATGTCAAACGATTGCAAGCCACAAAACTTGAGCCAGGTCTGACAAATGTGTTTTCATAGGGTATCCTAGAGACACCATCGGATACACCTTTTATAACAAGGCCGAGGGCAGGATTTTTGTTGCCCGGAATGGCGTTTTCTTGAGAAAAAATTTCTTTCAAATGAAGTCAGTGGGAGGGCGGTTAGTCTCGACGAGATTTTGCAATCTTCTGAAGAGATAGTCAGAGTAAATGCACCGGAAGCAATTCCTGTCACTAACTCAGCCACTGATACGAAGATTCTAACTCCTCCTCAAGAGGAAGAAGAAACTCCAGTCAGGACAAATCCTCGGATAAGAAAGGGAACCAGAAGTCGTGAACAACCTCGGTTTTTCGAGAATGAAGGTTTCTTACTTGAGAATGTCGAGGAAGAAGTTTTCATCATGGATGAAGTTCTTCTTCTCGAAGAGGACGAGCCTGCATGTTATAAGGAAGCAATGGATGATGTGGATTCCAACAAATGGCAAGTAGCCATGAATTCTAAAATGAAGTCCATGTACGACAATGAAGTCTGGGATTTGGTTGATATTCCTGAGGAAGTGAGATCAATAGAATGTAAATGGATCTTCAAGAAGAAGACGGACGCGGACGGTAATGTTACCGTTCATAAAGCACGCCTTGTCGCAAAGGGTTTTCGACAAATTCATGGTTAGACTACAAGAGACATTCTCTCCCGTAGCAATGCTTAAGTCTGTAAGGATTATGTTAGCTATAGCTGCCTTCTATGATTATGAAATCTGGCAGATGGATGTCAAAACAGCTTTCCATAATGGAAATCTTTCTGAGGACGTATACATGGTACAGCCCGAAGGTTTTGTTGATCCAAAGAAAGCTAACATGGTATGCAAGCTAAAAGATCCATTTATGGTCTCAAGCAAGCATCACGGAGTTGGAATATTCGATTTGATGAAGTAGTCAAGAGTTTTGGCTTCATTCAGAATTTCGAGGAAACTTGTATTTACAAGAAGGAAAGTGGGAGCTCACTAGCATTTCTTATTCTCTATGTCGATGATATATTGTTACTTGGTAATGATAAAATGTTTCTTGGGGAAGTTAAAGCTTCATTGGAAAAGAGTTTTGCGATGAAGGACTTAGGAGAGGCTGCTTACATATTAGGCATCAAGATCTATCGTGACAGAGATAGACGCCTAATAGGTCTTAGCCAAAGTACATATATAGAAAAGGTGTTGAAGAGATTCAACATGGTCGATTCCAAGAAAGGCAATATTCCATATCGCCTGGAATAATCTTGAGCAAGAAGCATTGTCCTATGATTGTTGCTGAGCGAAAAGAAATGGCGGATGTTCCTTATGCTCGGCAATAGGATCTATATGTACGCAATGACATGCACACGCCCTGACGTGGCATATGCCCTAAGTGTTACCAGCAGATTTCAATCTGATTTTGGTAAACTCCACTGGACAACAGTTAAAAACATTCTGAAATACCTCAGGAGAACTAAGGACATGTTCTAGTCTATGGAGGGGATGAGGAGCTCAGAGTAAAGGGTTACACTGACTCAGGATTTAGTCTGATCCAGACGATTCCAAAGCACAATCAGGTTATGTGTTCGTTCTCAACGGCGGTGCAATTAGCTGGAGAAGCTCCAAGCAGGGCATGGTGGCAGACTCTACAATGGAGGCGGAATATGTGGCGGCATCTGAAGCAGTCAAAGACAGCTATTGGATAAAGAAGTTCATCACTGAACTAGGAGTGGTTCCTTCAGCGGCAGATCCAATCGAGCTCTATTGTGACAACAATAGTGCCGTGGCTCTGGCAAAGGATCGAGGTCTCACAACAAAGCCAAGCACATAGAACGCAAGGATCACCTCATCAGAGATCATGTAGCAAAAGGGCACACTGTCATACGTAGAGTTCATACTGTTGACAATGTAGCTGATCCTATGACAAAAGCACTCCCAAGCTTGAAGTTTGAACCTCACCGGTTTAACATCGGTCTTAAAGAAGGTTTAATGTAATAGATAGTTATTGTATCTAAGTGCAAGTGGGAGACTGTTGGATGTATGCCCTGAGAGACAATAAATATACATCTGTTTCATGATTAATGAATTATATCTTTATGCTATAACAGCTATGGTCTATAAATATGTGATTTATAGGGAAACACATACGCACGTGTAAGGATATAATCAAACCCTGTTTCCCTTTGTCATGTCTCTTGGACAAACTCGTTAATACTGGATGGCGATGTTTTCCAGCCATGGACAAAAGTTATTGTCATTATTAATGAGAGCACATTGTTAAGTTTAACACTGTGACTGGGAAGACCCAAAAGTATGATATACTACGAGATCAAGTTTTGGAGAAAATAGTATAGTCTAAGATTGGTTACTTGTTTATTCCTTAGACCATGAGAATTTATGATTGTATGTACTCGAGGGGAAGCTTTGGCGTAGTCAAGTATCATTGCCATAACTGGGTGATCAAAACGGCTATTGCTGGGTAACCTCAAAGGTGTATATGATCATAGTAGTTCAAGACTGGGAATCACACCTCTAGGTATTAGAGAGATACAACCTGGATCCACTCTAGTGGGAAAGCATCTATCGATAAGTCTGCGTAGACAAGGTAGTGATATGTAAATATCATGGGATGCTTGAACACGGGTAAAGAGTAATGGCATCATACCGGAAACAAGGATAAAGTGACATAGTAAATGAAAGCTATCATTTACGGTAATGTCATATATCTCGCCTTGGGTATTTGATGAGTATCATGAAGTGATGGGAACAAGCATGTTAATCAAACATGTTCATCAGAGTGTCTACGCACAATGATAGTAGTCATTCAGAACGTCCATGGTTCTGACCCTGACCAGTGATTGGATAGGCATTTCCAATTATAGCTATACGTTGTCGAACCTGTAGGGGTCACACACTTAAGACGTCAAGGTCTGCTGTATACGTAGTTTGGTTAGGAACAGAGAAGGAGTATTACCTGGGATGGTTCCGGAGTGATACAATTATATTCAGAGATTGGATCATAAAGAAAGAAGGTTTATATAGAAGGAAATAATTGTCCGGAATATTTTGTCGGTGGACACTGGGTGTCCCGGATCATGTAAATGTGTTTATATGATAAGTACTTAATTATGGGAATTAATTAGACAAAGTATTAATTAATTAAATATTAATTTATTTAATTAATAAATAAAAGGGAAAATTATTTAATTAAAAAAGCCAATAAAAGTTGGCTGCCACATGGGCCCTAGGGGCCCACATGGCAGCCGCACCACCACTAGGTGGTGGTGGGCCAAGGCGCCAGGAGGGGAGGCTCCCCTCCAAGCCGAAACCCTAATGGGCCTTAGGGCCCATGGGGGGAGGCGGCGGCAGCCAAGGGGCCGGCCGGCCTAGGGTGTGCCCAACCCCACCTAGGTCGGTGCGGCCAGGGCGGGCCCACCCAAGGCGGCGGCGGTTGAGGCGGTGGGGGGGAGTTGGGGTCCCACTCCAACTCCTCCTCCCAAACCGACTTGGACTAGGGGAAAACTTTCCCCTTGCCCAAGTCCCTCTACCCCTTGGATCTACTATATAAACCACACCCCGTCTCCTCTTGGAGATACACAATTTAGAGAAAAGACTAGAGATCTCTCACGGGAGCTCTCTAGATCTAGATCTAATCTCTCCCCCTCTCTCCCATGTGTTGGGAATCTCTCCACCATACGTACACCAGTAGATCTTAACTCTGGCATGGCAAAGCGCTGCCGGATCTTGACGGACGTACGTGTGCGAGCTCTCAGAGGGGCGATACGTCCTAGACGTTTGGGCCTCACTCTGCTGGATCAAGAAGGCTGTACGAGGGATCGGTAACATCCTCACCCCCAGGCTTGGTTGTGAGGATCTTCATCAGGCATCATCGACATCGTCACCGACAACTCTTCCGCGTCTTGTTGTTGGTAACGAATAAGTACTAAACTTCCCCTGTATCTTCATAGTTGTTCCTGGCTGTTGCGTAGGTTGGAAATTTTTAAATTTCTGCCACCTAACCCAATACGATGTCGTTGTCAGGGTGAGCTTATGAGGGCGTCTCCAATGCTTAATTCTTATGGAGGTCATAATCTGGGCCCAACCGTGTGAGCTATAGCAGATTAAAATCCCCGCAATGCTTAAATACAATCTGGGTCTTAAGCTGGACCCCACTTGCCAGTTTTTTTTTTATTTTTTGCCCAACCGCTCTTTATCTCTTCACGGGAGAGGATAATCCCCAATCTCTCTGTTCCTCTAGACGGCGTCGCTCAGGTCTCCTATCCACGACTTCCCCACATGTTGGGGATATACCTACTGGGGGTATCTCTGACATAGATCAATCCGGCTAGTCCAGGGTCGCCCAAAGTGGTGGTGAAGGCTTTGTCCTGCCGGGCGGCCCAGATAGCCGGCATACAAGGCGGACGGAGGATGGCAAGACGGAGACCCAAGACTGAAGCCCACGATGCTGCCTTGATCAAGACGGAAGGCGCTGACTTGTCGGATAGGTTTAGGACTCTGTAGCCTTGCCGGACACGTTGATCCTTGTAACCCTAGGTCGGCCGCCTATATAAGCCGGACCTCGGGACGCCTTTAGGGCATACTCTCATACGCAACCATACTCATTGTAACATGTTCGCGGCTATTGCCTTATAGTGAGTTATAGCAGCACGTAGGGTCTCGCCACCGCTGCGAGATCTGAAGCTGGGTAAACTGTCGTGTACAATCCCGACCTCGACGACGCTCCCCTTCACCCCCTCGGTTCACCTCGTCTAGAGGACCCACCGTCTCCTATCTACGATGCCGATACGACGACAGTTGGCGCCCACCGTGGGGCATAAGGCGTCAGGCGTCACGTTTCGGGCGGGATCATCTTCATCGACATTGCCAACCAGATCGCATCTGGCCGGCTCACCTTTGTTGGCGCAGGGGTTCGACGTAGCACGTCCCTCGCGCACGGCAGATCGGCTTCAGCATGACAGAACTTCTCACATCTCGCCGGCTGGTCCGCTTCAAGTCTGTCCCGAACAGACCATCGGCCTCAGGCTAAGTCGGCGGGATCCATCACCTAGCTACGACAAGATCTGCTACAGCCGCGGAAGCTACGCGGGAAAATCGATCGATTACGATGTCCGGCGGCTCTACTTCAGCCCTGCTGCCATCGCGTGAAGGTGGTCGTGTACAGCAAAGGCGGCTGCACACCATCACGTATCCGAGGCTAGACCCAATTCGATCCCGAGATGGCCAAATTCCTTTTTGTGGTGTCCTGATCACATACGTGGATGGTACAATGATTAACAAATCAGCTATGCCACATGCAGGTCTAGCAATGGGAATTAGCAACGCATTGCATGGATTTTGCGGCCGGATCGCTAACTGCAAGCATGTGCTAGCACCTTCATGTACAGCCAAGTAGTACTACATGATGGAGTCGCTTTCTGGTCAGGATGCCATGTTTCAATCGGTTAAAGTCAATCGGCTTCGAATCAAGACGGCCAGATGTCTAGTACAACTGTGTCTTCGTCTTCTATCAAATACCGACTAATCACGCGTGTTGACTTAATCACTCGTCGCGTGTATATACTGTCATTGCTAACGTGACAAGACAAACTTGCCGGCATGTCTATCGACATATTGTTCCGGCTTAATTATCATCACGGGCGACTATTCAAGTCGTCAACTTTCGCCGTGTTCGCAATGACAGGCGGGACGCCGCCATCATTGTGTCCGGTTTAGGCAAATTCATCGCCAGATTGCTATCTGTTGTTTTCGATCGTCCAAATCTGGCCAGTTTGGGAAAACATCGATCGGTACAAAACAATCAAGCTTAGCATTTTAGCTTAATTGCTAACGCGACACAATGCCTCTCGGTATATTTATCGTCGTGTTCCGAGGCGGCACGCCGCCTGCCCGACATATTGATCGTCGCGTTCCGACGCAGCACACCGCCTGTCCGGCATATTTATCGTCACGTTCTGACGCGGCACGGCGCGACTGACAAGCTATAGCAGACAACATATGAGGACAACTAGGAAGTTGCCGCCTTGCTGGAATCAGCCTGGGGGTGCCGCCTACATCCCGGGGGTTGTCTTCTTCAGTCTGGGGGCTGCCGTCTTCCGCCTCGACCTCCTCCTCGACATCAACGTCTGCAAACATCAAAAAGATAAGTTCTTTTTAACATTTGTCATATGATCATGAAATAAAAGTCTATGGTTTGCTCTTTCCGCTTTGAGATTATGCCGTCTTTTGTCTTTTCATATGATCATATACTTTTAGTATCTAAGTTACCCAAAATATGCTATGTGCTAAGTGGTTCAAACTTTTCGATACTTTTCGCCTCCGGGCCAAATTAAGCAATCATTTTGCACCGACTAGTATCCTTGTTCTGACTGATTATATGTGGGTTGCCTAGTAGTATGTCGTTGGCACCAACATGCCAGTTTCGGTCTCTGAGTCTAAAGTATCTGGTACTAGCCCTGGTTGGCTCAGCTAAAGTAACTATGCTGCGGTACCGCCAACATACAAAAAGCTAAGCATATCGGCCAGATAGATATTAAGTCGGGCCACATAAAATTTACTACCCTAAGTGTTTGTTCAAAAAACTACCGGCTCAGGCCTTACATTTGTCCAACTTACATTAAAAGTATATCTTAATGCAACTATGTTTACTATGCAGGATATTTGACACTCGGAGGCTGCTGTCGCAACACGTTCATCGAGTCTTGAGCCGCCTTTTCGACAAGGCGGCACAAACCTCGACAACTACAGTCATTCGATCTACAACGCCACAAGTTCTTCTGAGCTTCGAGCCGACTTTCAAGTACATCGACTCAACGCTCAGGGGCTGCAGATAGGCGGATCAAGAAAAACTCTGGCCAACGAAGCCAGGGGGCTCGACATCGACACTGCCCCTCGCCAGATACTCAGGGGCTTGACATCGACAATGCCTTCGCCCGATACTTGGGGGCTGCACAACATGCAGCTCCATCATCAGCGACGCAGCCGCCTCGTCGTCAGCGACATGGCTGTCTCATTTATCGCCGTGTTCCAGCTTAGTTGCTAACGTGGCGCGACGCCTCCGTGGCACGGCCGCCTTGTCCTCAGCGACACGGCCACCATTATCGCCTCCGTGGCACGGCCGCCTTGTCGTCAGTGACACGACCGCCATCATCGTGTTTGGTTTAATCGAATTCATCGCCAGATTGTTAGCTGTTGTTTCCAATCGCCCAAAACAATAAAGCTCCATCTTCTGGCTTAATTGCTAACGTGGTACGGCCGCTTTGTCGTCAGCAACACGGCCACCATCATCGCCTCCGTGACACGGTAGAAATGCCATCATGACGTCGCTCCATCTCTCCTTGAGTTCAAACTGTCGTGGACCAGGGGTGACATGGACACGACAAATATTGCCTTAACTAGTCAAATTGACAAGACCTCGCCTGGAAGATTCCTGACAGGAAGTCAGGCCATCTTTCCCATGTGTTGGTCGAAGGCGGCGTCACTCTGGCTTTATTTAGACGGATTGCCGCCTACCTTTTTACTTCGGAATGCTTCAAGCTCTTCAGCCGCCTAAATTCAAGAAACAAGACGGATATCGCTCAAGACGAAGACGACAACTGGAGAAATTAAACCTTTCCGGGGGCTAATGTTGGGGATATATCTACTGGGGGTATCTCTGACGTGGATCAATCCGGCTAGTCCAGGGTGACGCAAAGTGGTGGTGAAGGCTTTGTCCTGCCGGGCGGCCCAGATAGCCGGCATACAAGGCGGACGGAGGATGGCAAGACGGAGGCCCAAGACTGAAGCTCACGATGCCGCCTTGATCAAGACGGAAGGCGGTAACTTGCCGGATAGGTTTCAGACTCTGTAGTCTTGCCGGACACGTTGATCCCTTGTAACCCTAGGTCCGGCCGCCTATATAAGCCGGACCTCGGGACGCCTTTAGGGCATACTCTCATACGCAATCATACTCATTATAACCTGTTCACGGCTATTGCCTTATAGTGAGTTATAGCAGCACGTAGGATCTCGCCATCGCTACGAGATCTGAAGCTGGGTAAACTGCCGTGTATAATCCTGGCCTCGACGACGCTCCCCTTCACCCCCTCGGTTCATGCTCGGCTAGAGGACCCTCGTCTCCTATCTACGATGCTGATACAACGACACCACACGAGAATAATCGAGGAGGACCAGATGTAGCAGCTCCTCCTCGTTGGCGCAAAGCCGGCGGCGCCGCTGGCAACATCCCCAAATCAGACTGTAGACTCGTCTCCTCCTCCGACCGGGCGGCGCTGCGGCAAGCTCGACGGCGACAACCTGCGGGGAAGAAGCTGCTGCGGCCGCTGATGGGCCAGCTACTGCAGTCCATGGTGGGGACCGGCGCTACTCCGGCGACAGCTACAACAATGTCGCGCGCGGCAAGGCAACCGTTTTTCCCTTCCCAGCCGAGACCTTACCGGTGTGGGCGACCTCAAGAATCTTACGCCTAAGACTGAGCCCCACAATATTTATTTTCTGCGAAGACCGAGGCTTATTTCCACATTGGAGACGCCCTGAGTGGTAGCAGGAGCGGTTGCCCGAGGTCAAGTGAATTGACGTGCTCCATCTATCGAAGTCCACCAGGCTCGTCGCAATGTCTTGCCTATTCCCTTCTGGTCACCATCTGCCACGCAGAATAAAACATGCCAAAGTGTTGCTCACAACCAAACACGCCCTAAAACATTTGGACTTGATTAATTCGACTATATAATCTCACACTGCCTAACTTTTGTGCATGAATTCCACACAAAAGAAGTTCCTCCAGCTAACTCACCACTCAGCACGTCACTTTCTTTCAAGTACCCGTTGTTGAACCATCAAGATCCGTTGACTTGCTCTGTGTGGTTTGCGCAGAAAGCTCCAAAGGACCTGGATGTAATTTTCTTTGTTCTGGGGGCCTTTTTGCCTTTGTACCCGTGCTGCTGTGTCTCTGGTCGCTTCCAGAGAGACGACTATAAGCAAAAGTGTTTAGGTTTGCCGTGCCTCAACATGGCAGGCCTCTCCTCTATTTATATTGATCATGCTGCTGGATACAAACGGACAAGACCTTTGGTCTGGAGCTAGCTAATTACGTATAGGAGATGTACAGACTACAAAACTGAAACCACTAAGGCCTAGATATCAATGGAACAAGACGATCCATCTACAATAACTGATGCCTGCATAAGTGGAGTATGACGTTCCATATCCTAGCTAGCATTCATCTTAACATCTCCCCTCGATCGAAACGTAGGGAGTACATTGAGATCGCCTCGAAAACGTTCAAATTGCTGAATCATCAGAGGTTTGGTAAGAACATCTGCTAGCTGATCATGAGTTGAGATATGACGAATCTCAAGCGCCTTCTTGGCCACTTGTTCACGCACGAAGTGGTAATCAATCTCGATATGCTTCGTGCGGGCATGGAACACCGGATTAACGGAGAGGTAAGTTGCTCCAATGTTGTCGCACCACAATGAAGGTGGTCGACTCACTGTAAGCCCAAGCTCATGAAGCAACGCTTGTATCCACATTAATTCCGCGGTAGCATTGGCTACTGATTTGTACTCCGCCTCCGTACTGGATCGCGAGACAGTCGGCTGTTTGCGAGAGTTCCATGCCACAAGATTGCACCCAAGAAATACAGCATGACCACCGGTGGAGCGTCGATCATCCGGGCATCCTGCCCAATCCGCATCGGAGAATGCACTAAGCATCATAGACGGAGATCGACGAAGAAGTAGTCCATGTGTCGATGTACCCTGTAGATACCGTAGTATCCGCTTCACTGCGGTCCAGTGTATATCAGTCGGCGAGTGCAAGAACTGACAAACCTTGTTGACGCTATATGATATATCCGGCCGTGTTAAGGTCACATATTGCAATGCGCCCACAACACTGCGATATTGAGTTGCGGCAACAGGGGAAAGAGCTATCCCGGAGTCCTTGGAGAGCCTCTGTGTAGCCGACATAGGTGTAGCACAAGGCTTTGCCGCTGCCATGTTTGCTTTCTTCAGGAGATCAATAATATATTTCCGCTGACATAGAGCAATACCATCATCAATAGCCTGAACCTCGATGCCCAAAAAATAGCTAAGTGCACCAAGATCCTTGACAGCAAAATCTTCACGAAGCTGGCTAAGTAGATGGTCAGTAGCTGCATCAGACGAGCTGATCACAATGATGTCGTCGACATAAATGAGGAAATACATAGAAAGGCCCCCTTTCCGAAATATGAAGAGAGACACATCAGCTGCAGATGCACGAAAACCAAGTGCAAGAAGGCGTCCACTCAGCCGAGAAAACCATGCACGTGGAGCTTGCTTCAAGCCATATAGGGATTTTTGAAGTTTGCAGAGATGACGCGGGTGTCGTGAATCAGTATATCCCGGTGGTTGATGCATGTAGACATCCTCATCAAGAACACCATGCAAGAAGGCATTTTGGACGTCCAATTGACGCATGCTCCAGCGATGAGTCACGGCGAGCGTCAGAAGAATCCTGATTGTTGTATGCTTGACCACCGGGCTGAATGTGTCATCATAATCAATACCGGCACGTTGTTTGAATCCCTTAGCGACGAGGCGAGCTTTGTAACGATCCACTGAGCCATCTGCCTTGTGCTTGAGTTTAAAAACCCATTTACTATCAATGACGTTGAGACCCGGACGTGGCGGCACTAATCTCCAAGTGCCATTGCGGTGAAGTGCATCAATTTCTTCATCCATGGCAGCCTTCCAGGATGGATGCTGAGCTGCTTCAGTGTAACTCGAAGGCTCGATGGACTCATACGGCACAGTTTGGCACGCGTACGTGACTGTGCCGTCTGTGCGCTTAAAAGGCTTGACGATGCCGGAGCGAGACCGCGTGTGTGGACGCGTCTGTACAGGTGCAGCCGAGGCCGTCGCGGAACGAGCGGGTCTCCAGTCGAAGGCAACCCACTAGTAGCAGAAGAGCCCGGACCGCTAGGGGAAGCACCTCCAGGGGACGCGGGCGCCGTGTAACCACGATGCCCAGAAGCAGCACCCAGATCAGCTCGTGATGCAAAGCTGGTTGGTGACGCGGAGGCCGCGTCGTTTGCATGGTCCATGCAACGAGACTGGCCAACGTCCGAGTCCAAAGTAGCTGCAGAACCTGCATCAGGGCCAAAGGAAACAGACTGCACATCGGCAATTAGATCATTAGTCTGATTATTACTTCCGCTAGGCTCAGGCTGGGGAACAGGATCAGGGTGCGGGAGTGCAATGAGCTGATGGTATGTGGGAGGTGTAGGCTCAGCAGGGGCAAGCGTAGCTTGGATTTTGCGAGCAAAAGGAAACACCGTTTCATCAAAAACGACATCGCGAGAAATATAAACACGCCCGGTACTAGCATCTAAGCATTTATATCCTTTGTGGTGCGAGCTATAGCCGACAAAGATACATTCCTTTGAACGAAAAGCTAGTTTCCTAGCGTTGTAGGGGCGAAGATGTGGCCAACACGCACATCCGAAAGATTTTAACATAGTGTAGTCTGGTTTGGAGCCAAAAAGACGTTCGACTGGTGAAGCATTGTCAATGACTCGTGTGGGTAAACGGTTGATGAGATACGTAGCTGTAAGAAAGGCTTCGTCCCAAAAACGAACTGGCATACAAGAGTGCGCAAGAAGAGCAAGCCCAGTTTCAACAATATGTCGGTGCTTGCGTTCGGCGGCGCCGTTTTGTTGGTGAGTGTGGGGGCATGAGACATGATGCGATATTCCTTGATCTTGGAGGTGTTTGTGCAAGCGTTGGTATTCGCCACCCCAATCAGATTGAACACACTGGATTTTGGCATTGAGAAGGCGTTCAACATGCGTTTGGAATCGAATAAAAACTTGCTCAACTTCAGATTTGGCATGCAACAAATAGATCCAAGTGAATTTGCTAAAAGCATCAATAAAAGAGACATAATATTTGTAGCCACCAACCGAGACAGTTGCTGGCCCCCACACATCGGAATAAATCAGTTCTAAAGGAACTTTAGCAACAAAACTCGATATTCCATATGGGAGTTGATGACTCTTTGCTTGTTGACAAGCATCACAGATCGATGCATCAGAGGACCGACTACATGGAAGTTTATTTAAACTAAGAATGGATTGTACCACTTGGGATGACGGGTGACCGAGACGATGATGCCATTGCCTTTTATTGACCGACACAAGCATGGCAGCCTTGACATGATGGAAGGTGGACGGCGAGATCGGGTATAGGCCAGCTCTACATCTGCCGCGGAGCAGACTTGTTTTCGACGCTCGGTCCTTAATGTCAAAAAAAGAAGGATGAAATTCCACAAAAACATCATTATCCTTAGTGAGTTTGTGAACTGAGATGAGATTCTTTGTGATATGTGGAACGTGAAGGACATTATGAAGAACAAGTGGGTTAGAAGCGGAAGTAATAACAGAACTTTGACCAGTATTGGAGATGTGCAAACCTGCGCCATTGCCGACTTGGACATTGTCGTGGCCGTTGTAGCGTTCGCGGAAGGAGAGTCGATCCAAATCGCTCGTGATATGGTCGGTTGCGCCCGTGTCCGCGTACCAGTTGGGATCGACTTGGTACCCGGCGCTGGTCCCAGCGATGTTTGCCGAGTGCTGCTCTTCGTCGCCATGGAAAGAGCTATCAAAACGCTTGCGGCACTTGACGGAGACGTGCCCCTTCATGCCACAGAGTTGGCACGTAGGGCGATGGTCATAGCCGCCATTGTTACCGCCGCGGTAGCCCCGCGGTTGCCGCCACCGCCGCCGCGGCCGTATCCACCATAGCGACCACGACCGCGACCACCTCCTTGATTCCCTCGGGTCTGTCCGCCTTGGTTGCCGCGACCCGGCTGCTTGTCGGAGTAGTTGGCGGAGTGACCGGAGCCGGTGCTGACAAAGCTGGCGGACGAGTTTGATCCAATCTGGACGTCAGAGTTGTAGTGCTCGTGACGCTGCTCATAAGTGAGGAAAGCAGCGTACACGTCCTCAACGGTGAGGTTGGGCTTCACGTTGAGGGAATCCACAAGGGACTCAAATTCGGCGCCAAGGCCGGCAAGCAGGTAGGCGACGATGTCGTCGTCCTCGAGCGGCAACCCAATGGCCGCAAGGGTGTCAGCCAAGGTCCTCTTCAGTTTGAAGTAGTCGGTGGCGGTCATATCGCGCCGCTTCGGCGCCGCCAGCTGCTGCCTGATCTGCACGAGACGGGAGCGGGAGCGCGACGCGAACATGCGCTCGAGCTGCCCCCATGCTCCTGCTGCCGAGGTGGCCGCCACGACGTACGGCAAGACGTCCTCGGTGACGGTGGCGAGAATTCCGCCGAGGATCAGCTGATCCTTACGGTACCAGGCGACGTAGAGTGGATTTTCCACCTGGTTGGTGACGCGATCCGCGCCGGTGCCGCTGACCTGCTCTAGAGTTTTCTCAGGAGCTGGTTCATCGCCAGATGTGATGCCCATGAGACCATGGGTGCGCAGATAGGTGAGAAACTGAGCTTTCCACATGAGGTGGTTGTCGCGAGAGAGGCGGACGGTGACGACAGAGGGGATCGTCGGCAAGGAAGCGGGAGTAGAGGAAGAAGTCGACATTTGTCAGAGATGCTCTGATACCATATAAGCAAAAGTGTTTAGGTTTGCCGTGCCTCAACATGGCAGGCCTCTCCTCTATTTATATTGATCATGCTGCTGGATACAAACGGACAAGACCTTTGGTCTGGAGCTAGCTAATTACGTATAGGAGATGTACAGACTACAAAACTGAAACCACTAAGGCCTAGATATCAATGGAACAAGACGATCCATCTACAATAACTGATGCCTGCATAAGTGGAGTATGACGTTCCATATCCTAGCTAGCATTCATCTTAACAACGACGTGTTGTTGCTGTTCTTTGATCTTTTATGAACACGTCGTGCTTTGCCTAAAAAAAAAAAAAAGTACTCCCACGTTCCAGCTTCGAAGCAAGAACACGACTTTTGACAGCAAACGAAAACAAGTTTGCCTGGCTCCACGTACTGCGAGTTCCAAGCCTCCAGGTACCGAGCCCCAGTGGCGTACACCTCCTCCGGGTTGGGCAAAGCTGAACACCGATGGATCCTTTCTCCCTATGAAACTCACGGGAGGCACGGGCGTGATCATCAGAGATGAAACTGGCAGCACGATTTCTGGGTCTGAAGTTAGGGCACCTCCAACGGGGTGGAGCAAACGGACACCCCAAAGTGTCCGATTTTGTCCGTTTGGGGGCGGACAGAGGACACATTTTGAGCCTTTGTCCGTTTGGGGTGGGGGTGCCCCCAACGGCCTGGCGCAAAATGGGCCGAAAAAAATATTGGAACATTCAAATGACTCAAATTGGCCTCAATCCAAATAGTTCGAAATCGAAATAGTTTAAAATACAAATTCTTCAAAATTTAAATAGTTCAACACATAATAAATAGAAATAAATAGGACATCACATGTCCTCGCGCTCACGGATCATCTTTTGCCTCTTGAGAATCCATGCCCTTTGCTCCGGGTCCATGATGGTCAAGTCGGCCATCATGATCCGGTTATCTTCGGCGAGCAACGCAAGCCTCACGCGATTCTCCTCCGCCTTGGCCTCAAGCATGAGCCGGGTCTCCTCGGTCTTGATCTTCTATTGCTCGATCTCGAGCTTTTTCCTTGTCATCTCCACATACCTTGCCATGGCTTCCTCCTTGTCCTTGCGTTTCTCCACGTACCTAGCGGCGGTGGACTCCTCCTTGCCGGCGATCAACGTCTTTAGGGTCTCCTCCACTTGTGCTTGTGCCGCCTCACGCTTCACGTCTTGCGCCGAGGACTTGTGTCCTCTCGGCCGCACAGCCGGCCACCCGAGGTTTGGCCGGGATTCACATCATCATTGGGGTCATCGTTGGCTCTCTTCTTCGAGCCTTCAATGCCCCCTTTCTTCATGGCGTTGTAGATCTCTTGCCATTTTGGACAACCCTTGATCATGTCCCAACAATGGCCCAAGGTGAACTTGGTCTTGAAGGCCACCTTGAAGTACTCCAAAGCTTGATCCATCTTGTCCTCAACCCCGTAGCCGCTCACCGGCCGGTTCTTCACATGCTCGTAGGCCGCTTGGAATTTGCAACACTCGGCCGAGATGTGTTGCCACCTCTTTGTGAGTGAGCCCTCATTGCGATCACTCTCAATACGGTAGGGCGGTAATTTCCTTTGCTCATGGAAATGCTTGTGCACCCTAAACCAAAATGCGATGCCCCTTTGTTGGGCACCCCACTTTGCATTTTGCCCACAAGTCATCCATGACTCGCATAGCACCCTGTCTTCCTTGTCCATGTACGAGGCCGTGCGGATGTTCTTCCGCTTGAGGCTCGCCGCGATTAGGGCGTGCTCCTTGTCGACATCGAGTGGCTCTTCCTCAATGTCGACCACATCGGCCTCCATCTCGGGCATGGTCGCGTCGGGGTCTTGTGTGTCGAGGTCGGCCGGGTCGAAGTAGGTGTTGGCGTCTTGTGTCTCGGCCTCGGCAGGATCGAAGTAGGGGCGGCCGTTGATCATGTCCTCCATGACATCCTCGGTGAAGTAGGCCGGGTTGGCAGGCGTCGTCGGCGGGAACTCGCTCCCGTCGAACATGAGGGCATGGGCCTCGGGCATGGTCATCCTGCCACCCGCCATGGTCTTCGATTTGCCACCGGGCCGCGCGTCGCCGGCACTCGGGGTCACGTTGAGGTCGAGCGACTTCGGCTCGACCGGGACCGATGAAATCTCCGGCGAGTCCTCGCGGGAACCCAGCCGCGACACTGGGTGATGGGCCGCCGCCGGCGACGGCGTCGAGAGGCCGGGGGACGAGGATTTGGGAACCTTCGCTTTGGCGGAGGAGACCGAGCTTGCGGCCGACGGAACCGTGTTGGGGGAGAGGCCGGTGGCAGCGACGAAGGCCCCTGCAAAAACCTCCCCTTTGAGGAGAAGGACAGCTCGGGCGGCGGCCTTGGCGGCGATGAGGTCGGAGTTGGCCTGATGCGCGATGGCGGCGAGCCTCTCCTTCTCCTTGGCCGCTGTGAGGGCGGCCTTCTCCTCTGCCTTCTTCTCCCGAGTCCTCTCCCTTTGGACTTGTCGCTTGACCGAGGCCGGCTTCGGCTCCTTCTTCACCGCGAGCAGGGCGGCGCCGGTAGCGGCCGTGGATTTGGACAGCCCGTCCTCCATGAACGGCGGCGGCGGCGGCTGGGGAGGGAATGGGCAGCCGAACGAGGGTTTGGGAGGGGATTCTGTGGCTGGACCTTGGGCCCGACGCGGACAGGGAGGACAAAGAGGAGGACCGAGAGGCTGTCCGTCCCGCCCCAAAGCCGCCCCAAAGTTGGGCCGCGTTTGGGTCCAAAACTGGTGTCCGGGCGGACACCAGTCCGGATGCGCCAGCCCGTTGGAGAAGGGCATTTGTCCGTTCGGACAAATGCGGACTGCGCTGGTCCGTATGCGCCAGCCCGTTGGAGGTGCCCTTAGCTGTCCAGCCCGGCTGTACAAAAATCTGGGTAGAGACGGACTGTTCCTCGCTTGCAGATGCCCTCAACTCAACAGACCAAGACAAATCGGAAAACTGGTTCATCATCGAAGAGGCTAAGAACCTTCTGAATGTCTTTGAAGAGACGATCGTTCTTCACTCTAGAAGAAACACCAATCGGGTGGCTGACGCACTCGCGAAGTTAGCCTACTCGACGGGCAACAAGAAGTTCTCTGAAGACCTTCCGCCCGTGATCTTGGAGCTAGTAAATCATGATATATCCGCACTTCACAGTGTTGTAATCTAAGCTCACGTTGGGCATAAAACCCGAAACCCGAAGCCCGAACCCGAAAAACCCGAGCCCAAACCCGAACTACCCGAACCCGACGAACCCGAACGTTGCAACGGGTAGCAGATGTGAAAACCCGAATTTAGTTCGGGAAATACGGGTAGCAAGTCACGGAACCCGAATTACCCGAAAAACCCGAAATAAATTGGAAAGCCCAACAATTTTCGGAGGGGTGCGTGAGGCCCAGCCCAACTACCCCCCGAAACCTAGGTTTTCAACTACCCCCAGCCTCACTCACGTCCTCAGTCCTCACCCACCCCATTTCCCTTCCACCCAGCCGCCACTCCTCCTCAGTCCTGGCTCCTGGCTCCTGCACTGTCCACCACCCGAGCGCCGAGGCAACTCACCATCGACAAATAAATATTTTTTCGGGCCGCTTCCTCCTCCCTCCGCACCTCCCGCTGCTCCGCCCGCCTCCTCCTCGTCCCCCCCGCCCCGCCCTCCCCTCCACTCGCGGATAGATCTGGTGCGCCGGTGGCCAGGGGGACGGACTTGCGAGGATGGGGAACCCGGGTGGTGGCCTCGACGGCCAGATCGAGCAGCTCCTAGTGCACTCACTCCTGGTTCTCGTTTTGAGATTGATTACTTTATATGTGTAGTGGTTGTGCTTTTGCATCCCTGTCCCCGATGTGTTCTTTTTCTACAGATCGATTGATGCTTGATGCTTGCGAATGTGGATCTGTACTCCTAGATGCGTGGATGCATAGCTGATGGATCTGGTTATTTTTTGTGCTTGTGAATCGCTAGATGTGTGGATGGCTGGATGCGTAGCTGATGAATCTGTATCTGTGTATTTTTGTGCTTGTGAATTGCTAGATGTATCATTGCGTGGTTGTTGGATGTATGTAATTTTTGTGATTTTTTTGCATGTTTTGACTTCTGCTACAAGATGAACAGATGCATTATTCGGGTAAATCGGGAAAACCCGTACCCGAACCCGAATTATCGGGTACCCGAAATGTCGGGTTTTTGTAATTTCGACTAAATCTCGGGTATCAACTTTCACCCCAAAAAGAACACGACTATTTTAAAGCCTCATCGTAGAAAATTTCAAAGCCGGCTGGCCCTTGAAGCCGCGTGTGTTCGTTTACACGTCAAGCTCGCCGTCGGGCATCCCCCTTTCTCCCCTTCCTACGGCTCCTCCTCCTCTTCTCCACCCCCGCTCGCAGATCTCGCCGCGCTCGCCATTTCCTCCCCCGCCGCCGCACGCCCGCTCGCCTGCGCGCTCCGTTTCTCCGCCCAGAGCCGGAGGGGCTCGCGCCTTCCCGACGGACGGCACGGCTCCTCCCTCCCCCGCTACGCCCGGCGCTGGTACGGGCTGTCGATCCTCGGTGAGTCAGCGCCTTTGCTCCATCGGACTTTCGCTTCGCCTTCTCGGCCAGCCCCGAGAGCGGCGAGATCCCGTTCGGCCGCGGCTGAAATCACTGTTCACCACCGAACACCTGTGCGTGGCGTGGCGCGGCCGTCTCGCTGCTGATACCGCGCTTGCTTTCGCGCTAACGCGGCGAGACCAATCTTTCGTTACGCAGGATTCGCTCGGAGACGCAGGCGGCTGTGCCGGAGAGTGCGTGTCGGCGCCGAGATGAAGGGCGCGTCGTCCATCCCCGCGGTGGCCATCATGCCTTCGCCGCTCTTCCTCTGGCGGTTCAAGGTGAGCATCCCAACTCTTCCCTTACACCTCCCTGTTGTTGTTGTTGTGTGAAATGGAAAATAAATTCTAACTTTAAGTTCCATCGGCACGAGCACCGGTTTCGAGCGCTCCATGCTTAGTCTACTTTCTGGTGTATAGTGTGCTGCGGCCGCAAGTATGTGCATTGTCTCTAGGTGATGTGCGTGTTTGTAGAGAGGAGTGAAGGGAAATTAGCAAGTGAAGTCGAGAATTGATGGAAAAATTGAGTGATAAGCCCACGCATCTGATGCCTGCCTCTTTGCATGCCTGAATCGCATAAACCTTGTGGTAGTGCCAAAAATCATGCCATGTATAACTCTGTGCTACTCTAGGATGTGGCTTTGCTTTCTGTGATAGAACACTACGATGCTAGCGTCTTGGATGGTATTTTCACATGCCGTGTTTGGGAAGTGCCTTCTAATTTTCCCACGGAAGATGGAATGGCCTTTTAGCATAGCCATTTTTAGTTGGGGCTGCTGCTTGTTATCTTTATTCATTTACTTTTGAAAATACTGAGACAGAAGCATATTTGGTAATTCTATGCGTTGGAACTATGTATTCTACTGCTCCTTCGTTCTATGACTATTAACCAACTGTCCATCTATAGTGAAAATACCCTGTTCACTTGACTTCTCATCTGCCTGATCTACATTTCACTACTCAAATTGCTTGTTAATCTGTCCCTTTTCCAGGTTATATTGTTTCTCCTATGGGGCTTATGCTGCTGCAAGGTCAGTGTTGCTCTATACATCAGTTCTGTCATGTATGAATTGAGCTTCGTGAGGTGTGGTAATCCGGATTGTTCCCTTGGAACTGCAGATAGGGTGGGACTCGGTTATGAGAATGAGTGTTGATCTGCGAGACTTATTTCTATACGAGGCTTTCTTATACTATAATCCTCTCCTTCTGGTGGTGAGTTCCTTTCTGTTATTGTACATGTGAAATACTCAACATAATAAAGTCATGCATGTAACCGTGCTTTGTGTTTATATTGTAGGCATTGATGATTTGGTTATGGGGAGTAAATTTGTGGGTATTCGCACAATCATCAGTAAATTATTCAAAAGTGTTTGATCTTTCACAGACACATTTATCATACCGAGAAATATGGAGGGTAAGCCTATTGCGTTTGTTTGCAATATCCATTTGAACTCTTTTTTTTACAGAGTTTGAACTCTTATTTGAATCATTTGCGCAGACATGCCTATCCATAGCCTATAAGTTTTATGGACTAGTGATCCACACACCATGCATTCTTAAGCAATGTCTGAGGCATATTGGTTGTTACAGTAGTGCACAAAATTGTGTGGATAGGGGCACCTAAAGCTCACAGCAGTTGATTTAGTTAGTTCTGTGTCCATTATAACTTTTGCAGTGCAATTGTATATAACATATTAAAGCAACCGTGTTTATCTTACTTTTATGTGTAATATATAGTTCCTACTTTATTTTGTCGATGAACATGCCCTACTAGGGTAATTATTCTTGAGAATACTCTAGTCTGCGCCTGTTGCACTTTCTACAGTCAAGTATTAATCAGCCCTCGTTTTGAACTTGACTCTGTTTTTTTAACCTTTATCATGTTCTTTTCATGTCCATGTTCTTTTGTTCTATATAATACTGTGTAATTTGTCATATTACTTGTACTCTTGCATATTGTTCTGCTAAAGTAACACTTTTTTCCTCCATTGGCAGTGTGCTACTTGGCTGACTTTAATTGTTCCAACAAGTATGACAGCTTACCTATATTTGTATTCACATGGGGAAGTGTCCCTTGCTGCATCTCAACCAGTGTAATATCTTAAGCCCATTAAGTTGTTTTCTCTGATTTGCTCATGGGACCTTTTCGTGTGTACATTATGCTTGGTTTTACTTGTGGTAGTATCAGTAATCAATTCATGCAAAAGTATTCCCAGGGAACAATATACAATAAGATATTGTTGGCATAATAAAGTGAGTCTCATTGAATATCTCACTCTGTTGTTTCGATTGACAATTGAACCTTATCTCCTCTCATAAGATCAGATCAGTACTTTCTTCATTATACAATTTGATAGCTGAATGCTAAGCCAATTACCTCCTTTACCCTTAAAGTATAATCTATTTCAGCTCTAAAATAAAGTAAATCTGTTTTTCTGTAATCAAACAAGTGGAATGCCCATCCTAGTACACTAGTAATATATCTTAAGCACAATCAATTAATGTACGTCTTGGTACGTGCACACATACACACTTTTGGTTTCGTTCTTTGAAGTGAATCTGAAGTTCTGCATGATGCACTATTCACTCAATCTTGCTTTCCCAAGTTATAAACAAAAACATAATGCATTTTATTCTACTCTGATGCATTATTTTCCAAATGCTGGCTATAAAATTGACATATTGTTCTGCCTTTCTGCAGGTTCTATTGTATGCTATCCTTGTGATGATCCTCCTATCTCCTTTTGATATGTTTTATTTATCATCACGTTTTTTCTTTCTGAGGACCATGTGGCGCATAATACTTCCATTGCAAGTAAGTTGTACTTTGGCAGTAATGTTAAATAGGTTTTGTATTTAGCTATGCTACAACCAATTTTTTATATTTTAGTCTGTAGTGGCTACCTGATTGTCCTTTGCTGCAGAGCAGTAAATCAGATCAAATAACATTTTGCAATTATGTAATGTGGCCTCGTTCTGCAGGCAATTACATTCCCTGACTTCTTTATGGCGGATATTTTTACATCCATGTCAAAGGTATGCAGTCATTTATGTTATTTTTTTTGGAGAAAGTTGCAGTCTTTAAAGTCTTAGCGTATTGTTATTGAATTAATCACTGTTTTATACAGTAAGACGTTGGTTTCATGCTTAATATGTCTGTAATATGATACAGTTTTGCTAAGAAAAAAATAATCTCCTGTGTGATGTAATATTTCCTACTCCCTCTGCTCCATAATTCTTGTCCTGGTTTTAGTTCAGTTGAAGTGAATCTGAAGTTCAATTGAACTAAAACCACGACAAGAATCATGGAATGGAGGGGGTAGTTTTGTAGAGAACTGTTCTAACTTGGGTTGTCCTAAGTGAACATATTCAGTTTGGTCTTTCTACCATTTTGCTTAATTGCTGCATTTCTTGACAGGTGTTTTCAGATTTGGAGCGCTCAGGTTGTCGCATGGTCCATCGTCAGGTTAATGCCTTTCTCTTTGTCTTTTCTACTCACATATCGTCCTCAGCAATTCAACAGTCTCCATGTTACTGGCAATTCACATGCTAATGGCTTACTTTGACGGTTGCAAAGTGTTGCATAAACTAATCTTGTTCTGGTTTACAGGTTGCGACAATTGCTTGGTTTGAAGCAGATTCGATTTGTGGTAGCCACTCTGTAGCTATTCCTCTAGTTCTGGTGCTCCCTTATTTGTGCCGTTTCTTCCAATGCCTTCGTCAGTACAAGGATACAAAGGAGAAGACATGTCTTCTCAACGGTATTTACTCACCATGACATGGCAGCTCTAATTGTTTATTTCTTTCGTAGATGACATACACTTACCAACATCTTTGTACCAAATGCAGCACTCAAATACTCCACAGCAGTTCCTGTGATTTTCTTATCAGCTCTCAAGTATCATGTATTCCCTGAAGTGTGGACTAGCTTTTACCGCCCCCTCTGGCTTATTTCCGGTGTTGTAAATTCACTGTATTCGTTCTACTGGGATATAAAGCGAGACTGGGACTTGAGGTGCCATTCTCTACAAAAACATCTTTTCTACTCCATCCACATGTGGTTTACATATCTCAGCTGTTGCTAACAGAAATTTCTCTATAACGGCAGCATTTTAACCAGGATTTTCATGTTCAAAAACCCAAGTGCATGGAGTAACCTTCTTTATGGCCGGAGCTGGGTACGTGCATGCGAACACATACATGGTTTTAGCTACTACGCCTTGATACTTCTGTCATTGATCATCCCATGATTGCTCTACAGGTATACTACTGGGTGTTAGGTAGCAATCTCGTCCTCCGCTGTACGTGGACATACAAGCTTTCCGCACATCTCCGGCACAACTACCTGACTGTGTTTGCGATAACAGCTTTAGAAATGGTGAGGCGGTTCCAGTGGGTCTTTTTCCGCGTCGAGAACGAGTGGAACAAGATGACAGCCAAGCAGAATTTTGAACTGTCGTCTGACATGCTGCCTTCAGAAGCAGATCGGCTACTGGATTCCAATAGCCATACAGTATGACCTGCATTTACAATAATATTCTTATACGGCGATCCTCTTCACTCATAATATACCTAGAGCTTAAAGGTCAAGTATACAAGATAGGTTTGCACACAAAATGAAATTGTTGGCACGTGTGCCATCTGGCTGTAATACCCTCGAATCCAACATGAGGAAGAATCCAAAATGAAATTGTTGGCACGTGTGACCTTGCAACTGTTTGTGCAAATGCATTTGTAATAATCTTGTGCAACGGAGCAATCAGCCCTTAGCCACAAGTGGAATAAGGATGAATTGAAGTTTTTCATCATCTCAGTGTTCGATAAGCTGCACAGCACATGCTGAAGAAATGAAAACTGTTTTTTTGTTGACCATATCATTGGCTGAAGCAGACAAGATTGCTTTTGAGTGTCTTCGTGCGACCAGATAATGGCTGGGGCCGGATGAAGAACGGTTGCCCCCATCAGAACAACCAAGATAAATGCTTAGTTTATAGTTGTCATGTCTGCAATCAGTGTATGTACGCACCCACACGATTGTTCAAAGCTATTTGCACTCGTAACTTAAATGAGAATAAAGGAATTCATGTCCAAAAAATAAAAGAGAATAAAGGAATCCAAAACAAAATGGAGCCTAGCCTATCGGGGTAAACATTTTTTTCCAGTTTGTTGGAGAAATGAAGTGATTTTTCACCTTGCCACATAACAGTAAATTTAGCAAATCACTTGACCACAAACAGAGTCGGTAAAATTATTCCTTGCATCCACACATAACAGTGACTCACATACTGAATTAGTAGCACTACTACAACAAATTAATCCACAAACACAGGTACTCACTCCGTTTCAAATTAATTGACTTGGCTTTGTGTAAATATGGATGTATCTAGAGTGTCTAGATACATCCATATTTACACAAAGCCAAGTCAATTAATTTGGAACGGAGGGAGTACAACCACATGTGGATGTATCTAGACTTGTTAAATTGGAACGGAGGGAGTACATACTAAACCAAAACATGAGACACATCAGAATGTACACCACGGAGACGCCATGAGAGGGAGAACGAGAAGGTCCGGCCGGGGGCACTGTTCCCGCGACTACGGCGACGAGAAGGCGTCGTCGAGCCAGGCCGCCGGCCGCTCGCCGTCCGGCTCCGGCGCTGCGGCTTGCGGCTGCGAGACGAGGAGCGAGCTAATTAGCGTGTCCCGGAGCCGGTTGGCGCGCCTCCGGTGCCGGATGCGGCGGAGCACGGCGTCCTTCTCCAGCGGCCCCGCGCCGGGCCCGGGCCTGTACAGGTAGAGCCGCCTCGTGACACCCGCCGCCGCGTCGCCGTCTACCTCGTCGTGCGCCGCTGACGCCGGAGGCGGAGACGAAGGTGGGCTCTTGGACATCCTGGACTCCATGACAAGATCGATGGATCCTACGAGTTACGACTGAGCTACCTCAAGAGCTTCGTGTGCAGACTGCAGAGCAGTGAGGGGTGAGCGAGCGAGGGGAGTGAAAGGTGGCGAGGTAGGACTATTTATAGACAGTCTTGTGGAGCTCAATTATTATCTTTGTGCTATTGTTTATATTATAGAGAAAGGGAAACAGGTACCTGGAGGACATGGTTTCACGTGTCAGGGCGCCCTTTGTTTTGTTTTTTGTTTAGATGGTAATCTACGGCTTGTCGATCGAGCACATTCCAGTGACTGCTTTACGCAAATCATTCAAATTAACTGTAGTAACCTGATGTAAAGAGAATCTATGAGTAGGCAATATCGATGCCGATCCAAAGTTCAATTTGAGTTGTGCCACGACTTAATCCAATTAGCGGGTGACAGTGAAAGGTTAGAATTTGTTCTCCATGCGTCAACCTGTTTGGTAGGAACGCATTTCTGCTGGATGACACGCCAGAAAAAAACACTTTAATTCCAGCGACGTCGGTTTACACTCACAGCCCTGTAGAAAAGATTGTGCGCATGTGATGATTCATAGACCTGTAGTTTGGTCATGGTAATTAATTAGGGGGAAATGATTCCGCACCAAACAGTTCGGCTCCAGTACAAATATTTTACACCTGATGGTTTCAGTTCAAAAGATGCTGGACACGTGGCAAAGTAGCAGCACCGGTAACCCACCGTCCAAAACTTTAGATTGGTCGGTGAGACTGCAGCCAGGCACCTCCTGTCGCGCGCTGCAGTAAAAACTTGGGGGAATGACACAGTAAAAAAAGGTAAGATGGAATCAAGCATGCAACGACAGCGGCAGCAGCCTATCCTATCCGTTCTGACCGAGAGACACCGTGTCGGTGATGGCGTCTGGTGAAATATGAAGGCGACGTGTCACATGCTTGTGTTTTTTTTTTTAGAAAGCTTGCGTGTATTCTTTTTTTTTTTTTGAGGAAAGGACCTGATACATAAAAAGGAAGCAGAGTACAAATTACAAGGCGATCCAACGAAGAAACGAAATTACAAAGGAACCCCTGCAAAATGCACAGAGCACCCCGAGCCTCCTGGAAAGATCATGATCAGGTCCACCACCCCTCTCCCGAGAAACCTAGACGTCACCGCCGTCGCCGTACCACCAGTCGCCGGAGAAGAGGCACCACCACAAGATGCAGACGGCCGCAAGATCCATCCGCCGCCGCGCGACGGAATCTGAGCTCACTGAACGGACACGGCCAGAGCGCCCTCTCTCCAGGTCCACCAAACTTCCAGCCGACGCAGCGCCGTCGAGGCCCACCCACCGCATCAGCCAAACTCCGGCAACCACCGCACCCTCGCCACCACGGCCGGCCGGTGCAGAGGAGCCGAAGAAGAAGAACACCACCACCAGCCTCCACCACCAAAAGCAGAACGCCGAGCACCACCGCCTCCTCCCCTCGCCACCACAGCCGGCCAGAGGAACACAGGCGAAGCTCCGCGCCTGACGGAACACCTCCACGACCTCCCCGGCCGCGAGGCCGGAACGGGGAAGGAGGGGGAGGACAGAGCCCTATGTACCAGCGCCTCCGCCACCGTCTTCGTCAGCGCCAACCGGGCACACACACCTACAACCACTACCCTACCTACACGCACGGACGGAGCCCGAGGCTCCCCACCACCTCACGGCGCCGAAACGGCCGCCGGAGGCGGAGGGGAGCAGCAGATCCGCCGGCGGAGCTCCCGGTCGTGCGGACGCCTCCTTTTCGCCTCGGAGTACTGTAGCAGGGGAGGGAAAAGGAAAGGTGGACTATATGTATTTTAAAGCTTGCGTGTATTCATTCACCATAAGAACAAGTACAAGATGCTTGTGTATTCACATGCTTGTGTTTGTGCTGCAGCTGCCGGTGATTTACTACCGACCACATTCGGGGCTATAAACTTCAAATTTTAACTCGTAAAAGCATCTCCACAGGCACCCGCAAATGTGTCCCGCATCATTCAAAATATCTCCGCTTTTGGGGTGCACAATATGTAGTGTTGTTCCCAGCAACACGACCAAATAGATCGGACAAGTGCTGAATTATCGAAATGCTTAGTAAATCTATTTTTTTAGCCCCTAAAAAAATATGGCACATGGACACAGGTTGTCACAAAAAATCATGTGAATTAATCTCTTGAGAGTGGGCGGCAGGGACGGAACCACCATCTCAACTTGAGGGGGACTAAATCACTTAGAAATGAGAGTTTTAAAATGCCATGGAAAAGGTTACACAAGAGAAACAAGCAAACACAAGGGAAGAAAATAATCCTACTTGGGGTCGTCGAATCCCTCCACCATGATAAACCTCTTGAGGTGAAAAAAAAATGCAGCTAGCTGAAACACGTCCTCGTTTGTTCTATGAGAGGCGCCAAACCGTCGCTCTCTAAATGGGAACATAAAATTTGTAGAATTATGAGATTGATATGCGGAATATGTTGGATGTTTTATTGAGCCTCGGGGACGAGTATATATAGGCGTACATGGGGTCATCTTGGAGTGCAAGACAAGACACGAGATCTATCTCTATCCTAGACGTCCGTTTATACGTACACGGAATATATCTCTAACACTCCCCCGCAGTCGTAGCGGGAGCGTCGTGAACAACATGAACGACATGGACGGTCAGACTGGAGATAAACCGAAGTAGACCCAGAAGGCTGACACCCCCCCCCCCCCCCCCCCCCCCCCGGAAGTCGTAGCGGGAGTGTCGTGGTTGATGTCGCGGCGCGGATGCTTGGACTGTAGAGGAAGCTGACGAGAGCTCAGGCGAGGTGGTAGCCCTTGTGCCGATGTCGAGGGAGCCGAGAGCGTGAGGCGGTGCCGAGGTAGAGGTAGCCGTTGCGAGGGGACGCCGTGGTCGATGTCGTGGTCGGGGATGCCGGTGTCGAGGTAGCCGCACATGAAGCCGCGGGCGCGGGGAAGCGCCGTGGTGTCGAGGGCGCAAGGGGCGCCATGGTGATGAAGACGGGGACTCGATCGAGGCAGTCGTCGAAGAAGAGGGTGTCGATGCCGAAGAAGATCTTGTCGAAACCGTCGAGGACGAGGCGCCGATCCGAGCTTGCCAGACCCGGGGACGCGTCGGGGACGAAGGCACGCGGCGGTGTTGCCAGCACCGAGCAAGCGTAGAGTGGGACCAGTACGGTGTTGTGCCATGTCGGAGATAGACTAGCAGAGAAGGCTCCATGACGGTTGCGAGGCGCAGAGCGGCGAAGACGGGGAAGAGCCGTTGTAGTCCGCGGTTGTCGGAGTAGACGCGAGGGAGGTCTGTGGCGATGCCGAGGAGGCGTTGCCAGGCGGTGGCGATAACGTTGGCGACGAAGTTGTACTGGACAAGGACGAAGGTGTAGGCGGCGAAACCAGCGGCGGCGAAGGCCGTGCAGGTTACGTGAGGAGGCGCGGCGGCGGTACACGAACGTGGCGATGAAGAGCCGATAGCTTGACGAAGACCATGCGCGAACAGTGGCGAACCACGCCGTGGGAGCGGCGCGGTGGTAGCCTGAGACGTCGGTGCGCGGGACGGCGAGGTAGACCGCGTGTAGCAGCACTACGGTCCGAGGGGACGACGTAGCTGCAGTACGCGAGTCGGTGCAGCGGCTTGAGGCCACCGGTGACGTACGCACCAAGGAAGGCGCGCTCGAGGCCGGAGGGTGGACCAAGGCGGCGGTGCGCGGCCCGAAGGGGCGTCGCTGCGGCAGCCTGTTGCTTGATCGGTGATAGGCGCGTGCTCGGGGACGTGCTTGGCGGCGATGTGCGCAGATCGGTTGATCAGACCGACGGAGACGCAGGACGTGCCATGGCGTGGACGACGACGCGCAGAACGGAGTTGATGGCGACGTTGTCGGTGAAGTCCCGGGCGATGACGACGAAGATGGACCAGCGAAGAAGACTGCGCGGACGAGAACAGCCTGCCGCGACGCACGTAGGGGCGCCCCGTGTGCGGCGTGTGCGGCCGTGCCGAGCGGTCGATGAAGATGGCCGGTGCAGGTCGATGCCGTTGTCGGAGTAGAGGCGCATGTTGACGACGGCGGTGGGCGACTCAATCCGATCTAAGATCGGTAAACCAAAAAAGAAAACCGATCAAGAGATCGGAGAAGAGACTTACAGGGCAGCCGATCACGGATTGACGGACTAGCCCTGCGTACGGGTTACGCAGCCCCCGGCGGAGATCATGGAGATCGACCTCCCCGGGGGCAGCGCGGCGGAAGCGTGTCGACGGCGCCTAGCACGGCGCCATGAGGGAGGCGGCGCTAGGGTTTGGGAGCAGCGGCGGCGGTGCTAGGGCTAGGCGGCGGCTGCTCTAGGGTAGGATCTAATTGCTCTGATACCATGTAGAATTATGAGATTGATATGCGGAATATGTTGGATGTTTTATTGAGCCTCGGGGGCGAGTATATATCGGCGTACATGGGGTCATCTTGGAGTGCAAGACAAGACACGAGATCTATCTCTATCCTAGACGTCCGTTTATACGTACACGGAATATATCTCTAACAAAATTCCCCCATTTTCACGATGATGTTGGCACTGATCCATGTTTTAAACAGATTTTCAAGGATATACACCCTAGCAGGTGCATCATATTTCATAGAACAAGAGGCAAAGACGGCTGTTACAACGCCAAAAGGTACGCCACACGGTTTACAACACAAACCAAACCAACCAACCGACAAGGACTCGTCTTGTGTCTTCAGCCAAGGATGTAGATATTTTTGAGATCTACATTCGTGCAAATTTTTAACTCCAAATTCGTTGTATTTTGTGCTGCACAAAAAACACAAATAAGTGGATCTGGGTGGTGAACAATAAACAATTTCAAAATTTTCCCCCTTTTTTTGTACAACCCAAAATATAACAAATTTTAAGGTAAAATTTTGCACGCTTATAGATCTCGGCACTATCTATATTTGTGATTTTTTCGTGATTTGTGGAAACTCAAAAATGCCATTTTTTGATTTGTTAAAAAAACTGGCTCCATGTAGCCTGGGTTCCAAAACTCCACGTTTTTTTTTCGAAATGGAGGTTGAAACGCTTCTGCATCGAATCAATGCACATAGTATTTTCTTATTAATTATTCAACCAAGACTTACAAAGTAATACATTAAAAAGTCTGAAGCCACCTTCTTGGCAACAACTGTCGCTACACCTACCAACTTAATGAAGGGGGTGGACATTGTCCGAGCCGTCTACTTGGACCTCACACCAATGCACATCATGTAAAACCAAAGGCCTCAACCAAGCCGCCCGATGGCTGGTCGGGAGCACCAACAGGCCCGGCAGCCTCAAAGCGGGCACCGCTGTGCATGCTCCAGAAATCACCGCCGCCGTCTTCCGCCATCCCATCTTCAGCACATGTATCAACACATGCATTGACCTTGCTAGGCCTGCCGTCAACACCGCCGCAACGCTAGACAGTGACACCTCCCCGCGCGCGTACGTCCATTATCACACATCTACCGTCGAGACCTAGAAGCTCCACGCCGCCGAGACTCGTCGTCATCGACGCGATAGATGCATACTGCTCAACTTCTTGCCTCCTTCATCTAGCAGCTGCTCCAAAAACAATGCCCCCATGAGGGAGAGCGACATCGAGAGCGCTGCCATCGTCCGATCCGGTACCCAGATCTGGGGTTTCCCCCAGAGCTAGCAGTGCGAGTATGTCGACGGTGGCTGCAAATGACGGTGCCTTCAGCAAGGTAACGCCGCGTCGACACCGCCATCGCCTGCCATGACCGGAACCAGAGCACGGTTTTCACCACCAGCCGCGCCTCCACACTGGCCGCCTGGACTAGATGTGTGGTCCAGGATCCGTCACAACTATGCCTGGCCATGGGAAGCCCGGCCCGCCCCGAAATTTCCGGGCTTGGGTGGGACTGGGCTTCCCCACGGGCCGGGCCTGGGTCTCAGATTTCGGCCCGATGGACGGGACAGGCCTGGGCTTTGCATATTGGTGTTTTAAGGAAGAGGCCCGACCCGAGGCCCGACGGGATTTTGCCGTCACGGGACGGGCCTGGGCCTGAAATATAGGCCCGATGGTAGAGTCGGGTCGGGCCTGGGCCTGGGATTTTGACCACGGGTTTTTTTAGGCCCGGCCCGGCCCATGGCCAGGTATGGTCACAAATAGTTTACCAACCGCCTCCGGCGAAGGTGGAGGCCACCACCACCACGCCCAGGGCCGGAGCCCCTGGTGTCTTCATGTTGCCGATCGAGCCCAGATGCCACGTGCCGTCCACGGAGTCGGGAGAGATGGCGTGACAGCCACGTGTCCGAGCCCATCTGGGCCCAGATCAGTCTACACCGCCGTCGCCTCTCCACCGCCCCGTCCTCTGCCGCTGCACGACGGCCCACTCTCTTGTCTATGAGGTTTATTAAATGTGTGACTAGCGTAGGTACCTGGCAGCTTGTCATTATTTTGACTCCGGGAATATAATGTCTTAAAATGTGGCATGCCAACATGTCATTACCGTCCATTGTTAGTTTGTTAGGTTGACCAAATGTTCACCAACAAGCTCATCCGTCAGACCAAGTAGACAAGCAGTCCACCTGATCGATGCTGCTTCAAAACCTACTTCAATCTCCAGTCTCCATCTCCCAATCCTGACAACACATACAGATCCTGAGAAGCTGTATCACTCGATCGAGCATGGCAGCAGCTTCTTTACATGCGAAGCTCCTCCTAACTTTGCTGATGTTGCACGCTCTCATGGACTCGGCCGCGCCGGCCTGCTCCGTCGACGCCATCTACAGCTTTGGCGACTCCATCGCTGACACCGGCAACCTCCTCCGAGAGGGCCCCGTCGGCTTCTTCTCCTCCATCGGCAGCTTCCCGTACGGCCAGACGTACCGGAAGCCCACCGGCCGCTGCTCCGACGGCCTCCTCATCATCGACTACTTGGGTAAGCTAACTTCTTGTCGATCCTGTACGTAACGTCATGCATACTTTGTGTAATGTGTGGGATGTTTTGTCAGCTATGGCGCTGAACCTGCCTCTGATCAACCCGTACCTGGACAAGGGCGCTGACTTTAGCAGCGGCGTCAACTTCGCGGTGGCCGGCGCGACGGCGCTCGACCGGACGTACCTCCTGCAAAACGCCATCATTATGCCGCCGGGGAACATGCCGCTCAGCTCCCAGCTGGACTGGTTCAAGTCGCACCTCAACACCACGTGCCCTTCGCAGGAAGGTAATTGAACAGAAGCAGAAGACAGGGGTTCCTCTGCTTCCAGCTTAGTCCTTCCTGCTCTATCACTCACTATATGAGATACTTGACGTCACAGATTGTGCAAAGAAGCTCGCCGGAGCTCTTTTTCTGGTTGGAGAGATTGGCGGGAACGACTACAACTACGCGTTTTTCCAAAAGAGGTCCATTGAGGCCGTGAAGGCGTACGTGCCACAGGTCGTGAAGAGTATCATGGACTTCACAAAGGCAAGTAACAGGATATTCATTTCAGGAGAGTTGGTTGAGCAGACTCAACACCCTATGAGATATTCTTAATTAATCTATCTAACCCGCACTGTAAACATTGTATTAATTAATCAGGAGGTGATCGAGCTCGGAGCGACACAGATCATCATCCCGGGAAACTTCCCCATCGGGTGCTCGCCGAGCTACCTCTCCCTCTTCTCCGTGGCCGGCTCGGCGGACCGCGACGAGAGGGGATGCCTCGCTAGCTACAACTCTTTCGCCGCGTACCACAACGAGCAGCTTCAGGCAGCCATCGACAAGCTCCGGAAGGCTAACGCCGACATCTCCATCGTCTACGCCGATTACTACGGCGCCTTCCTGCACCTCCTCGACCACGCTTCTGTCTTGGGTACTTTACTTGGCGTGCCTGAATGTCAAGAATATGAGCATGAATATCTAAGCAGCTGACCTGGCGTGGGTCTTTGTCTTCCATGGCAGGTTTTGACGAGGGATCGCTGCTCAAGGCATGCTGCGGGTCGGGCGGGGAGTACAACTTCAACATGGACCTAATGTGCGGCGGGCTGGGGTCCAGCACGTGCACAGACCCGGCCCGGCACGTGAGTTGGGATGGCATACACCTCACCCAGCAGGCCTACAGGGCCATGGCGCTGTCGCTCCTCATGGAGGGCTTCGCACAGCCTGGCGAGAGCGTCCAGGAGATATGGAGCTGTTGATAACTGAGCGCACGTTCGTTACTATACTTTTTTTTAGATGCACGTTAAAAAAATCTGCGGCGATGAACTCTTTCTTGTATAAGAAATCTGCTGCAAATTTGTCTCTGACTTGATATAGACCTGTAGTCCACCCACTTCATGTCCTACACTGAGTTCGTGAGATCTACCTTATTTAATTCCTCGTAATGGACAATACACATGTGGATACTTAATTTCCCCATATAAATACTATGTGCTTCCGCCCACACCGCACGTCCAAGGTTCTCCCTTTTTGTGTGAAGTACTTCTAATTCCTGTTGGCAAGAGAAGCGACCAGTGTTGGATCCAGTATAGCTTTTTGGATAACCTTAAAAAAGCGAGGAACTCTCGATTTGTTAAAAACCACATCATTGTGACAATTCCAGTTCGCCCACATAAGAGTACAAACACCGATTCTAATATGTGCTTCAGTGTGCTTATCAATCCCATTTAACCATCTACCAAACATATTGGTAACATTCATCAGTGCAGGGATGTTAAAAGTAAAATGAACCAAACGCCAGATATACTTAGCAAATGAACATGCTTGCAATTATGCATCGAAGGTGCCATATGATCCGGTGAACTGTGATGCATATAAAATACATACATGAACTTTGCATTATATTACTTATATTTCAATCATATTTGCATCATATAAGGGTTATATCATTGTTTTATATTGATTTTGGGAATATTTCACAGTTTCCCTATTTTTCTGGAATTAACCCTGCACTGGCAGAAAACCCTATTTTCTATATTTTGATGTTTCAGGGACCCAAACGACGTCCAAATGACCTAATATTTTGCGGGGATCATTTTTTGGAAGGAACAAAGCGTAGGAGCGAAGGAAGCGAAAAATGGACCCGAGGGCCAAAAGAGGTGGCCCACGCGGCCAGATTCCTTGGCCGCGTGGGACCCCCATCCTGGGCCTCGAGCCTCCGATGCCGTCGATCTTTTCCCGTGCCTTCGTCTTGACCTAAAAACGACTATAAAAATAGTCCCCGACGGCTTTCGGAAGGAGCGCCGCAGAAACACAAAACCAAAACAGAAGACCTGGAGCTGCAGATTGGAGGGGAAAACTCCGCGGGGCGCTGCCGGGGTGGTCTCCATCTTCTCCAACATCTCCACCATCATCACCATGATGAAGGGGGAGTAGTCCACCCCCTGGACTTTGGGTTTGTGGTGGTAACTTGATCTAATCTCTCTATGTATGATCATTGTTGAAGTCCATATGATGTGCCTTGCATAAGTATGGATCTATCTATGTAATTCCTATGGTGGATATTGTGGTATGAGATGATATTTGTTATGCATTTACCGTTGTGTTGGATCTTTTATGACTTGTCATACTTTGGAGATATTCTATGATGCATGTGATGGTTCGATTTATGCATAATGCCTTGTTTATCCATGTCATGAGGTGATTGACACCACCAAGTGTAGATAGATGAGAGAGATGTGGTCATGCACACGAAATATGAATCATTGCACTAGTGTTTAGAATATTGTCCATTATGAAGTATGATGTATGTAGGTACGGGATGGCCGATGTGACAACGGCATATGTATTGAGTGACACAATACAGCCCAACATCCTTTATCTGGGGGTAAAAAGGAAGAAGTATGATGTGGGAGTGACAACAAACCACGCTAGCCTTACGAGGGTGACCTAGCAACACAAATGATTATTTTCTTTCAACTATGTGTTTTAGGACATGTAGCCGTCATAGAAGTTTACCATTAAAGCATGACAATTGTGTGTACTTTTTATCTATAACATGATAATCACCATAGATGGGAGAGAGGATTGAGTGAACCCATGAACCCATGTCCATTGTTCCTATAAGAGAAAACCTTTGTCTTGTCCTCTTGCATTGAAGAGGATTGGGACACTTTTACATTCTTGTTTTGTTACATTAAACTTCCATCCATTAAATCAACCATCTTGTTCTTTAAACTTGTTTAGTGCATAATCAACTAAAACTTGTGACACTTTAGTTGTAGGGAATAGATAACTTTTCCTTCTTGCTCCTGCGGATCGATACCCTACTTCCACATTGAGAGGTGCTACAGTGATCCCCTGCTCTTGGGGGTTATCAAGTACTTTTCTGGCGCCGTTGCCGGGGAGCGTAGCGCTTAAGTTTCTATTCTTGTGTGCACTAGACTTTAGATTTATTTTATCTTGTTTTATATCTTACAATCATCTAAGCTTGGGGAGGTTCCTTTAAACTTGTTTGGTTGTGAGTTTCTCATTAGCTTTACTTTTAGTTATGTATCAGTTTATACTCTCCTTATTTGAAAAACACAAAAAAATTAGTTCATTTGTTATGTTCGTGGAATGTATGAGTCACGTACTTATGCAACCCCCTATGGTTGGATCAATTAATGTTGATCAAAAAAGGTTTATAATGGAAGCATTAAATGTAATTGGCCATGGATTATGTGATAGGTATAATGTATCTTGCTGCATAGATCAATATCCTAAGCATCTTAATTTTCAATGCAAGCTTGAGAGTATGCCTATAATTGCCTCTTACCATAATAATGAAATTATGACCACTGATATGAAGGCAGCCGAGGAATTTACTATTGTAATGGGAATTCTTGAGATAGTTATGTTTAATATAGATAAAGCTCGTAGCCTCACACCAAGACTTGCTACAACACTTGAACAACTCTTGAAACTCTTTTGTAAGAATACCTATATCCTTGAATATTATAACAATCTTGTTGCTATCAAGGAGAGATCTAATGGCTTGCAGGAACAAGAAGAATATAGAGAAGAGGAAAAGGTATTAGAGGATTGCCCATATCCTTACTCACCATGCTATTTTGATTCTGATTCTGATGATGATCAACACATTCAAAATGATATTATTATTGATAATAGCTTTGAAAGTGATGAGGAATTTGGTTTAGATATTCTATATGATAATGCTTTAGATGATGGTCCTATTTGAGAGCTAGGATCAAACAATAGTGATTTGCTGTCCAGAAAACAGATTCCTAAGCTTCACTGCGAAGAATGTTAAAAATCACAGAAGAGGAATTTTGACCTGATATTTTACGACAGCAATATTCAGTTGTTATTACACATTTCATTAGTTCAAAGTTTTCTGATTTGAGCAACATAAGTGCCTCTAAAAATTCGCTCCTTTCAGGCTGTCCAGTTTTTGACAGATTCTGTTTTTATTTTGCATTAGTCTCATTACTATGTTTTGTGTGGTTCTTTTGATCAAAGAGCAAAACATAACCTTAGTAACAGTAGTTAATGTTTAGAATCAACTCATTATATGTCTTTGCTGTACCTATGAGGATTTAATTTATGGAGACACTAACCCCTCTAATCAAGTTTTATGTTGAGTTTTGTGTAAAGAGAATTTTCAAGTGGAAGAGTTGAGGGTGATGAACAAAGATCAAGAGAGACAAACACTCAAGCTTGGGGATGTTACCCCTAGACTCACCCAACATATATCAAATAAGGACAAGAATTCAAGCTTGGGGATGCCAAGCCACCTCACTCCAACCATCTTGATATCAAGTAAGAAGCCTAGCTACATGGCTATAAAGAAAGCGCTTTACGGGAGGCAACCCGGTTGTTTTTATTTTTGATTTTCTTTGTGTCCTCTTGCTGTAACAAGAGACTTAGTTTTTAATTTTGTTTCTGGAATTTTTAATAAAGTGCCAAGTTTTACCCGTTTTGGTTTGAAAAAGTTGCTATTTGTATTCGGAGATTTTATTCCAGCACGAATCTGTGCACGGTATGATTTTTCATTTCTATTCTGTAACTCCGAATGAGCTGAAATTTGAACTGTAATTGCAACTTTTCATCCTCTGTAAGCGTGAATTTTTCAGATTTTTTCGACATATTTAAGTAGGGTAGAAAAATGCGTTTTGCTGCTGCTGTTTTTCTGGACAGATTCTGTCCCATTTTGTTTGATGCATTCTTTGAACTTTTAACTTGAATCTTTTTGATCCAATTGAGTTTATAAGTAGGCATACAACATTATATACTTTCTGGACATGTTTCACATTTTTGTTTAAGGATTTTATGCAGCAAGCAATTCATTTGTCTATCACTACTAATGTCACCCCACAGAAAAGAGATGGGAGAAACGGTGTTTTGAAGTTTTTTCACAGGGATTAGAGGAGATGCACCAAGAGTTATCCAAGGATGGTGAAGACCATAAGCTTGGGGATGTGAAGACAACCCCATTGGACCAACACACTCTCGGTTTGCACACGTCTAACTTCTGTTTTTCGATCAATGCACTTTATCGCATAAACTTGGAGCGTCTTTTATTTTTGTTATTTCGGTTTGGTTTTTATTTGTGAGACCACCACTTTTCATTTATGTTATGAGAGAGCTACTGGAAATTTGGGTTGAATTAAGTTGGATGCTATTAAAAAGATTGGGAAAGGGATGTTTGAGTTGATTCAAAAAGATACATATAGTTGCATGATTCATGTGCTTTTTAATGAGTATTAATTTGCAAGTGTTTTATCAAGAGCTATCTTTTATTCATGTTTTGATGCTGAATGTTACTTTACTTTGTTTAACATGGATTGATTAGTTCTATGGACACTTATGCATGCATTTAGACGGTCAACTTTCTCCCTTTTGCTAGCCCAAAAATTCCAACAAGTAAAAACTTGTTTTCCAACACCTTCAACCAAAGTTTTCCAGTGAGTCCACCATATCTACCTTAGCTTAATGCTATTCCGAGTATGTTTATCATGTTATATTGTATTATCTATGTTTCCAAATTAAAATGCTTATGTTATTGATTGTTATGGGAAAGTTGGTTAAAAAGCTCTCACGAACTTGATGCACACTTTACTTTTATTGCACTTAATAAACATGAACCATTGTGATTAAAATTATGAAGTTGTATGCTTGACAAGAGTCTTGGTTGGGAGTTAGCTCATATGTGCTGTCACATGGCAAGCTTTCAACGTGCTCTTAATTATATTTAGTTGATATCATGTACTTTTGTTTATGGATGCTTATCATGGTGCCAAATAAATGCGGAAACTTAGTAAGTTTGAGGAGTTTGTATAAATGGCTAGAGAGACGCCTGGGCCGCTAACCTAAGCCATGCATCATTCATGGTGGAAATTTACAGCGTACCAAAGTGAACATTCAGTGATGCACGTCATAATAAAAAGCTATACAAATAGTAAATAAAAGAGTGCTGAGATTGTTCATTGTCTGTTTGTCTTGTCATTTTGACATGGGCTAGTTTCCATGTCCTGAGGCAAGAGGTACCCCAGTTGACGCTCTTGATGACGCTATTATATTACTTACAATGACTTTAACTTGAACTTGCTTTGTGGCCCGAGTTGAGTAACACCGTGGTGTAGGTACTCGTATTCACGGGGCATGAGGCATTCAACCCATACTTTGTCAAGCACACTACTCATATTTGCTTTCACTTTAAACTTTAACCATTCAAGATGCTATGATAGGGGTAATGAGAGCTCCACACCAATGGATACCACATTGCAAACATTAACTTAAGTAGAAGCATTTGGAAGCTAGATGAAACTTATTCATGTTTTACCTCTACTTATTTATATATCTTTCCAAAGTGTCCACCTTTTATATTCAGATTTACAAGAATACTCTATGACCATTATAGGATGTTTTTACTTTTTATTATGCATACATTTGGTCCATAGTACTTTCTTCTATGTTACACTTTGTGAATTATCATTGAACATCCTTACATTGAATATTTGATATCACTTCATAATCTATCTTGTATATTGCTATTCCTTTGAAGAATGAATCATTTGACTCTATGTAGCAATAGTAATCATCTTTGATATCCATTGATAGTATTAAAAAGCAAAGTCCATGTTAGTTTTATCACCTTCATACTCGAGGACGAGTATAGGTTAAGCTTGGGGATGTTGATGCATGTAAAATGCATACATGAACTTTGCATTATATTACTTATATTTCAATCATATTTGCATCATATAAGGGTTATATCATTGTTTTATATTGATTTTGGGAATATTTCACAGTTTCCCTATTTTTCTGGAATTAACCCTGCACTGGCAGAAAACCCTATTTTCTATATTTTGATGTTTCAGGGACCCAAACGACGTCCAAATGACCTAATATTTTGGGGATCATTTTTTGGAAGGAACAAAGCGTAGGAGCGAAGGAAGCGAAAAAATGGAAACCCGAGGGCCAAAAGAGGTGGGCCCACGCGGCCAGATTCCTTGGCCGCGTGGGACCCCCTATCCTGGGCCTCGAGCCTCCGATGCCGTCGATCTTTCCCCGTGCCTTCGTCTTGACCTAAAAACGACTATAAAAATAGTCCCCGACGGCTTTCGGAAGGAGCGCCGCAGAAACACAAAACCACGAAACAGAAGACCTGGAGCTGCAGATTGGAGGGGGAAAACTCCGGCGGGGCGCTGCCGGGGTGGTCTCCATCTTCTCCAACATCTCCACCATCATCACCATGATGAAGGGGGAGTAGTCCACCCCCTGGACTTTGGGTTTGTGGTGGTAACTTGATCTAATCTCTCTATGTATGATCATTGTTGAAGTCCATATGATGTGCCTTGCATAAGTATGGATCTATCTATGTAATTCCTATGGTGGATATTGTGGTATGAGATGATATTTGTTATGCATTTACCGTTGTGTTGGATCTTTTATGACTTGTCATACTTTGGAGATATTCTATGATGCATGTGATGGTTCGATTTATGCATAATGCCTTGTTTATCCATGTCATGAGGTGATTGACACCACCAAGTGTAGATAGATGAGAGAGATGTGGTCATGCACACGAAATATGAATCATTGCACTAGTGTTTAGAATATTGTCCATTATGAAGTATGATGTATGTAGGTACGGGATGGCCGATGTGACAACGGCATATGTATTGAGTGACACAATACAGCCCAACATCCTTTATCTGGGGGTAAAAAGGAAGAAGTATGATGTGGGAGTGACAACAAACCACGCTAGCCTTACGAGGGTGACCTAGCAACACAAATGATTATTTTCTTTCAACTATGTGTTTTAGGACATGTAGCCGTCATAGAAGTTTACCATTAAAGCATGACAATTGTGTGTACTTTTTATCTATAACATGATAATCACCATAGATGGGAGAGAGGATTGAGTGAACCCATGAACCCATGTCCATTGTTCCTATAAGAGAAAACCTTTGTCTTGTCCTCTTGCATTGAAGAGGATTGGGACACTTTTACATTCTTGTTTTGTTACATTAAACTTCCATCCATTAAATCAACCATCTTGTTCTTTAAACTTGTTTAGTGCATAATCAACTAAAACTTGTGACACTTTAGTTGTAGGGAATAGATAACTTTTCCTTCTTACTAATGCGGATCGATACCCTTCTTCCACATTGAGAGGTGCTACAGTGATCCCCTGCTCTTGGGGGTTATCAACTGTCTGAAACACGGCACACTTGTCTTTGATAACATTTTGTTTAATGCTCTTAGTCATCAGAGAAATGTCCATATGCCTGAAATGAATCCTAAGCCTAAAGGGAAATTAAGCAGAAATTGAGCTTATGAAAAATCTTACCAAGAAGTTAATTTGCCACAATGACCAGGTCCCATGCATATAAATATTTGAAACAATTTCTCAGAATCTTACAGTGGTGGAAATATATGAAGCATGGGCGGAGCTAGCATGTAAGCATTGGTGTCAAATGATACAGATGACTTTTTCTTATCTTCTTTAAAACTAAAAAACACACTCTCAAATTTTACAATATACCACTATATTTAGAAGATGACACCAACAATACTATGTTCTACCTTCTCCCCTACCGTGAAGTAAGTGGGGATGCAGGTACACAGGGGATCAAAAGGTACACTCTATTTGGGAAATAGTTGCCACTGAAATGTATGTAATTTCTCTTATTATTTTACTCGTTTGCTAGTTTTTCTCAAGTTACTGGCCCGCCATATTATGAGAGCCTCCAATATGAAAAATTGTGTAAGAATTCTTCTACCAAAACGAACATGTAGCTAGCTACCCACAAACACATACTATGTAATCAACACTTTGCCACTTTGTTTTCGGTAAGATACTTAACATGGTTTTCTCAGCATCTTTTTTTATATATAAGCTTTTCTCAACATCTTAAGCAGTGGCGGACAAAGAATTCTATCGAAGCGTATGACGTATCAAAAGATTGAGATGCACTTCTCAGTATAATAATCAATTGATATTGTGCGATTCCTAATGGCAATGAATCTATCCTGAGCTATGTTATGTGCCTATAACACAGACCTAGTACAGCAACACATACTTTACAACCCTTTCAAAATGGGCCGCAAACATTTATTTATATACAAATGTATTTGTTTTTACTACATCCATTCTCTGGTAGGTAAACGGTAACCCATTCAATGGGTTTCAAGTCTCTATTGTGTAACTTTATCCATCACAATAATACAATTTTATATTTCTCAATGTGAAATAATATTTCTAATTAACACATATTAAGACCCACAACATTTAATATTTTATTTCTCTTTATTTAATACTAGGAAAAATACATTATATTTGTCACTGTGAAAAATTATTTATTATTACCTCAAATGTAAATTGGTTAAAAAAATAGTTCGCAGGGAGGCGAACTCGCGACCAGTCAATCGACTGGTAGCATAAGCTAACAGGATGTTTGTTATACTGTTGTGGCTGGATGGCCTTTCCTACTTAGACTGGGCCTAGGATCTACCGTGGCCCACCCTGGCGTACCTGTGGGTCCACACCTGATTTTAAAGGTCGGACATGTGTTTTCAAAGTAAAAGCTTATGTAGTTTAATGTCCGATTCGGTATCGTTAATTATTTTATTTTGGTGGGTTTTAGCCACGAGAAAAGCCGCCGCCGCCGCTTAGAACCTAGGCGCCGCCACTTCTTCTCCTCCACCGTAGATCGGTTCCCCCTCCTCCGGCCGGCCTTGCCGGCGTCGGGAGGGGTGGGGAATCCGATCTATGAGTGGAGTTTTTAATAAAAGTAGTGTTTCAATCTAGGGTTTTGGTTGTCGTCGTCTTCATCAATGGAGATGACATCTTCTACAATAAGCAATCTTCCGGCTTTCGTTCGACGGCGAGATCTCCTTCCCGACGTCAACGGTGGTTTTGGAAGATTAAGTTTGTCTAGGTATGGTTCTTCAGATCTTGTTTCGCCAGATCAATCTTGGATTGTTTCTCATGGTTGCCGCGAGGAGGATTGTCCTCGCAATATCTGTCCCGGCTACTACGTCCTCGGCAATGGTGATTCGTTCTCTCGGCTCCCAACGACGTCGACAAAGTTGTTCGGTTATTTTCCCTGAAATATCAGTGGTGGTGCTCTTGCCGATGTTGCTTGATTAATTTAATGGCTGCGTGCGTGCACACAGTCTTGGCATTGCGGCTCAAAATTAAAAGGGGAGAACCTTCGTTGGTATTAACAGATCTGTGGTTTGGTGTATTCATCGTTGATATACGGCGGCCTTCAGAAAAGTACAAGATTATGTCATGGAAGAAGAAAGGGTTGAAGATCTCAAAGATTTGCTCGTCTCTTTTAGTATTGTTTTTGTAATCGATATAATCATTTACTATTTGCTGATTTAATATATTTGGTATTTACTCAAAAAAAATATTTTATTTTGGATAAATTCTTGGCCACGCACATCTATCTATATAAATATGCATCATGAACTGTCGTGTATACCCACATATAGCTCCTCCTCTATTCCTCCACACCACTAATTAACATAGTGTGTACATGCATGCTCGCGGTTCATCACTCCTCCCACCGCAAACATGTAACCCTCCAATCTTTGTCTGTCAATAACTCGTAGAAATGGGAAGTGTCGGAAATTTTTCAACAACATATTGTCCATATAAGACAACATTGTGCCCGAGTGTCATAGCAATGAGCTCATGCGATTTCACCAAGGTTGACTCTGCTCAGCAACACGTTACACCATTGCATCTACCATAGATGAAATAAGCAGCTCAGTTGTTGTGAGGCTTCCGCAATCATAAGGTTGATTCAGTAATACGCGGAACATGTTCTTTGATCAATAATTCATCATACTGAATAAGTGCTTCTTGCATGCATGCGTGTATAAGTGCAATTTATACAAGTGCGAAGTTTTGGTTGGTTAAGAAAGGACTTGCCTGAATCTTTACGCGTTCAATCCTCCTAGATAAGAGTTCACGATCGATCTCTACTAGCAAAACGTCAAACCGACAAATGTTCGCAAGATCGTAAAATAAATCTGTATGTACTTAGTAACATATATTAACCACTGATACCTCGGACACTAGTAGAAAACAGGGCAACAGTACCGGTTGTATAGGGCCTTTAGTACCGGTTGTGTAACCGGTACTAATAGGTCGAGACTAAAGGGGTACCCCTTTAGTACCGGTTGTATATCCAACCGGTGTTAAAGGCCCTCCACGTGGGCGAACCTGCGCGCGCGCAGCTGAGAACCTTTAGTACCGGTTGGACAACCGGTACTAAAGGTCCCGGGAATTTTTTAATTTTATTTTCAGTTATATTCTCAATTCTATTCTCTATACTATTCTTAATTCTATTCCTAATTCTATTCTCAAATTTCTCACTTAGCCACACACTTAAACTAGTTATACACTTAATCTCAGGTCAAAGTACATACTCTGGTCAAACTTCCCATTCGGTCACCCATCCTCAAACTGCTCCAGCCCGAGCACGCTTAACTTTTGAGTTCCTTGCAAATTAGCTGTCTAATGAGAAGTTAGAACTTACTGATAATATTACACTATCAATCATATTAACCCCTGAGTCATGATGTTACACTTTTTATTGTTTAAATTTTCAAAATTTATTTAAATAAATACAATGATTATGTAATATGTTTTGAATAAATAATAATGATTATGTAATAATATTTTTCAATAAATAACAGTGATTATGTAATAATATTTAATATGGAATAATACATATCTTTAAATCCGTTATTGTTTAAATTTTCAAAATTTATTTGAATAAATACAATGATTGTGTAATATTATTTCTGAATAAATAACAATGATTATGTAATAATATTTTTGAATAAATAACAGTGATTATGTAATAATATTTAATATGGAATAATTCATATCTTTAAATCGGTAAATCAAAATTTGACAAATAAAATGTCTAAATTGATTAGAAAAAAGAGAGGAATTCAAATATGTCATCCTATCAATCATATCAAGGAATTAAAATTGATTAGTTTTTCGTTTTTCAAGTTTTAAACTTCTTTAAATGTTAGTCAAACTTAGGTTTGACCAATTTCAAAACACGCCACACGCCATGCATCGATGAACTAGGGTTAGGTCGGTGAGGAGAGTGTCATGGATTTTGACACAAGTTGTGCTAAATTTTAAAACAATTGTTCAATTTGAATATATAAGACAATGAAGGATACAAAGTGCATCGTTATCGCATTGCAATTAAAAAAAGACAAATTGGATAAATGAAAATTAATTAATAATATTCAACAACTATATTTGAGACTGACATAAGTAAAAAGAGAAGTAATTAGAAGATATATTTATTGATCATCATAGTATTTTTGTAACATTATGGGCAATTACAAATTATAAAAGGAATAGAAAAAGATTACAATGAAGAAGAAAATATAGAACACTACATTTATTAGCTTAATAATGATTATGTAATAGTATTTTAAAAATTATAGAACACTACATCTTTAAATCCGTTATTGTTTAAATTTTCAAAATTTATTTGAATAAATACAATGATTGTGTAATATTATTTCTGAATAAATAACAATGATTATGTAATAATATTTTTGAATAAATAACAGTGATTATGTAATAATATTTAATATGGAATAATTCATATCTTTAAATCGGTAAATCAAAATTTGACAAATAAAATGTCTAAATTGATTAGAAAAACAATTAAAAATTGACATTAAGATGAATCCAAATATCACTATATATATATATATATATATATATATATATATATAGGTGTCAGCTATTCTACAACCGGTTGTAGAATAAGGATCTACAACCGAATATGTACTGTCCACCTGTTCTACGTGTACTGCCCGTATGATTAGGCAGTTCAGATGTTTTTTCTTCTGTTTATTGGTGATTGTGGGTTCGATTGTTGTATTTTATGACATATATAGATGAATTAAAGGATCATGATCGTTCGTCTAGTTGCGAAACAACTTTAAATTGATCCGCTCCGATGAACATCTCCGTGTTTTTCTTGTCCCTCGGAAACTCCGTGCGTAATCGTTCTTCGCACCGCCTGCTCACCTTCTTCCCGTCGGCGGCGCGCGGCGGCTCCGCATCCTGCGTGTCGCCTTCCGCGCCTCTTCTGCAACTCCACCGGCAAGACCGCCGCCGCCATAGGTCGCCGTCGAATCCTTGGCCCCCAACACATCCGCCTCGGCCGCCGTCCAGCACCGCACATGCTCTCACCGGAGGCATCCGAAATCTCCGCCGTCTGGTGTTCCCCGCCATCACGGAACCTCCGCCGCGATTTCGCGCCCGCCGGACACAGAGAGCACCGCGCTGGTCCCCCATGCTTCCCGTCCGGCACCGCCCCCACCCCCTGTGGCTCTTCGCTGCACATCTGGTTGTAGAACCCATCTCCGGCCATGGACGCGAGGAGCTCCACCCGACGCCCATGTGGCCAGCTCCGTTCCCCCACCCATGGTGCTTCGGTCGCCACAGCCTGCCCCGGCGGACACCTCCAGGCGCTATTCCCCAGCTTGCCAGCCCGTTGTGCAGCGGCGGCTCAAGGCGACCCAGCGCGAGCTGGTCGTTTCTTAATTCGTTGTGTTCGTCAGTACAGAGGAATTGATCTAGGAAGTGCAGGTGAAAAGTAGTGCTCAGCCTGCAGCCACTGTTTGCAGATCGATTCACGGTTTTTGGATTGTTTGGCTAGTTTTGCATGATTGGTAGGCAGAGGCCCGCCCTCTACTTCTTCTTCCTCCTGCTCTGTGCTCTCACCGGCAAATGAGTTGCACAGTTCGTGCAAGCAGCTGCAGCACTTCGTTCCTTTGGTTCAGCGGAAGCAGCAGTACACGCATCAGCAGTTATTTAGTACACATCTTGCCGTGGAAAAGCCAATCATGGAGCTGAACCACTTCGTTCCTTTGATTCTGACTATTGTTTTTGTTTTAATCTGTTCTGAACAGATGCAATACATGTTCAAAACAATACAGTCACCCAGTATATATGTATTCATGTTCAAAACAATAGTTTTGTTTGAAACAAAAGTAGTACTTTAAAAAATTCATAGAGGTTGGGAGCCAGGCGCGGATGCAGGCTGCTGGAGTGTGGTGGTGCCGCAATGGAGGAAGAAGGCGGCTGAATTTTTGGGTGCACGTCGGTGGAGTCCCGAGCCAGCGGCAGGATAAATCGATTTGGTGCAGCATCTATGGCGGCCACGCGCAAGCTCATCCTATCAGCATGGCATTGAGCGATGTGTCCGTACTTATTTTTTGTGTTGTTGAACTTGTCATTCTAGACCGCACTCTTTCATTCATCATTTTCAGATTTAATCTAGTGACTTAATTAGAGATAAAATTTGTATTTTTGCCACGAGAATTAATCAGGAGACGATTATTATTTTAAACTGCTTGGTTTGCATACCTGAACTGCCTTCTGTTGTATAGTTGTACTTCCTCCTAAAAATATAGATTACACTACAGGTTGAATTTTCTATACCGCACTCTTTTAATTCATCATTTTTAGATTTGATTTAGTGACCTAATTAGAGAGAAAATTGGTATTTTTGTCACAAAAATTAACCGGGAGACGATTATGTTTTTAAACTGCTTGTTTTGCATACTTGTACTGCCTTTTGTTTTATAGTTGTACTTCCTCCGAGAAATATACTGTAGATTACACTACGAATTAATCAGGAGAAGATTATCATTTCAAACTGTTTGGTGTGCATACCTGTACTGCCTTCTGTTGTATAGTTGTACTTCCTCCTAAAAATATAGATTACACTACAGGTTGAATTTTCTATACCGCACTCTTTTAATTCATCATTTTTAGATTTGATTTAGTGACCTAATTAGAGAGAAAATTGGTATTTTTGCCACAAAAATTAACCGGGAGACGATTATCTTTTTAAACTGCTTGTTTTGCATACCTGTACTACCTTTTGTTTTATAGTTGTACTTCCTCCGAGAAATATACTGTAAATTACACTACGAATTAATCAGGAGACGATTATCATTTTAAACTGCTTGGTGTGCATACTTGTACTGCCTTCTGTTGTATAGTTGTACTTCCTCCTAAAAATATAGATTACACTACAGGTTGAATTTTCTATACCGCACTCTTTTAATTCATCATGTTTAGATTTGATCTAGTAACCTAATTGGAGAGAAAATTGGTATTTTTGCCACAAAAATTAATCGGGAGACGATTGTCTTTTTTTAAACTGCTTGTTTTGCATACATGTACTGTCTTTTGTTTTATAGTTGTACTTCCTCCAAGAAATATACTGTAGATTACACTACATGTTGAATTACCAGCAAAAGAATTGTTGAATTAAATTAGATGTAATCAGCATTGCCGGGTGACGGGGACGGCGATCGTGTGCGGCCAGGGAGCCGGCAGCTACCTGGCCTAGGAGACGGCATGGCGGCTATCAGGGAGCCAGCGCGGCGGCGAACTCGGAGACAGAGCCGGCCTGTACTGCTTTACATTTCGCAATTGAAATTTTCTCCTGAACCTGTATGTACTGCCAACAGTAAGAAACAAATACGACCATGCCCAAAAGAACACATAATCAATTCCCCCACATCTCCTAGTACACAGATCAATATCAGTTCCAAATCAAGTGATTAGATCTGGATCCAACCGCACATCATTTTACACAGAACACAAATCACAATGAGCTGTTCTAAATCAAACTCATCAGCCAGAACACCCATCACCGTGAGCAGTTCTAAATCGAACTTTTTGTCCGTAGAACACTTGATCTTGTGTACCTCTTTTTATCATGCAGTTATACTCCCTCCGTTTCAAAATATAAGGCGCGCTATTTTTATGCTGGTCTTCACTCCTCAACTTTGACCATTAATATATGATAAATTATGTGAATCTAGAATGTATAAATGGTACCGTTGGATTCGTCTTGCAAATATCTTTCATTTCATATATTTTTATACTATTTTTGTAGTCATATTGTAAGTACAAATTATGGTCAAACTTATACATCGTTGACCAGCGAAATTAAAGGGCGTCTTGTATTTTGGGATGGAGGGAGTACTTCTTATCTCAGTCGTCTGTACTGCCGAACGGAGCAGTTCCAAAGAAAAGAACAGAAAATGAGAGACCGAGAGAGGACAGAGAAGAACAGCCGAACAGGGCCTGCTTGGTATCGGAGCTGTGGACCGAGCTGGCAGTTGTCGGATTGCATCGACGGAGCGTGAACTCCGGCAAAGAGCGGCAGACGAGGAAAGAACGATGGTCGGCGACAAATGGAGTCAACGCGACTTTCCGGCCGTGCCCGACATGGGAACTCGCCGTCGCCGGAGGGCCAGGCCACGGGGGCTGCAGGCTGAAAAATAACTGCTGCCTACTTCCATAGAAATTCAGTCGCTCTCTCAATCTGTCAATCAGAACACACGCGACAGAGAATACAAGCAATGTGTATTTCACTGAATATACAGTACAAGACTTGTACTTCCGTCGACAGAAATTTGCACTGCCAGGCTGCAAAGGGCGGAGCAGCGCGGGGCATGTACTTCCTAGATCTGAATGTTTGACGAAGCGCACATCAATTAAATCATGAGTAAAGTGCACACCATTGCAAAGCACCACAAGTATTATTTTTCTACAGTAGAGTACGTGTAGTTCCCAGCTTGTATGCACCCAATTCTACAGCCAAAGTATTAACCTCAGATTGTTTTTCCATAGATTCTCTTGTAAAGTTCCATTTTCTAGTGACATGTACTTACCTTCCTCAAATACGTGTACTTCCTCTACTCTAACCTATTGCTGAAAACGAAGAAAAACAAAAAAGCGAGTCCAACTTCGCTAGCTTTTCTGAAAACGAAGAAACAAAAAAGAAGAGCTTCGAATAGCAGAGGAGCTTCATCGAGGCGAACCAAGCCTGGACCATGTCGCTTGCATCTGCACTTAAACCGTGTGTAATTCTTTTCTGAACTTTTGTGTACTGCCGGCTGGAGAGGAAAAGGCCAGCAGCGCACCATGTTCGCCGTTCGTCAGAAATTCAGAACTCACACCCGTAGCAGTTGAGACTCCTTCAGCGCAGCGCCGCAGCAGATCGATTCAGAGCAAAATAAAATTGCCGGCCAGGTGCGCTTGAGCATGGGTGAGACACCGGCGAGCAGGCACAAGGACTGGGTGAGCTGCGCCGGGAGTAGGGGCACGCGCCGGGCGGGCCGTGCTCGCATGAGGGACAGGCCACACTGAAGAGCATTGCTGGCCTGAGACGACGAGTACAACGACGGCGGGAGAACTGTAGGCGGCAGGTCGAGCTAGCAGGAACGGGGCACGGCGTCCAGGCAGCAGGGGCCGGGTGACCATGAGGCGGATGGAGGTCCACGAGCAGCCTCCCCGCGGCGGCGCAGCGAGCAGATGGGAGTTGCCGCTCGGGAAGCAGGAGACAGCAGCCTGCCTGCGGTGGCTGCAGAGGGGTGTGGCCTCCCGGCGGCGGCTCGGCTCGGGGAGCAGGAGGTGGGCAGCACGCGAGGCCTGCCGGCTGCGGAGAAGCTGGGGAGGCGCAGGGCCCTGCCGGCGGCAGGGAAGGCGGGGCGGCGGGACCAGAGCCCTGCCCATGGCTCTGTCGGGAGGTTAGGGAAAGTGAGAAAAGGGGAATCAGGGGATCCGCGGCTAGCCAGAGCTCCTTCTACTGGCGCGCTGGGAGTGCTGCGCTCGGCGGAGCGGGGACCGGCCTGGTGGCGGCGGCCATAGTCGGGGTGCAGGGGATCCGCGCTGGGACGGTCGTGCTTGGTCCGGCGGCAGGGGTGCGTGGTGGTCGGGGGAACGAGAGGAGGTTGAAGACGGAACATGGTCGGACGAGGAAGGTGTTTTGGGTGCGAGCCGCCGGGAAGAAGCTGATTAGGTAGGGGTGGGATCCGTGGGCGGGCCTCGCTCCCTCGCGCCGGCGTCCCGCCGTCGCTCGCTCGCTCGGCCCGCGACAGAGAAGGTGATTATTTTGGGTAGGTACGCGGTTCCCATCGCAGGCTTCTAATAGAATCGCTCCCCTATAGGGCTAGCCGGTTGTAGATTCTTAATCTACAACCGGTTGCTGATTATACCTGCCCTATATATATATAGTCTCTACTCATCAACGACATTAAGAAGAATCCAAATATTTCGGTCATTACATAGATATAGTTTTTGGAATCCGAATTTGACCGAATACATGAGAAGGACACGCACATCACTATATATAGTCTACTCATCAACGACATTAAGATGATCGTAGTTGGTATTGTAGCCACGTAGACTATCCCACTTCCGTGCAATCTCGAAGCCGAGGCGAGCGTCCAAAGCAGCATACGTGACTTGATCGTAGCTCAATGGAACTTTGCCCCATCCGAAAATTAGGTCTTCTTCCAACGTGTCGTCCTCGTCGGCGTCCTTGTCCTTCTTGTATTTCTTCTTCTTCTCAAGTTTTGTCCCAATGATAGCATTGGAGAGAGCATAGAGACTCGGAGTAAGATTGCCGGTTGGGTTCCGGCGATCCCTATGCAGGTCGACCGCGGACCGAATAATAATTCCGTAGTAGCCCAGCATCCGTATGTCATTGTGGATAGCCACGCCGTAGAACTTGATTGTCTCGTCACCTATGAAATCCACGAGGAGCTGCGGCACCCGACCAGCCTCGCAGATTTGGAAGACAAGAGTCTCGGTCGCCACCGAGAGTTGAAGGACGGCGGCGCGCTGCTGAGTATCCTTCCGCCGAGGGTCGGTGAACTCGCAGTCGAGTCCAACGCCTTTGAACGGTGCGGCGTCGAGGAAGTACTTCTTCACGTCGCGGATCCACCTCTCCACACGCCATGCACGGAGGGTGACCCATACCTTGAACTTCATGCCTTCCTTCTCATAGTAGTACAACCGAGACGGAGGCGGGCGCGCGAGTGGCTCCATTGGAAGAGAGGAGATGGAGGAGATGGAGGAGAGGAGATGGAGAATAGTGTTGCATTTTATAGGGGCGGAGAGGGAGGCCGGCGGTCAGAGGAGGCCGGCGGCCGGGCGTGCATAATTCCGGCGGCGCGCTGATCGCTCGTCTTCCGTGGCCGCGCGCGGTGATCGAAACGGCGGCCACGTGTTAATCAAAACGCGCGCGGGAATTGAAACGGTTTTCACCTTTAGTACCGGTTGTTATTAGCAACCGGTACTAAAGGTCTCACTGTGGGGCCACCAACCGCGGCCGCAGGTGCCGCGTGGCCTCCAACTCTTTAGTACCGGTTTCTAATAACAACCGGTACTAAAGGGTAGCCTTTAGTACCGGTTTTTAATAGCCACCGGTACTAAAGGTGGGCCCCTGCTGCACACGAACGCAACCGGTGCTAATGCCCCCCCTTTAGTACCGGTTTTTGTGCAACCGGTACGAAAGGGGGCGCACCGTTGCCCCCTTTTCTACTAGTGGGATTTGATGCAAACATGTAGTAATCTCCCTTTACGCAACAAAAGAAAAATGCATACAATGTAGGGTCAAACTAGCTCGTTGATTGTTATTTGGCTGAGTTCTGATGAGTGGGCCCGCTTAAAATGTCGACTGTTACTGCGCTGAGCCGCTGACAGGTGGGACCTGACGTGAGGTGTTAAAAATAATACTCAATGAAAGTCTTTATTGGAACATAAATTTTCACCAATTATGTTATGTGTAATTTTTTGTTGTTAATTGTTCCGTTGTCACCATGTCACGCACGACTAATTAGCTAAGACGCTATACTAAAAGTAGTATACATGCGAGATATGGTATGTCCCAAATAACATACTCCCTCCGTCTCAAAATAAGTGTCTCAAAGTTGTACAAAAGTGAATGTATCTATACTTGTTTCATGTCTAGATACATCTACTTCTTGACAAATCTAATACAGTTATTTTGAAACAGAGGGAGTAGCTTGTACGTACGTGCTGACGTAGAGAAATTAGACGCACGAAACAGGCCATCGGATCGGATCTGTGCACGCATGAACTGCACCGTATACATTTCCTTAACTACACTTTCAGAGCTCATCACGCTGGCCAGAGGCGTAGCCAGGCCCCAGGCTACACTGGCTATGGCCTGGGGCGTGGCAGCTAATTTCTTTGGTGACTGTAGCTAGTGTAGCTGATTTTGTGTAGTGTTTAGCACTGTGGCATGAGCTTGGCCTGGGGCTTTGCTCTATCCTGGCTACGCTACTGACGCTGGCCCTATGGCTTACGGAGTAGTTCCCATTCCTCAACCTTATCTCTAATCTCACCGCACATATTCTTATCGTGAGAATCTAGCTAGGGCCTATATATCAAGAGTAGGAGTACCAACTACCAAGAATCATATGTGTACAGCTCAAAAAAAAAAAGAATCATATGTGTGGCGTTCAGTAGAAAAAACAAGTACTCCATGCCATATGTGTGGCGTTCAGTAGAAAAAGTGCATGGAGTACTTGTTTTTTCTACTGAACGCCACACATATAATTCTTTTTTTTTTTTGAGCTGTACACATATGATTCTTGGTAGTTGGTACTCCTACTCGGCCGGGCCTTAAAAAGCCAGCGGGAAAAATCCCAGGCCTAGGCCCGGCCCGACTCGACCGTCGGGCCTATATTTCAGGCCCAGGCCCAGGCCCGTCCCGTGAGTGCAAAATCCCGTCGGGCTTCGGGCCTCGAGCCGGGCTTCTTCCTGAAAACACCAATATGCAAAGCACAGGCCTGTCCCGTCACGTCCATCGGGCCTAAATCTGAGACCCAGGGCCGGCCCATGGGAAAGCCCAGTCAGGCCCAAGCCCGGAAATTTCGGGCCGGGCTTCTCATGGCCAGGCATGCGTACATGGAGGCCCAAAACCAGGAGGTGGCTGCCCTGGTCGAGAACATCACCGGCCTCCACGCCGCCATCTCCAAGCTGCCATCGCTAACCCCGTCGCCCGAGGTCGACGCGCTCTTCACCAAGCTCGTCGCGACATGCGTCCCGTCGAACCCAGTCGACGTGACCAAGCTCGGCCCGGAGGCACAGGCGATGCGGGAGGACCTCATCCGCCTCTGCTCCGCCGCCGAGGGCCACCTCGAGGCGCACTACTCCGACATCCTCACCGCCTTCGACAACCCGCTCGACCACCTCGACCGCTTCCCTTACTACGAGAACTACATCAACCTCAGCAAGCTCGAGTACGGTCTCCTGACTCGCCACGATGCGGCGGCGCCGGCCCGGGTCGCCTTCATCGGGTCGGGCCCGCTGCCGTTCAGCTCGCTCTTCCACGCGACGTACCACCTGCCGGACACCCGGTTCGACAACTACGACCGGTGCAACGCCGCCAACGACCGGGCGAGGAGGCTGGTGGGCACGGCGGAGGAGGGCGTGCGCGCGCGCATGGCGTTCCACACGGCCGACGTCGCGGACCTCACGGCGGCGGAGCTCGGCGTGTACGACGTCGTCTTCCTGGCCGCGCTCGTGGGCATGACCTCCGAGGAGAAGGCCGACGCCATAGCGCACCTGGGGAAAAACATGGCGGATGGAGCGGCGCTCGTCGTACGAAGCGCGCATGAGGCGCGAGCGTTCCTGTATCCTGTCGTGGAGCTCGACGATGTCAGGCGCGGTGGGTTCGAGGTCCTGGCCGTGTACCCCCCTGACGGCGATGAGGTGTTCAACTCGTTTATCGTTGCGCGGAAGGTGGAGACATCACGCTTGGAGGATTGGAGGTCAGCAGGCGGGCACACATGCGCTGCATGTTGGAAATAAGCACGATTATTGGATCGTGTGTGTGGATCGTGTACGAGTTGTATACGTACGTGACTCCGAGTAGTATAGGGATTAGTTTCCTACTCCTAGGTTAGCGGATCCAACGCTGCTATATATACATGTGTAACACCCCTGTAATCGCAGAGAAAGAAAGAAAATTGCAAGGCTCGAGGTGGCTCTCTGTTTGGAGTCAATAGCACTGGCGGTACCACAACTTGCGCAGTGGGTACACTTAAGTCACTTAACTCGCAAAACGAACAAACCCGTCACTGAACTTGTCAATCGTATGCAGATTGGTCACAAACCTGCCACGTCAGCCGGTTTTTCAGTTCGACCCGGCACGCGAGGGTCACGTGAGCTCTTAGGCGGTCAGTCATCTTACAAAGAACCCCCTATCTTTCTAATTGCTATGCAGTCAGCCTCTAATAATTCTTGAAATTAGCTGGTTTTGAAAAAAAGGCAGAAAATAGAGAAAGAAAAGAATAAGGAAATTTCCCTGTCTTCTTCGTCCTTCCCTGTACGCGACCATGGACAGCCGCGCGTCGGCCATCCTACTGTAGGCCATGCGTCAAGCCGCTCGCCGCCGACGAGGAAGATAAGGCCGCCGCCGCCGCCTCCCTCCTCTCTCCTCTCCTCATGTGCCCTCTCCATCTCTCTCTCGCGAGTTCCCTCCCGTCTTCCCCACGAGATCCTGAGCACCGCAGCCATGGCCGCCGCCTAGACCGGCCGTTCCCGACCTCCCCGAGCTCCTCCGAAGATGCTACAAGCTCGGCCTCTTCCTCCTCTACCTTCCCTCCAAGTATCTCTTGCCGGTACGACCCGAATCAACCGAATCGACCGGATCTTCCCCGCCCCCGGCCGCTGCCGGCGAGCTCACTCCGGTCGCCCTCGACGTTCTCCGACCTCGTCGACTACGCCATACTGCTCAGGACGAGGATAAGATCCTCCCAAACCTCTCCACTCTCTCTCCCTCGCTCTATAGCTCGCTCCCGCCGGTCGCCGCCATGCGCCGCCGCGGTAGCTTGTCGTGGACCGATCTCCAGTGACCTTTCTACAGCGGCTACGCCCCCATTTGGTTCCCCACGTCCGTCCGCGTCGAGCGCGCGAAACAACGCATCCCCGCGAGCCCTCCTCCGCCGTCATGTGCGTCGCCGGAGCTCAATTTAACGGCTTCTCTATATAATTTTGCAGTACACCTCTTCTAATTTACCTACAAAGGTTTTCTGCAAACATTACAGTCAGTCTGACCTCACGCGTGCCTCGTCGAACATCAAAACCGCCGGTCCAACAAAAAAAACCGGCTGACGTGGCACATTTGTGACTGGTTTGCACACGATTGACAAGTTCAGTGACGGGTTTGTCCGTTTTGCAAGTTGAGTGACTTAAGTGCACCAATGCCACAAGTTGTGGTACCCCAGTGCCATTTACTCCTCTGTTTGCTTACTTGGCTTGTACGCGTTGCCGATTGATCGGGCCAGTTGACTTGCCGGAAAGTACACGGCAGTTTGCGTCGCTTGATCGGGCCAGAGCTAACACTGCACCGGCAATGGCGAACTTAATGTTTGAGCCTAATGTTAAGAGGAAATGTAAAATGGAAATGTGTGGCAGTTCAGAGTTAAGAGGAAATAAAGAAAAGTTGATCACGGAGATTCCAAATCTAAATTTGTTACTTGTTCACAAAGCTGCATATTGTTTGACCCGAATTCGACTGCAGCTGCCTCAACCATGTATAGTTTCGATATGTTCATTCAGAGCTCTTGCCCGAAGTTTATTTTGCAAGAGGAAAAATATAATATTGGCAGAGTTTTGAAGTGTGTATTCGAACATGTCCATGTAGGTCAAGTGCTTGGAAGTTTCAAAATTTTATCTATTTCTTCTATGAAGTCAATAGGATCTTCGTCGTTCATTCAAACAAAGTAAATTTGTTTCACATGACGCATCCTAATTAGGGACAAACAAGTAAAGATATTATCCTTTCTATATAAATACACTCACTTGGTTGCTCGCACGTGGTCCCCACTTAGCTCTCGGCATACACCCTTATGTTGCTTCGCCTCACAAACTCATCCATTCCCAATGTATTCCGGGCATGGAAGGCACCAAGTAATTTGCCGCTAGAAACATCAAGGCTGCAAGTGTTGTCATGTGGCGTTCTTACCCATAATTGAAGGGTGATGGAAGTGAAGTAAAGCGTTAATGCCAAAAACAATGAAGTTAAATATTTGTTTTGTTTGTAGTTGCCTTGATTAGTTTGTCGCAGTAAATCGTTAAATAAGTGTACCGTGCAAGTGCTTCGCAAAAAAATTTGTTTGTAGTTGCCTTGATTAGTTTGTCGTAGTAAATCGTTAAATAAGTATACCGTCCAAGTGCAAGTGCATCTCGATCCTAACTCCCATTATTATACAGTGCTTCGCAAAAAAAAATATACAGTGCAAGTTCACCCTTCCACACAATAGGTCTATGCCACTTTTTTCCCTCTGAATGTTCCTCTTGTTCATTCTTATAAAATTACATGGTAAGAAAGAAAGTGAACATGAAGTTAATAATGCACCCCATACAATTTAGAATTTACTACATTAGACAAACATATCGCATACATGAGTTGTGACATTTCATAAGATCTGGACCGCAGGCGTTACTCATAGTTGGACTCTAGTTTGGCTAGGTGTAACAATGACCCTTTGACATTGTAGACAAGAGCGTCCGTGCAGGCATATACTTACTCTACTATCCTAAAGCTCGTGAGTTTCTCGCGCGCTCCGCTCTCGCCGTCTTTTTAGCCTCTCGTTAATTGACGCGTTGAGTTGTAGCCGCCTAAATTGACTTTGTACTTGTTTCCTTATCCACTGCTCGATGGGTCCTGCCTTAGCCATGCGTCAACTTGCGTCATCTTTTTTCTATTTATTTTGCCTTCCGGTTGCCTATTCTGTGGTTGTCTCGGTTCTCTCCGTTGCTCTACCGGTTGCTGTGCAAAATGGCTGGTTTGTTTGTCCTCCATCTCTCCGGTAGCCAAAGCTCTGGCCGGTCAACCCATCCATTAGTCTTTTTTCTTCCCGTAGCATTCCATCCAGTGGCAGTAGTAGTATCTATCGTTTGGCTGTTTGCCCTTTGCTTCTTCCTCCTACTAATTGTCTGTGGACCCACCCCAATCAATGAGCACAAGCCTTATCCAGTTCCTCGTCTCTTTTCTCACGACATTGTGGACGGAAGGAGAGGATGCCGCCGGAGAGAGAAGAGGAGGCGGCCAGGACGGGCAGCAAGCAGGACGCTCAAGCGAGTTGCCAAGGTGTGCTCGCGGCCTCCACGATCTCTCCACCCGCAATCATGGTTGGGTCTTCGGCTTCGACTCCAACCAGCGGTGGGATGCCAGCGGCGCCTCTACGATTTGCGGCGAGATGAGGAGCATCAGGTGACATCTCTAGTGGATGGTGTATATGGAAGTGTATGCTAAATATACACGATGAAAACCAAATAACGCTTCCCAGTGGATCGTGTAAAACGTCGTGGACGTTTACACCTCCTATCCACGAGGATACCTGGCGTGGGAGTAAACACCACGAAGCCACGCTCGTGAAAGGAGGCAACGAGGCAACCGCTCTCCTCCCGCTGTGCTCCCGCCTCTGTCCGGAGCCCATCGAAGCTCGCCGGCGGCCACTACCCTCCGGTAAGCTCTCTCTCTCTCGCTCTGTTTTTTCATTCCCGCCTGTATAGGAGAGATTAGAGGAGGCGGCGGGACGTCGGGCGGCGGCCGCACGGCTCGCCAGATCTGGCGGCGGCGGCGCGCACCATGGAGAGGGGAGGGCGCGGAGCGAGGGGCTGGGGGAGGTGGAGTGAGCTCCGGCCGTGGCCTGAAGTGCGGCGACGGCAGCCTGGAGGGCGGCGGCTGCAGCCTGGAGGGAGAGGGGCTCGGCCGCGTCCTGGGGTGAGAGGCGTCTGCGGCCTGGAGGGCGCGACGGAGGAGGGAGATGGGGGAGGTGCTCCGGGCAGGACGAATTGGTGCTCCGGTCTGCCTCGATTTGGTGCTGCCCATCGATGTGGTGCTGCCCATCGATTTGGTGCTCTGGTCTATCTCGGTAGTGTCTCCATGGTAGCTGGGATTTGGTGCTGAATTGGTACTTCGTTATAGTCTGATATATTTGTTGTTTCCTGTGTGTATTCGTTGATTGTTTGCAGATGGATGGTGATGAAAGCTTCTTGGACACCATGGGTTTTGGTTACACACAAACACAACCAGAAAGTCCAATTGGAGAGCAAGCAACCCTATCAACTTAGCAACAAGCAACACCATCAACGCAGCAACGTTCTGCAACCGTGAAAGGAAAATCCAACAAAGGAAAAAATTGGTCTAGTGATGAGGACAAGGTTCTGATAGCAGCATGGACAAATACAAGTTTGGATATTGTTGGGACAGATCAAAATCGAGATGCTTATTGGGCTAGAATTTCAGAGTACTACAATGCACACAAGGAATCATCATGGCTGGAGCGTAATGCTAATGCAATAAATTGGTTACACGTTGATTAACAGAGAGACCTCTAAATTTTGTGGTTGCCTTCAGCAGATTTTAAATAGGGAAGAAAGCGGAAGGACTATAGTAGAAAAGGTATGCGTCTATCTTCTAGTTCGTTTCAAATATTCTATATGTGCGGTGCATATTTTAACAATACATTTATATATGCAGACAAACGATGCACACCTTCTGTTCAAGGAAATGGATGCTAAAAAAAGCCTTTCACATTGATGCATTGCTATGTAGAGTTTTCGAAATATCCAAAGTGGCAGACAAGAGAACTTGAAACTTCTCTTAAGAAACAAAAGAAGACCATTGATGCAAGTCCGGGCACAGCCACCAATGATCTGGCTGATGCATCCTCGGTACGCACTGATGATACCTCGGTACGCACTGATTCTCTTGAACATGACAAAAGACCTGATGGTGTAAAGAAGGAGAAATTGCGGAGAGGTAAAGCTGATGACAGTGCTTGCAAGTTGTCATTAGAAACTGTGTGGGCAGAAAAGCAAGAGAATGATGAGATCAAAGAGGCGGCAAAAAATGTTCGCTATGCACAGCAATTTGAATTGCGAAAAGAGGAGATTGCATTGAAAAAGAAGGAGGATGCACGAAACGAGAGGGAGGATGCACGGAGACAGTTTGAATTAGATGAGAGGGTCATGCTCATCGACACTAGTGGTATGACTGATGTGCAAAAGTAGTTCTACCAAGCTAAGCAGAATGAGATCCTTGCTCGCCGCCTAGAGTAGTGTGAGCTATTTGATGTGTGAGCTATATGTTGTAGTTGTAAGAACTATTTACTGTTTTCTGCTAGTTGTTGTAAGAACTATTTGATGCTTTCTGCTAGCTGTTGTCTGAACTATGTGAAGCAAAAATATTTTATTGATAGCACTGCATTACAAAGAAATGGATTACATCACTCATTGCATAAATTAAAACTAGATGAAAAGAAATGGATTACAAAGTTATAACTAGGACATCACTCGTTTCCAAACTTTTGCCACACATGGTCAATTAGATCAAGTTTAAGCTGAGAATGTTCATCTTTATTTCTAATCCGGTGAGTCATCTGAATAAAAGAGCTCAGTTGTTCCGCATGAGTATGAGAGACTGTGACTCTTTCTCCCATTGCTTCAAAAGCGCAGCTTTGCCGACCAGTTTCTCGCTCCTCTTCAACTATCATATTGTGCATTATGACACAATCTTTCATGACATCACCGATTTCTTTACGTTTCCATCCTTTAGCAGATCCACGAACAATGGCAAAACGGGATTGCAGAACTCCAAAGGCTCGTTCCACATCTTTCCTAGCCCCCTCTTGCTTCTTGGCAAAAGTTTTATGCTTTCTGGTATCTGGAGCTGGTATGCTCTTCACAAATGTTGCCCACCGTGGATAGATACCATCTACAAGGTAATACCCCATTGTGTACTGATGGCCATTGATGCTATAATTCACTGCAGGAGTTTCACCTTCGGCTAGCTTTGTAAAAACAAGAGAACGTTGACGAACATTTATATCATTGAGAGACCCTGGTAAACTAAAATAAGCATGCCAAATCCAAAGATCTTGTGAAGCAACTGCTTCCAAGATCATAGTGGGCTCGTTCACATGGCCTTTAAACATGCCATGCCATTTTTTGGGGCAATTTTTCCAACCCCAGTGCATGCAATCTATGCTCCCTAACATACCATGAAATCCTCTTTCCTCCCCTATTGCAAGTAACCTAGCAATGTCTTGTTCATTTGGAGATCTCAGGTACCTTTCCCCAAAAACTTCACAAACTTTGATCACAAATTTCTTGCAAGACTCTAAATTAGTAGCCTCAGCGGACCAGATGTACTCATCAACACCATCAGCTGCTATTCCATATATTAGCATCCGCATTGCCGCGGTCATCTTTTGTAGAGGATGTAACCCAAGAGCTCCAGAAGCACTTCTTTTTTGCGTAAAATAACTATCATAGTCATGCTCAAGTATACCATCAGGCATCAGCTATGCGGTTGAATAAATTACAGGACATCCTAAATCTGTGCATAAAAGGTAAATGAGACAGGGGAATGAAAAATGGGCCAACGCAGAGAAGTGTACTAATTACGAACCTTCATCGAAACAAATGTTCGGGATAGCGAGGAACTTCTTTGAAGTAGTCGTCCCACAGAAGAACAAATCCGGTATCTCTTCCTCAATCGATTGTCTGACGTCCATGCTTGGAACTGCCATGGCGTCGAGCGTTCATCCTCTCTTCCTCCTCGCGCTCGGCAAATGCTGCAAGTATGAGTTCGTCGTCGCCAGATGAAGATGACGAAAAACTCATGATCATATCCCAAGAGGATGTGTTTATTGTGTCGTGTGAGAGACGATAGAGAAATCTGGGAGTGATTACAGAAGTCACAGCTAGAAATGCTGGGAGAGAGGTGGTAGGGAGTGGTTTATATAGAATAGAAATATAGCCATTGAAAATATAGCCGTTGGAAATATGGTTGTTGGAAATATAGCCGTTGGAATATACACGTCCTGATTTACACGTTCCACTGAAAAACTAGGAGGTATAAAATTTAGCAAGATGTATATGGAGGTGTATATGAAGATATACACGTCCAATTTTAAACCATCCACTAGAGATGCTCTAACCTACCTACTCGCTCACCGTGCATACCCTACGGCACCTCCTCTCTCCCGCTCTCTTTTGCTAGGTTGGAGCGGCGACGCCGTTGCCGGAGCCTGGAGCAAGACGGGTCCGAGAAGCGTCCGCCCAGGGGGCGAGACAACAGACAGCAGGTGGAGGTGCATCAAGGACGGAGACGGCTTCATCCCAGGCGGCGGCGAGAGCGGGGCGGCGGACGAGGATGGAGACGGTGAGCTCGACCTCGGATTTTTTTTCTTTCATAAGCTGTTCATTTTTTGTTCATGTTCTTCCTGTGAATTTGAGGATTTTTCTTCCGTGAACAGGTTATTTCTGTTCCAACCCGTGTGTGGCAGCCGCTCCCAGTTATACTCCGTCGCCAGCCGCGTCGTTCCCAACGCCTCCACCGGCGTGCCGCAGGTCGCCGGTAACGCCTAACGCGGGCGTGCTGGTCTGACTTTTGATTCCTTGCGCACCCCTTGCTTTCTCTCCTTGGTTTACTTCTGTTCCCTTGCTTCTTCGTCTCTTAGGTTTGCATCCTGTGATCTGGTTCTTGGTGTTGCAGAACTTCTTCGTATAACAATGTGTGCGTTGTATTTTTCGCAGGTGCCTCCTTCCACGTCGCCTTCTCCGGCCCCGTGTCGACACCGTGGCCTGCAGGATGGTTGGTGCTCCACCTGCTGCTGGCCGTGTTGGTTCTCCTTCTATGCGTCGAGGGCTGGGTAGGTCTTCATGTCGTGGCCGCGGCCGCTCCGGCCGCTCTACGGCTTATGATTTTCCGTCTCTGTCAGTAATATATTCTGATGTCCGTGGTTCTTCGATTGCTCTGCATCTCTTGCGCCCTCCGGTGTACCCTTTGTGGCTTCGTCGGCTGGTTATCCGGCTGCTGCTTTGCCTCTGTCGATGAATACGCCTACCTGAAGGTGCCCTGGTCTCCTGCTCTGACCGGTGGATGGGAAGAGCTCGCAACCTCCGTCAGCAATGCTCTGATATAAAGGGTTGTTGATTGTATTTTTTGCACATATTACCTTGTGGTGTATCGTTTGGATGCTGCATGATGCAGAGCTAATACCTATCATGAAATCTATTTCTGCTTCACTGTCTTATGATCCTATATATTTCCTGGAGAACCGGAGACAACCAGCAACTCAAAGAATATTGTGCTGCAGTTCCAACTTAATTCATCCTATTATATGTATAAGTAGCGGTACCTGAGAATGTCCTTTCATTTGCTCTTATTAGTTCTGAACTGATGTCAGTTTATATGCTTGTTTTGCTTGAACTAAGAACATGTTTTATTATTCTGCAGCTGGAGGTGGATATTTAGTCAATTGGCCAGGGCAGAAGACAACCCTCACAGACACAACTGGCTGAAGTGCCACAAATTACTCACTATATTAAGGAGCGCACCTTTAGCGCGCTGTGGTCGCTCCGAGCACTGTTCTGTGCCCATCTACAGTACATGCCCTTTATGCAAAAAAGTCCCTGTATTTTCCAAAAATTGCGGATCGGTTCTCCGGTAAAATTGAACATTTTAAATTTTGTTTTAAAAAAATGTTCACATGAACAGTACTCATCTACAGTGCATGCCCTTTATACAAAAAAGTCCCGGGATTTTCCAAAAATTGCGGATCGGTTCTCCGGTAAAATTGAACAATTTAAAAAAATAAAAAAATACACTAAATATATGCGCGTCGGCGAGTAGGTTCCATTCCCGTGATCAGTTTCGAGTTTTGTCGACTCTAGCTTCTTAATTTTGGATCCAAAATCGCAAAACCATTCAACGAATTTTGTCAAATTCGTCACACTCAGTCATCCATTCGAATTTTCCTTTCACGAGTAGATTGCTATCACCCTTCCAAGCAACTTTCATCTTTTAACCTTTCTATTTTGATAGACATACAGATGTGCACTTTTACAGTGCTCGTCGTTTTTCCCAGCAAATCCCTCGCGTTTTCCAAAAAAAAAATCGGCCCATGTGACTCGGCAGGCCGGAATAAAACCAGTTCTTTTGCGCAAAGGTCCTTATGTTTTCCACATATTACAGACTAATTTTACTAACCCCACCACCAAATAACTTTTACCAAACTAATTTCAGTAACATTATTTTAAGCACCATATATATTTCGTATTGCACTGACATATTATTTTTCTAATTTGTTTCCTGTATTAACTTCATTTACGATCAAGGCACCAGGATAGCGTACATATTTTCAATCCTCTAAAACTAACTAATCGAAATATTACTGTTGCTTCTAATATCATTACACACATATCACAACAACCAATTGTCACTCAACGGCCGTCGACCGTCTCACGAACAATAGTTCCACCGCCCCGCCCTCCCCCCAAACCTGTGAAAAGAACAAAACAGCTCCAAATCCAGCAAACATTTACAAGCTGCTATTTGTTTACTTACATTCAATTCTACTACAAATGCACCCGATAAAAAAAACCCTGCCTGCTAGCACAAGCAAATTAAATCTACAAGTACAAGAACTTCCAAATCAACCTAACCACAATTTTAAATTGACACGAGCGCAGCGTAAGACTAGAGTTCGATAGAGACAACATTGATTCTTTCTATTCTTTTCGCACGACTTCAATTTCAAAATACACGGTATTATATTTATTACTTCCATATATAATTGCATGCTTCTTAAAAACAACAAAAATAACTCTACGGTCGTCGTGCCGCGAACAATTTTTTTCCCTCCTAACAGGTTTCTCCCTCTTTTAGTTTACCCTAATTCTTTTTCCGCACTTCTTTTTACAAACATTGCGCACGAATATTTCTTTTTTGTGCGCTTCTAACAGATTTCCACTGCTTTTTTTTTACTTTTACTTCCCGTATATTTTTTTCCCTACTTCTTAACGGTCTACATTAATTCCATTTGGATGCCTAAATTCGCCAAATAAAAAGACCTTCCAACACTTACTCCATACAAAAAACACTAGACATTTCCTACCTTTTAAAACCAATTAGTTAGTAGTTGTGCATCCCCTCTCCTTTTCCCTCTATTATTTTCCCTTCCCATCTCAGTTTTTTGACAACTACATGATACTCAACATATGTGGAAAATGATGACTTCGTTTGGCTATTACATGCATATCACAAGTTCTACTACGTCGACCTTAGGTAGGCCATTATTTCAGTTTGTTGCGGTTCACTACTGGACCTAACGACAGAGAACATTTCTCCTCTTAATTTTTCTATTACTATTACATGCATATCACAAGTTCTACTACGTCGACCTTAGGTAGGCCATTATTTCAGTTTGTTGCGGTTCACTACTGGACCTAACGACAGAGAACATTTCTCCTCTTAATTTTTCTATTACTTCCATTTCTAGTCAATCAGAACAACGGCTCTTCGAAACGCATGCGACCAAACGCAAACGACAATAAGTCCACACAACCAATACAATTTCGTTCACTATACACCATGTTTGCTCATACATCTCCTACGCCGAGGCTAAAGTGTCCATCTAGCGGTAGCGACCTCCATAACAATGATCATCCACCCAACTGCCAAAAAAAAAGAATAAACAAAAAATGCCTACATGATTCTTAAAACAACAAATATGACCCCGCGGGTGCGGCGGCATGTATATAACTATAGTCGTCATTAAACTGTGTAACGAAGAATTATACAATGCTTACCTTGGTTTAGTTTCTTCTAGAAAAAGTAAGGGATCCCTATGACGACTTCCAAATACACAATCTATATTTGCTCAAGTACATCTGAGTTTCCTATCAGTGTATGTTTTATTATAACCTGTCAATTTTAGATGACAAATCAATGGTACTCCTGCTATTGTGATGTACATATATATGCCAATATGTACGAACTTCTACGTAATCCTAAGCGTAAAGTCGGCCACAGTTTATATTACTCCCACTATTAAAAACACTCTATACTAATGAAATCAACTATAAGAAATATTTGCACTGTTACACCTAATACTACTACACATAATAATCTAACGGCCTCCAAATCAGCTACCAAACTACAATACGTGTCCTACCTCCTTTCTTTAGTTTTCTCTTATTCAGTGCTTCTATGCATACACTAAAACAGAGTACAAACTCTTTAATCAAAGTTTCTGAAACGTGTGCTTTATCTCTACACCTCTCTATACTACCTTCTCTACTCGCAAAATATCATTAACTTATTTCTATATTTATGCAGACGTGCTCTTACGTTCCTACATAAATTTAAATACACGAACAAAAAAATTACATCAGAATTATAGAACATCCCAATTTTACACTACAGGCGCGTCACGACGCCGCGCTAAATTTACCTAGTAGAAATTTGATGCTAATACTAATCTTCTGCATTAGACGCCACCAATAATAATATGGGTAAACGGTGTTTCTAGCATTATATACTACTAGGTATCTGAGCGCGGCAATGCCGCGCGTGTGTTTTTGAATTTGAATTTGAAAATGGTGGTGTTGTAAAGTTGTTTAAGTTTGGAAATAATTGAAATTGAAAATGACTTCGTTGTGAAAATGGTTGGATCTTTGAGGTTGCTTAAATTTGGAAATTATTGTAATTCAATTTTAAATGTGTTTTTTTTACGTGGAAATATTCTGAAATAGTTGAAATGGTTATATATGTTTGTATTTTGTTGTAATATTTGTTTGAATTTTATAATTGGAGGATGTAAAGCACGTGATTGTTTGTTGAAGTCAATTTATAAATAGAGGAAATTCATTTGGTTTTTTTTGCAAATATTCTTTAATTTAGGGAGGCTAAATGCCATAAATATTTATTTTTACTTCATAATTAGAGAGAATGTAATATGTGAGACAATATGTGAGTGAAATGTGTTGTGTGTAATTTATTTCTGTGAGAATTATGATATATTTAATTGTAAAGGAAGCAATTTGCCATATTGTTTATTTTCAGATATTTAGAAAATTGGGATGTTTGGATATATTTTAAGTATACCGTAAGCATTTGTTTCGATTACGTACTTAACGTTAATGAAATGTGTGAGATATATTTTAGAGTGTTTTCAATTTTCTAGCAATTTGGAATATTCAAATATTTTGCATTTATTTGGATATTTATTTGAAATGTGCTAGTTTCTTTTAAGGGAAATACTTTGAAATAGTTAGTATTATTTTTTTGAGTACTTTTACATATTGTAGAGTATTGTTAAGTGTTTAGCAAATTAAAATTGTTAAATTTTTTGCTGATATATATTATTCTGAATTGTAGGTTTGAAAGTACTTTTTTTATTGTTATTTTGAGCTGTAGTTTGGATCGTATAATTTTTTTAAGTTTTAACATTTTTTTCCAACTGTTATTTTGAATTGTAGATTGAAAGGTATGGTTTTTTTTTTTGATTTTTAGAATGTTTCTTGTGTGGAAAATTTGATAATTTAGTATGTTGTTTATATTATTTACACTGTAGTTTTATAGATATTAATTTTTTAAATTGTATTATTGTTTGCAATTATTTAAAATTTTGGTTAAATGCATATTTGGAAATTGTGTAGGTTTGTAAATTAGCGAAATTCGGAAAAGTTTGCGTGTGGAAATTGTTTATTTTTGGAAATTTGTGCAAGTTCGCAATGTCGCGCCTGGTCGGTGAATTTGAAATTTTGAAATGCTGATATTTAAAAGTTCTGGAGCTTTGAAAAATTTTGGAATATGAAAAAAAATTATATAAAAAATTGTTTAGTTGTCGAAAGTTGTAAGTAGAGATAGTTTGGTTCTATTGAAATATTTATTAATTTCAATTGTATAACTGGAGGGAGTTTAGTTGCAATATCAAAAAAAAAAAATTGTCAAGTTGGTGTAATATGTTTGAGTTTTATATTAAATGTGTAATTAAACTCAATAAACAGAGTGCATAAATTATGTGAGCATATATTTATTTCGATTGAAATTTAATACATAATTGGAGGAAATGAATTTGCATTTTGTTAATCTTTTTATGTTATGAGTTTTTTTAAATTAAAATACATTGTTGGAGAGATTTAAGTTATATTTCCTCTAAATAATACATTATGTGGGCATTTATTAATTTTAATTCGAATTCAATGCATAATTGGAGGAAATGAATTTGCATTTTGTCCAAATTTGTTGTGTAATATTTTGTTTTTGTTTTTCAAACGGATAGACTTGAAGTTATTGTTATAGTTCACATTTCACATTTCTTTTATCTTTTTCTTTTGCTTAAATAGTACTCTTTATATATTTTTTTTTAGGCAGATGAGTTCGCTGTTATAAATTTTTCTCGTGTCATTGTGAGAAATAGTTGTTTTTATTAAGTTCTAAATCGAAATTTCATTTTACAGGTTCAATGTAAAATATATTTTCGAACAACTCGAATAATATATTTAGAAAAAGCTGATAGAATATATCTGTAGTGAATTAGAATTTGTTGTTCTGAGTATGAACGAATATTCAGCAGTTTGAAATAAATATATCTGTAGTGAATTTTGTGAATTGTTGAATTATGTTTGCAAACTTGAAGAAAAAGTATTTTTTTTGTTCATTTTACATGTATGGCTCTGCATTTTTATAATTAATAGTTTGAAAGTTTTCAATTGTGGTGATTTTTTTAATTTATTAATGAGATTTTATGTAATATTTGGGATTCTTAAGATTCTTTTTTTTTTTGTCGAAGGGTCTCAAAGTTTCTGGGATGTTGTTCTTGATTGATTAAATATTTGTACAAATTATTTTGAACTGATTTGAATTTCTGTTTACAAATTACAAAAGAATTTGAAAATAGAAAAAGAAAACAGGGGAAAAAAAGACCGGCCGAGGCGCGCAGCAGACGGCCCAACCCACGAGCCGGCCTGCCTTCCCAGCCCAGCCCACGGCGACGCCATGCTGGCGTCACTGCGGCCGGAGCGGTTGCGGCGGCAGCGGCTTGCCGGCGGCGAACCTGCACGTTCCGGGACGCGCGAGTACGCGCCGTGGACGCGGCTCGACGCGGGGCGTCCGGATGTGGCGGCGCCGCTCCGTTTAGGTCGCCGGAGCGGCGGCGGCGGCCGTCGGATGCGGCGGCGGCGGTGATTCCGCGGCGGGTGCGGCGTCCCGGCACGCACGGCTCGCCAGAGATGGAGAGGCGGCGACGGCGAACCCCGTAGTGTGCTTGGATTTGACGACGGAGGGGCGGCGGGGCGCGGCGGCGTCGCCGGCGGCTTCGGCGTCGCGCGGAAGGAAGAAAGGGAAAGGGGGCATTCTGAGGAAGTTTCTTTAAAAAAGTCCGTGTCGTTTCGTCGATTCACGAATAGGTCCTTGCGCAGTGCAAAATGTGGACTGCGGGTTGGTTTTCAGAAAGTCTGGGTTCTTTTCTATAAAATTGGATGCGCCAAAAACTGTGTGCGGCGACGTGGCGACACGCGATTGGAAGAAACTCCGCTGCTACAATAATACTGTAGCAGCAGAGGACGCGCGCGCATCTGGGCCGCTCATTTGGACGATCGAACGGCTGACGTTCAGCCACGATTAGCAGTCGACGTGGACAGTGTGAGAGCTCGCGAATCACACGTACTTTTATATATAAGGGAATGATGTAGTAGAATCATACCCTTGACATAGAAACTGAATTCCTTTGTTAACACACAATTTGACAGAATCTTGCCTTCGAAAAAATCCTGGTAGCTTATCCTTGTACCTTTTTACATAGTATATGTCTGCGGAAACAACTGAGAATATTATTTGGGAGGTTTGAAAGGCAGAAGAAGGTGAGCTGGATCAACAAGCAGCACAATAAGATGTGTTAACGTATTGTCTCATTCAATTTTGTGTCCTTCTTTCTTCCCTTACATAATTACAGGTTGCACTAGAGAATATTATGCTAGATTGGGTAACCCTTTCCTGCTTTTTAGTTCTGGTAACATCATATATGGCATGAATATGTGCTATATTTGGTAAGCTACTTCTATTTCACTACCTGACCACTTTTGAGAAGTTAAATGAGTGATCTTTTTACGTTTTCTAATATACACATATGTATAGATTGTACGATCTTCAGTACATGTTCTTTTCTCCAGTTAGTTATGAAAGAAGGTATTGAGAGAAACTGAGAAAGGGGTCTTTTTTGCAGATTGTTCATTTTGTTTCACTTGGTAAATACATCCTGGATTGCATGAACGTTCCTGAATTTTAGACAAGAAAGTATCCATCTAAATTTATGCCACTCTTACTCATTAGAATACCACACCCATTTTTTTTTTTTTTCCGTCTACACCCTTTTAAGATCATTCCATTCAGCAAATTATTGACCAAGTGATAGCAAGTTGAGAAGATAGAGAGAGGGGTGGCATGGACTCTCGACTAGATGGGATGACTCAAGTTCCCGTGTAATGAAGCATAATACTTTGACTAATGGCGTATGTGAAGGACTGCCCATAGCTTTGACAGTGAAAATTCAGGTATGCCATAATTCCCAAGCGACAAACTTAACAAGTAGGAATGGCCACGGGTTATAGTGTTACTTAAATTTATGTTATACATATTTCCTACCTTTTGTAAGAGTTATCTCGGATAGTTAAATGTTTTCATCACCACCTATGTCATGCGTGGTAAAGACAATTATCGAATGTACTTAATTAATTGGATCTTCATCCGGATGACAGGACAACATCTGGAAATTGACTGAGTGTGGACTTAAAAAGCTATCACTGACTAGCTTGTTGATAGATATTGGAAGTATAAATTCAATATGAATATGAAGAGTGTGATGAGAGAGAAAAATCAGCACAAGATTCTCACAACCCTACAACTTTTGGTGTTGCAGCATAGGGATTGCTTACTCCATTAGTAAAGGTTATCACCCTCCAGTTAAATTATCCACTTATTGTTTGATTGGCTTTTGTACTTGCTTGCATAAATAAAATGGGATAAAGTTGTGAGGTGTTCTGAGTAGATTATAAGCATTACATTATTTTTTCCTACATTATTTTCAGGTAGGTTTGTTTCATTATCTTTTTCCCTTGGTGACTGCGGAAATGCACCAGTGACTTGATTTGCACATATTTAAGGAGCACAATCATTTTTATAGTGTAAAAGATAGTAGGACGAGTTTTTTGCCAACCCAAACTGCCTCTTCTGTTTATAGAAAGGAACAATATTCTAGACAAGTTTTAAGTTAAGAACTGAAGATATTTTCCCAAACGAACACAGTTTGTTGATCATAGAGGTGTCCCTTTGAAGAGAAAGAAAATTCCTTTACCTTACCCCATACCCGTTAGTTCGGTATACACATGAGATTCCGTTTAGGTCCTATGTTGCATAGACGTACTGTTGGTGTGATCTATTTTCTCCAATTTTTCCAGGCCAACTCTACCTTAGGAAAGCATTTTGTCATTATCAGTGAGAAACTAATTTGATTATCATATAGTGTCTTATCTTACTGTTTCTTGCAACGAATAAATATTGCCTTTCAGAATCTACTCTGCTAATATTTGTTCGACTTACATCGTTCTTCTATGTAGTCCTAAGCTGGGCATGCTCCATGATAATACAACAGCAAGGTAAAAAATGCACCTGCCTAGAGAACACTTCAAAGAGCAGTGTGTGTTTCCAAGTGCTTTAGACAAGCAATAAATTAATGAATATGATCTGTATGTGTCTTAACACTGTATTGTTTTACTCAGTGAACTCAGCCTTTTGAAGTTCATTAATTTAATATTTTGATTGATTGGCTTAGTTAGCTACTTCAAAGTAACAGCAAATGCTGATGGCAGCAAATGATAGTTTGGCATTTAGTTGACATTTTGTACTTCATTGGCTCATTGATACTCTCTTTTCCCATTGGTTGTTTAAGTTTGTAGTTAGACTGGTTTGTTTCTTTTGCTTTGAAAAATGTGGAATCGGGTGATGTGAATGAATCCCATGTGATGCATTAGTTTTGTTTTTTAGTGATTTGTGCTTGACGACAGTACTGTTCTGATTATGTAATAATAATAAATAAACGTGATGCAATAGTTTTGATTCTTTATTGACTCATTTCATATCTATGAACAAATTAGTAATTTCTTTGTGCATATATCCTTACCAAAAAATCATTTTCCACGATATCATTGCCACATGCAGGAATCATTTGCTGAACTTGAATGTCTTAAAATGCTATTCAGTACTAGAAAAGAACATGTGCCTAAATTCAGAGTCGTGGCACACTTGCGCCAGACCCTTGTTTTGTTGGAATTTTCTCAAGGTCGCCGCGAACAACTTATTCTTCTTGCTCTTAGTACAAAGATTAGACTGCAAATCTGTAGGATTTCTATACATAATTATTATTAGATGATGCAAGCTGATCTTATTATTTCTTTCTATATGGTCTGTTTTGCATTCCATATCTGTCTATGAGAGGAACTGCTGTCCCTTCGGTCTGTTAATGTCTTGCGCCCAGTGACAAGTTCCACTAGAACTACCAGAAATGAGTAGACATTAGCTTTCTCAGTAATTTGCCCACACTGGGCACGTTCAGGCGCTAGAAAACTGTGTAATTAAAAAAGAGACTTAGATTTCCCAAAATTACAGGTTACATCAGGTTGTTTCAACCAATTATGAATAAATTTCAACCTCATCATGTAATGAAAAATCGGTAAGTGACACCAATGGAAGAAATAAGAAGCAACAATAGATAAAAACATCCGGATACGTATTTAGCATAACCAGCAAAAAGAGATTCAGAAAGAGATTTCGGTGATAATAATGGTCTAATTGGTGAACTTACCCATTCAGATAGGAACTACTGTCCCTTCAATCTGTTAATGTCGACAGCCTTGCACCCAGTTACAAGTTCCACTAGAACTACCCCAAATGAGTAGACATCAGCCTTCTCAGTAATTTGCCTACCGTGGGCATATTCAGGTGCAAGAAAACTGCATAATGAAAAAAGAGACTTAGGTTTCCCAAAATTACATGTTACATCAGGTTATTTCAACCAATTATGGATAAATTTCAACCTCATCATGTAATGAAAAATTAATACTTAACCCAGTGACACCAATGGGAAGAAATAAGAAGCAACAATTACAATAGATTAAAAACACCCAGATACTTATTTACCACATAGCGAAGACTGAGTATCATCTTTAAATATTCAGAAAACTTTGCATGCACTCTATATTAAGCGGAGCAAAGACAGAAAAATTTGCATCACGTTCTATTGTACCAGTAGAACACCAACTAAAGCATGTATATATGGTTTAAAAGCAGCAAGATTAAATGCATGATACTGCTTCAGTGATAATCTACAATGGTAACAGTGTCATGAAAAGGTGCAAGAAACCATGATATTGCATTCAAATGAGGAGCGATGTCCCATAAAATAAGCTCATTGAGATATATCTCCAAATTGTGCTACGTACTGCCCTCACCTTTGCTTTCTTCAAACATGCATAAAGTATTTGGTTGGAAAATAAATTTGTACTTTCTCAGCAAGGCATATACAATTGCTTTCCAGAAATATATCCGTTGTTGGAGCTGAAGTAATAGAGTTCACATCATTAACCATATTAAGCAAGGATCAGCTTTTGGAGTACAAAGAATATTGATCTGCACAAAGTAAAGTTGCCTAGAAACAAATGATGTCCTGTGATGTTCTTTAACACGGATGCAAAATATTCGGTATCCATAATGGATGCATCTCATGTGACGTGAGAGAAGTATTTAGAGTATCAATAGCTATATATGCTGAAAATCTTAAATGTAATGTTCAACAGTAGGCACTTGCACTGTAATGTTTCAGAAGCATACATCACTGAATTTACATCTAACACACTGTAGGATCAGCAACAACGATTCAACATAGGTTTTGAGAGATCGAATGTGAAATACTAGCATGCGCCAAAACCACCAATAACTGGTAGCTTATGACAGATAGAAACTACCCACAAATAAAAATAAATAGTACTGAAATTTCAACAGCAATATATGTTTATTAACATTTGGCAATCTAACAGAAATGGCACTGCAAGTATTTCAGAAACAGTAGGGAAATAAGAACTGCAACACTTTCCCTGGAAACAAAATCCGAAAAATCTTTTGCTGTGCATGGAATTTCTGAATCAAACCAGAACAAAGTAATACACAGTACAAAGACAAATCAGCACTATTTCTTCTAGAAAACAACTTCAATGCTCTTATCTATAAATCCACAACATCTGCATTCAAGTTGTTAAAAACACCCGAGTAGGTCGGGGAACTCGGCAGGCGTCCACTGGACATCACAAAATAGTAACAACTAGCGTTGCTTCTCCTAGCAACCAAGTGCTAACAATCTTCGATGTGTAGGGAATTGCCGAACCACAATAGTGTGCAAGGTACAAATACCAAATGAGCATGCAATTTCACTTCATTCTCTTCTAGAAGGCGATTTCAGTTCTCTTATCTAAAATACTCACCATCGGCATTCAAGTAAGAGCCCAAGTAACTGGGAATTGGGCAATCATCATCCATGAAACAACAGCAATACACACGAATCGACCACTGAACCCAAATTCGCAGTGTACGGTCCATGATTTAGGGTCGTCAGAGCACAAACCTCTTGACGACGAAGAGTGACCCCTCCACGCCCTTGCGGCTCTGCACAAACGCACGCCCATACACCAAAATCAGGAACCGCAGCGAGCACGGAACAGGACACCTGGAGGGGGAGGGGCAGCACCATACCCATTGGATGGTGGCCTGGTCGAAGCTGTAGGCGGTGACGTGCGCGGCGGTGATGAGGATGTCGGCGACGGAAGGGTCGAGGCGGCGCAGGACGGTTTGAGCAGCCGCGTGCCCTCAAGGTCCGCCGCCAGGTTCGGCCTCATCTTCCGCCTCTCGCAGCCGCCGCGCGCCATGGACGGAGGAGGGTGGCTCGCCCTCGCCTCGCCGGAAACCCTAGCGGCCGCGCTGCTTCGGTGTGGGGATTTTGGTCGGAGCCGCCAGGTGATCGCTGCTGCCTGCTGGGGAAATGGGAAGAGCGGTGGAGGTAGTCCCTCCCGCGCGGCCGCGGTTTCTGCTCTTCCTGTTATCAGCCTCTTCGCTTTCGTCCTGCCGTCCTCGTGACGGTTGCTTCGGGGAGACGACAATGATGCCTTGGTGGCCGTGGTGACGCATGCTGGCGGGTGGTGAGTCTGGTGGTGGCGAGGCCTCGCCCTCGCGGGCTCCTGTGCATCGGATCATTTGAGAGTGCGGACATGGTTTTTCGGGAGAAATCCTTTGTTGGCTCGGCCGACACCGATGCGGTGCCGCCTTTGGGTGGCATCATCCTTCCTGAAGGGCGTCGTGGCTATCCATCGTCCGTCTCCCGGAGTGTGCCGAGGGAAACCGTAGGACCAGTTTGCTGGTCCGGGCGGCAGCGTGAGTTTCCCTTCTTGAAGGTGCTGCCTGGTACTAGATGATTCGACGCAAGGAGCGTGGTGGTACTTATTCGGAGAGGGCGCAGCGGTTGCGGGGCATCGTAGTTTAGTCGATCCGGCTTTGTCTCCATTTCTTTCAGTTTTTCCTGTTTTTGGGCTTTTTGGGCTTTTATGTGTGTTTGCTGCTGCTCCAGCTTGTGTGGTGTCGAGTTTGTACTGTCGGTTGTATGCTGGTTGTTGCTTTATTTATAAAGCGGGGCCAAAGCCTGTTTCGAGGAATGGGAAGAGCGGCGTGCTCTCTTCCTCCTTTTGCCTGTCGGGCCTGATGGAAACAAGTGTCAGCAGTCTGTGTGCCACGCTGCCACTTCCCAGTCGGCGGCTCCGGCGGTTCCGGGCCCACTAGTCAGTAACGGCGTGCGACGTTTCTGGGAACGGTGGTGCCTAGAAATTTTTCCCCTTTCCCTGGTGACGTGTATCACTAAGCTTGGTCTACCTGGCTCAGCTTGCTAAATTATGACGGGGGACTCTATTTGGGTGGCCGCCCGGCCCAGTGATGATTTCAGAAGGTGGGGAGGGGGAGGTGGCAGATTGAATAGAGAGAAGTGGAACAGGTGGATTGACGAAAGCTCACCTAGACCACCTTGTCCTGGAAGAAGGTAAGGAGGAAGTTGTCGGCGGAGCTCACCATCTTCTCTTCCGGACGCTCCGCTGCTCTGGTTCTGGACAATTAACATGTGTTGATCGCTGACGAGCTTCTCCTCGCCGTTAGAGAGCAGATCGAGCAGCCCTGCTAGCATCGGCGGTGTCTTGGACATGAAAATCCGACATTGAGCTCGCATCACAGTCGTAGGCTCGACGCGCGTAGGTCGATGATGACCTTCTCCTTGAGGAGGGAAACGAGGCGCGGGGGAGCAAGGCGGCGGCAGCATGACGCGGGGAAGCTTGGCGGTGGTGCTTTGGGGCAGTAGGGAATGGACGACGATGCATAGGGGAAATGGAGGTGCTTTTTTCCCGAGGGAAGGAGATGGAGGAGCTTGATTTGGAAAGGTGAGGATGACGACACAGAGGGGAATAGACTGCAAGTTGATACCCAAAAATGTAAGATGACGTTTTTACAAAACTGTAGCCGTGACATTAAAAAAACGACCTGCTTATTTATAACAACAAATGTTTCAAGTAAAAAAAATTTGCATATCATGTTGCAAGTAGATAATGTAAAGTGTACAAGTAAATGTATCGTATGGGTATCGTACTACTTTTTCATCGCTCTATGTTTCTCAGCACGTTTCTCTGCGCACGACGATTCTCTCTTCTACTATTTTTTCCAAAAATATTATTCATCGAGCAAACTTTTACTGCAAGATAAACAAAACAAGTAAACTACAAAAACTTTCATCCTTATTTCTACTGAAAAACACCCTACGGGCGCGGCGTGCCGCCGCGCCAAGCCTACTAGTGCCTCTCTATTTGTAGAAGGATGTGTTTAAGTCGTTATAGAGTGTGAACTCTTCGGCCCCAAACTTCATCTTTTGGTACGATTTAATATAATCTGATCCTAACCCAAAAAAAAATCGAATAGGGAGCATCGCCCCATCCTCTGCAAAAAGTATAAAGTATCAAGTAGCTTATTACAAACCAAATCCGAGTAAAGTTCACGGATCACTCAAAGTAGACACAAAAAGCAACCAAACGAAGGTAGAAGCACTAAACATCTAATTTTCTAGTATGCAGCCACCCACCCTGAAAAGGATAGCACGGACTACCGCCATAAGTGGGTACATCCAATATCCATAAGACCACGCTGATCTCGGGGAGGAGAAAATACCACATGTGGATCCAGTAAAGTGCTCTGTTGACAACCTGCAGAAAATGAGGCATGTTTGTTTTGTTAAATACAATGTAATTCCAACAATTCCATATTGCCCAAATAAATGCAACAACACCAACGCGAATGCGTGCTTTCGTCTTTTCATCCACTCCAAATACCAATTACCAAACATATTTGTAATAGAAGAAGGTGGGGATATATTGAATGTAAAATGGACCAGGCCCTAGACATGCTTACTAAAAGGACATGACATAAACAAGTGTTGTATGCTTTCATCCGCATCACAGAAAAACACATTTTTTGCAACACGTCCAACATCTCTTAATATATTATCTTTTGTTCACAACACTTCTCGATTATTTGTTCCTAACCAAATAAAATAAGATATCTCCATATAATTATCAGATCCTAAAATAGAGGCTCATGTCTTTGTTTCATCCAAGTGATGGTCTTGCGCGATTGGATGTGGGACTCGGATGTCCGCAAGAACCCGCGGCTAGACTCGGGTTGTGCACACCTAAGTTATGTCTCTTTGATACCTTCATGAATACTCACCTACATATAGGTTGCACTTACCTACCTTGCCATTCTAATTAAGTTGTAGTGGAAATATTTAGATCATTCACTACCATGTGTGTATATATATCAGAATACCCCTTTCCCACAACCTTTGATAAGTGAGCCGTTGTCACGCATCCAAGAATTCACAATCATACACTGAAATACATTGCATCATATCTCTTCATATGTTTCGATCATAGTTACTTATAAAAATGGAAGGTATCAGGAATATTCCAACAAAATTGCCTCGAAAAAGGGCAACTTTTTCCGATGTTTACACTAAAGAGTTGATGTGATTTGATCAAGCACATTTACTCCACAAATATTTCTATGGTCCATTCAGCTTATGAGAAGTATTCTAGGTGGAATTAAGCTCTGCTTCGCTATCTACCTCTTCCTTAGCTGTCCCGGCGTTAGGACCAGACACTGATCCTCAAGCATCTGCAGCTCCATCTCTTGCGGGCTTCCACTCATGAGTGTCGCTAGATCCAACGGGTGCTGACGGAAACTCCGTACCCACTTGAAGTTTGTCCTAGATGGTGTCGTAGAAGATAGCAAAATTGGTAGCCACGGTGTTCTTGCTATTTGTATGGTTCTGTATTGATGTTCTTTCTTGCTACCGTAATTTACCCTAAAAATGGAAAATTAAATGACATCTCGTAGTTCTTTAGGAATGTTCATTTGTGAAGAACCCATCTGTGGTGAATCGCCATGTCAATGTAGAAGATACCATCATGAAAAATGTATACGTGAGAGGTTGAGAGCTATAGCACATATGTATGTGTCATAATGTGTTACTAAATAAGTGAATTAAACATGAGTACGGACATATTTACATATGTTATTTATCTAAAACTCCAAATATTTATACAACTATTTTCTTGTCATACGTTGAATGTTGATGGTTTTCTATTGGATATATGAGCACGTATTGTGTGATGTTTTCATCACGTGAGAAGGTGTACTTGCACTAATTATAGAGCTTGTATATATATATATATATATGTGATATTTTGATCCGTGAGGTGTATGATAATTGTTTGAGAGCAATTATGTAATTATTTCTATGCTAGAGATATTTGACATTGATTTTCTCACACATCATTTTTAGGTTTAAACTTGTAATGTTGACCTCCTTTTACTTGACATGTGCACAAGTACGAGTGCCACCATATATTTATGTAGCATTTAGTATTTATGATGTTCATAAATTATTTTCTTGCTTAGATCCTCGATATCATCGGATATTCAGGTGTTTAACTTCTAGCTGAGTTGATAGCGTGCATTGATGCGGGGTTCTGTCTTTTGTCATCGATATTGAAACGTACTAGAAACAAGAGGTATATCGTTCCTCGCCAGTCAAGATCTCCCATAAGGCTATCCTGAAACAGAACACGACCACCTACATGTATGCAGTCGGTTTACATATTAGGCACAACACTTTTGTACATGCAAACCGTGATAGTTGATGAAAAACTTGACCTTCTTAGATACTTGGCTGCTCACCTTTTTTGGGTAAGTTTTTGATCTTCGGTATAATATGGTAAGATCCATTTCCTAATCTCTTGTTACAATCATATCTTGAATGTCATCTGTCCAACCCTATCTCGTCTAAGTACTTGCCTTGTGCAAGTTCAAAAGAGACCCACACTCTCATTGATACGGTCTATCTGCGACCTTATGGACCATGGTACATATTTTAAGAGTTTCATAACTATAGCCGATATTATCCTTTGTAGGGTTCGGCCTATTAGTGGCCTCGCCAATTTCAGATTTTCCATTACGGGAAGTGCTATATCTTTTAGCTTTGCCATGTGAAATATTTTTCTTTGTCTAATAATTGACCCTTACATTTTGAGAATGAACCCAAACAAACTCCCATTTCGCATACTGCAATTCGCACAACTTGAAAGTAGACAGTTACCAACTTCCATAACAAGTCTCACAAATAACAAAGAGCACAAGAGCAAAATTACTTACTTCTGAATTTCAGTTTTCAAAAAGTGGCAAGCCAATATATTTTTGCCAGTTATCTTCTATATAGTTACAGTGGGATATTTTTTACAAGCAAAGCCCTAAAGAGAAAAGCTTGAGTGGTTTGGTAGACCATCACAAGTTCACAATCTACAAAAGAAGTTGCAAAAACATGACTAAGGCTAGAAGAAGCCTTCAGTATGTACGTATGATAAAAACCCTACAAAATTGGTAAAAAGAAGCATAGATACATCGGAATAGAATACACACCGTGACCAATACATGTATGTACGTATGGTATTTACTCTATCTATGCACATAAAGACGCAAATGGGGAACTAACGTATCCATCTCCTTGCTGGCAAATATGTTGCCGGTTGATGGAATGTAGCTTCATCTGTTTTCTGGAGCTTGTACCCTTGGCTGAAGAATCGTTGACATGGCTCGTAACCTGTCTGTGACCTCGGTGAACGATGGGCGGACCTCGGGATTGGCCAACCAACATTGCTCCATCAGTTTTCGCCATTCAGGGTCACAGGTTTCAGGTATTTGAGGCCGGAGAGAGTTGTTGACGATGCCCCCTTCTCGTAAGAAACATGCAAAGGTTGTTAACCGACTTCTAGATGACTTGATAGCGTGGATGCGGGATTCTGTCTTTTGACATTGATACTTAAACCTACTGGAAACAAAAGGTATATAGTTTAAGCATACCTATGATAGCACCGCAATGCATATTCGCGTATGGCTCCTCACCAGTCAAGATCTCCCATAAGACTATCCCAAAAGAGAACACGTCCACCTGCATGTATGCAGTAGTATTACATATCAGGCACAACACTTTTGTACATGGAAACAGTGATCATGAGTCTGATGAAAACTTTACCTTCTCAGACACTCGGCTGCTACTGCCATTCAACAGCTCTGGTGCCATCCATGGTAGGGTGCCCCGTACACCACCAGAAACCAAAGTGTTGCGCTTAATTCTTGACAATCCGAAGTCCCCAACCTTGAGAATGGTTACACAGCATAAATGGAACAGTCCACTGACATCATATTTAAAGGAAAAACTAAAGGTGACGCTTTATCTCTACTACTAATAAAAGAGAGAACTTAATCTTTCCTACAGTCACCCCACAAAATGTACCAGACTGATTTGTACCGCAGGTTTGTCCCACTTAATTAGATCTAATGGCCCAGATTAATCACATCGGATGTCCGGGTGCGCGTACCAATTTACAAGAGCGGACGAAAACTCTGCCACAGCCAGCAGCGCAGCGCGTACACCTCAATAAAAAAAACACGACCCCCGCTCTGCAGCCGCCGATCGATACTACCCGCAGCCGCCGGGCACAGCGGCGGCGACGTGGACGTCCGGGACGGCGGCGGCCGCGGGGCACAGCGGCGGCGCGGAGGAGGGCTGAGCCGGCGGCGGTCACGGAGCACAGCGGCGGCGCGGCGGAGGTCCGGGCCGGCGGCGGCCACGTAGCACAGCGGCGGGGGGCGACTAGGAGGCCTGGGCCGGCGGAGGCCTCAGGGCACAGCGGCGGCGACGAGGACGTCCGGGACGGCGGTGGACTACCGATTAGTCAATCGACCTTCGCGCGCCGCCGAGGGTTCCTCCCCGACCCCCTGTCGTTCCTCACCAATCGGATTCTCCCTACCTATGGCCGTAGTCAACCGTCTATGTATGGCCGTCACTCCAGGTGATGCACGAATCAGGCAACAACATCAGCCGTTCCACTCCTCAAGGTAAATCTATCTCGGCTCTCTCTATTTCTCTGATTATTCTTCTCTCTGTGTGATGCAGCAGGACGGGATGCAGTTGTATCACCGTATGTCTGATGCCCATTAGCCCATGTAATGGAAATTTCTCACTATCATCTACATAGACGTGTAACTTATTCTGTTGTGTTTCTCTCTCTGAACTGAATATGTTCTTTGTTGTTCAAAACTGCATTTTCTATTTGGTAGGTTACTTTTAGTGCAAGATTCATGGTTGAATGGTGTGTGTTGGTGTAGTTCATTGTAACTGAAGATTAGCAAGGTTATGGGAGGGAAATTATTTGTTGATTAATTATCCTAAATGAGTTCATATATGCAGCTGGTAAGACAAATTCAGTGTTATGCAAAAATGATGATCGGATGATGGTTTGGTGCCCAGTATGATTTGATTATTTTTTAATTGTGTCAAGGCATGATGATTATGAGATATGCAAAAATGGTGCTGTTGGAGATGGTACAAATTTTGCATATGCTAATCAGTGGACATCGATGATTATTTTGAATGGATAAAAGCATAGAGAAAAACGAAGTCACTCTGTACTTTTTAGACTCATACTCCTATATTTACTCCGTAGTGTCAAGGCATGTATGTATGGCTACATGTGATATGCTAACATTATTTTCTCTGATGATCAGTGCAGCTGAACTTGTTAAGAACCCTGGGATGATTGTGTACTGACTCAACTTCTTGGACTCTAAGCTGTCTTTCTTTGTTAGGAATAGTGTTTGGTGTAATGCTTGTGCTTGATGCAGGAATACAGACAGCATCCTGAGAGAGAAGTTGAAGCCGTGCATCAAAAGTTTGGAACATCTCCAAGGACAGCATCCAATAGATACTCAGGGCTTGAGTACGTGCAGGTTCAGTTGCTCGACAAGAAAAGAAGCTACATCTGGCCTTTTGACCTCTTCTGTGCTTTGTTGCCATTGAGTATTCGAACTCAATCGCAAGTTCAGCATCTGTGATGGTTGATGGTAAGAAATTTGTAAGTAGTGTTTTCTGGTTCCGCGTTGAATCTAATCATCTATCCATTAAGTTGACTTCTGCGAGATGCTCCTTAGCTATGTGCCGCGGGCTGGATGCAGCGGTAGAAATGCAAAAATAAGTGCATGCAGATTCAGTTGAAATATGAGTTCCAGTTGCTTGATTTTCAGGAAGCTGAATAGACATCACTTCTCATTTTAAATTCGAGAATTACCTCGCTTCCCATTCCATTGTTGTTGTTGCTTCAGAGACAAAGCACCAACAATCGAGAGGTTGAGAGCAACTGGAAAATGAGAGCTTCCTATTTTAGATTCTATTTTGATAGTGAAAGGCAACCTACATGAGAGCACTGATTTTTTAATACAAAAAAGCAATTTCGAATTTGTATCTTTTCTTTTGTACATTAATTGATGTTGTTAATTTTTTTTTTGTTATAGAGCTACCGAAGGAATGACTTACTTTGTCTTCTGTTGTTGGTAAGTGGTCAATCTTTGAGAACTACACATGGAAAAGCTTTACTCTAGACTACTCATCCACTTGTTAATTACACTGTACTTCTGTTGCCTCTCATCTGATGCAGTTGTGTGGCAATCAAATGATGATGATTCTTTAGTTCAATGTATTTTATCCAATTATTCTTCTATCAACAGAATTATCTTAGCTCCGTAAATTATTAGTGAACTTGGTAAACCATAAGACTTAAAGAATCAGAAGGTACTAATGGGAGGATAAAACAGAATTATCTTGCTTCACCATAAGATTTAAAGAATCAGAATTATTCTTCTAGGTGATTGTGTCAAAAATATTAGATAACCTCAATGTCAAGGATGTGTTTTTTCTATGTACAATTGTATTGGGAGTACTAGCAATACTCATGGAAAGGAGTGATAATAACTAATAAGTACTAACAATAATCATGAATTCAGGCATTCAAGTTCCAAGGAAGTATGGATTCAGAAACGGCAATTCATCAAATGGAAGAGTGGAAGCCACTTAAAAAAATTATATGCACCTTGTTCAGCATTTCAACCCAATATTGTGTAAACTTTTATAAGAGTTGAAATTCAATTATATCTTTTGTCGTGCAGGTCATCTACTTGTTCCTGTTGGGTTTCCTGGTGGTTGCTTTCTTGTGGCTGGAAGGGCAAGGTTTTTAGAAGTTACCAGACATTGCTATGATTAATTTTGGTCAACATGTGCGTGCATATGAATTGTTAGAATTTTATATGGGCCGAGCCCATTTGTCGTAAAGGGGATTCATTAAAAAGAGGAATGACCTTAAAAAAGAATGTAAGTTGTCTTATATTTTGGAGACGTGCATTGCACGTGCAAAGCAACTAGTGGGGATGTAAAACTACCTTGCAGATTGGCCTCTGAGGATCTCTCATGTTAACGAGCAAGTTGTCGCATTTCAAATCAAAATGGACTATGCTTTTGGAGTGCAAATATTCCATCCCGAATGCCGCATCCATAGCAATGATGAGTTTTTTCCGACGATCAAGCATTCTGCAGAGATCTAGTAAACGTGACATAACAGCGACACTGAGCAGAGTGGAGAACACTGAACAGAAACATAACACAACTCACCTGTCCTTCCTTAAGAGAACATTCGTTAGTGATCCATTCACCATGAATTCTGCCACAGTTGCTAATGTGCCCCCTGTTCCATCAGGAACCACGCCATAGAAAGCAACAACATTTGGATGATGCAACTTTGAAAGAATCTGCGCCTCCCTCCAGAAGTCTTTGGTCTGTAAAAAAAGGGTTGGCATTATACACGTGAAATAAAACAATATGCATGTACTCTATCAAGAAGGTTTCAATTCCATGTATCATACCAGTAGACAAGATGCTTAAACATGAACTAATAGACAAAAGCACGTCATGTGTAGCAAAATAATTAACTGTTACAACTAACAAAATTCTGTTAGGTCTTTGTTACTGAATTTTCTGGTGACTAAAAAAGAGTGAAGGGTATGTTACTCACCAGTTTCTCTCGTTCAGATGACCTCCCGGCGAAACAGCTTTTCTTGATACGTTTGATAGCAACATCTGTCCCTCGCCACTTTCCATGGTACACTGTTCCAAACGTGCCAGATCCCAATTCACGTAACTCCTCAAGGTCAGCATTTCTGATGATCTGATAATAAAAATCAAAACAACCACATGCTGCTATGACTTCTGTGCTATGGATAAAAAGTGCAATTCTGAAGCAAGTAGCAACCTTGCTCTAAAGAGTACTACAAATTGCTAAACAAATTTAGTGTGAGAGGTGCACCTGTAAGCCATACATGCTGGCTTCAAGTTCAGCAATCTCAGCATCACTCATGGACGCATCTGCAGTTCCTTTATCATCATAATCCTAATATTTGGAATGACAAACATGATACTCTTTGGTTAAAAAACATGATATGCTCAACCACACGAATGACATTAATAGCAAGGTTAATATATAAGATCGAACATACCTCATTAGCTAACTCTGGTCCATTGCTCCGAGTATCATCATCTTTCATTGATGAAATAATGGCATGCTGCCATTCTTCAGCTGCCACTTCAACCTGAGGACTTAGTCCAGATGATGGAATGCCTGAAGGCATATTATCAGTCACATCCTCAACTATAGCAAGCGCCTCCATTTGAACATTATGTTGTATTCTGTCCTGCAGATTCATGTCCTCACTATTGATGGCATGATCAAATCCACTCACTCCTACATCACCGCAGGTGATATTACACTGATCAAGAAGAGGAATCTCTCTACTTGAAATCCCATCCTTCAAAGTACTATCGCCATACATGTTTACAGTAAGATCAGCATTATTTATACCAATAGGCGGAGAGGTGGTCAAACCTGAGCTATGCACCCATGACTGGTCAAGATTTCCATTTTGATATACTCCGGATGCCCCATTTTCGACTGATCTCCGTGGTGCAAAAGCTTCAAATGGGTCTATAGGAAGCAGTATGTGGGGTCCAGGAGTAGCTTTATCGTTGCCATGCACACAACCAGCAGTTCCATAACTTGTAACAGTGTGCCCTGAATTCAGTTTCTCTATGTGAGATGCACGTTCTGCGTCCTCTATTAGAGATCTATTAGAGCCTCCATCAAGATGATGTGAAAGAGAATTATCAGTAGCAAGCATCGACAACAGACCCGAGCTTTCTAGAGCATCCAACTCATTTGAGGACAACCTTGCATCATTTGTGCAGTTCAAACTGAATCTTGTATCAACATAAGTGTACTGGGGAGCAATACTAGGACCTGCAGTGTTCCCCTGATGATAAAACCGGTCCTGCTGTTTAACTACAGGATGACCATTGTGAGCTGTTTGTACCATATTACTAGACATACTATCTTGTTGGTAATATACTGCTGCCTCCAAACTGGCTGAACCAGTAACTCCTTGATCATACCGCTGATCAATATGATTAGAAACAAGGTAATTTGGTTCATCAGTTTGAGCAATCTCAGGTGGCTTAAGACAAACAAGATCTGGCCTAGTCCCGCTTATTGTTCTCTCCAGCTCATTAGCTTGGCATACTTTCTGGGAAAATGATGCCGGTATGTATGAATCAAAGGTTAATGACAAACTGGATGCAGGTACTTCAGTGTGATCGTTCAGCAAAGGATCGGAGAAGGCATGATGTATGCCATGAATTTGACCAGTGTATTCATGCAGTCCAGATGCCCAACTAGCAATCTCCGAATGCATGGATACCTTTTCAGAATAAAAGGGCCTTTCCATTGGAATAGACATATCATAGTTTGTATGTGAACTCAAGTCGCTCTCATTTCGAGGTATACCAAAATCTTTTACCTGCCTTTGAAATTGAAGATGGTGGGCGGAAGATCCAATTCCAGCACCCGTGTCTGCATAAGTTTGTTTCTTATCTTGATGGTCCGGAAGCATGGTTTTCAGATTTGATCCATTGAAAACTTCATTATTGTTCTCATGTTCTTGGTCCATCGTTGATTTGTCTCCAGACATCCACAGCCTAGACTGTTTTGTGGTCCTCTGTCGATTTATTAAGCTTGGGGAGGAAGTCGCTGCTGACTCAGCCACCAATTGTTGTGAGTATGGAGCAAGAAAAAACTGAGACGAAGACTCATTTAAGGCTGTTCCAGCCGAAGCTTTACCTCCACTCTCCATATCTGTTTGACAGACAGTTGAGTCTCTGCAAGGGAGCAGGGAATCATCAATCTGTTGGCTCAACTGGCCCACTAAATTGTTTCCGCTGGTGCTCTGCTTCATTTGTGAAAGATTGTTCACAGCAACAACAAAATTATACTCTGGTTCACTCTCTAAGCTTCTTGCACTTAACGAAGAATCCTCACACTCAGTCAAGGAGACGAGAAATATCCGAAGCCTCGGTGAGGCATTGGCCTTTTCAAGACTGTAGTATTCTTCCATCATGTTCTGAAGATCCTCATCACACGAGAGCGAAATCAGAGCATCGAGGTCCTCATCAGGAAGCTGATACTTGATGATATGAGGCTGGCTGTAGATCGAGAGTGTCTTATGCACAAGTTCCTTCCACGAGAAGTTTCTGGATATCGATATGAGACGTGTTTCCCCACCTACATACCTGAGCACCCCATCACTAGGCCTCGGCAGGATTTTACCACCAAAGCTACACATGAACTTGATTTTTCCCGAATGCGGGCTTTCGCAGGCAGAAGACATGTCTTGCAGACTGTCGCTCGAATTCTCGGCCGGTTTAAGCCCATTCTCGAAGGACAGGTTCCTGATACGGGCCAAATTTATGGGATCCATATCACATTTCAGAGGCAAACCAGGAGTAAGGCTCCCGGAGTCAAACCTGCCAAGGCCAAGAATCGCAGTGAGATCCTGGTAGACCACATCCAAGTTCTTGTGGTTATTGGACCCAACTTGGCTGTTCATCTGAAGCAAAAGCAAAGGACTGAAGGACGATCTACCAGCAACAATGCCCTCCTTCCACTCGGCTCTGAGACGCCTTAAAATGCCGAACCATTATCCATCCCTTCAAGACAAAAGCAGCGCGCGGTTTCGCCTAATGCAGACCATGGCCGTCAACCAAGCTGCGATAGATCAAAGAAAACAAAGTGAACATCTTTCTTGGCAATCCCCACAGCAGAACAAACAGGGGGTCGAATTGGACTGTAAAATTTCTCGTCTCGCTGTGCGCAATATTCATACGCGATCAATCTTGCTGGTCGCATAATAAGAATGATCAAATTAGCTCAGCTCGATTCGATTGCTCACGCCACAAGAAATCAAGAAAAGATCCTCCCTTTAATGAACGGGACAATTGAACACACACAACAGGACGTAACGTACGATTCCCACAACAATCAATCAAGAATCGAGCTAGGGTTCCTTACCACCCAGGGACGGATCGATCAGCGGCAAGGCGCCGCCTCTCGCCGAGCGAGCGCGCCCGCGGCCGAGCAAGCTCGCCGGCGGTGAGGCCGCCGCAGCGGAAAATGGGGCCACCGGACGCCGATCTCGCCGACGGGGCGGGGCCCGGGCGCATTAGCGGGTTGCCGCGGCGGTGGGGGTGGCGGGGGCGGGGACGAAGAGCTACAATCGGCTCGGAAATTTTGGTGGTGGAGGGAGGAGGAGGAAAGGGGGAGAGAGGAACGCGGCAGCAGCAGGTGCCAGCGAGAATGAACCGGAAACGCCAAATAGGACACGGGGAAGGAGTCTGGTTGGATTTGCCGGCAAAACGGGGCAACATCTAGGTCGGCTCTCCGGTCGCTGTTCTTCCGAGCCTGGGCGCATGGCCGACATGTCACTATACGGATGCAGATCGATCATTTATACAGTATATTTTTAGAAGAAATACACAAAAGTCAACCACAGATTTAGGTTGACACAGAGAGTACATAATGGTTCCTAGGTACAACAAGCAAAAATACATTAGACCACTTATTAACTTTTTATTAGGTTGGATAATTTTTCTTTTAGCTAGAACGTCTAGCATTCTATCAAATTGTAAGTGTGGCAAAATCGCCGCCTACTACACGAGATACATCAACGGGAAGGTCTGTCGACCAGACGACGTGGCAAATGTAATTTTATTCTGATATGGATTAAATTCGCATATTTCGATGATTTCGCATTCATTTTCGTTTTCTCGAACATAAATATCAGATATTTCAGATTAACCACTTCCACCTTCAAATTTACTCTTTTTTTTTTTGAAAAGGGAAATCCTAGCCTATGCATCAATTGATGCACACGGCTTTTTATTGCAGAGTATGAAAGGTACAACTTATTACAGTTCAAGGATCACAAAGAGTGGAGACAAAGATCAGCCACCGAAACAAATAAAAAGTTCGTCGTCTTCTAAGCATCGTGAATTCTTCTAGAAAGCTGTGAGCCACCCCGGTTCAAATTTACTCATACTTATCATTTTTGCAGTCCACAAATAATTCTAGCACTTCGTGATTTTATAGGTATGCAGGTAAGCGCAAAACATCTACACATGCATGTGGAATATTTTATTTAAATCATTTTGAAACATCAAAATGTGAATTTCGTTTTTTACCTAGCGAGTAGGTCTTTCTCTCACCTCGCCACAATGAGGGACATACTTCCTACATGCCCTGCAATGGCACCGGTGGACACTCTCATTGCTTAATTGCTCGCTCGGTCACTCTTATGGGTTTCTCTCCATTGTTTTAGCGTCTACGGGCGTTTGGTCGGAGACATGTAGCATTGGGTGTTGGACCACAACGATCAAAGGCAGCGGGACAATTCTATGTTGTTGGGTGGCCATCGGCATGAATTTCTTGGTGGTTTGATAGACCTTCACAAGTTCACAATCTACAAAAGAAGTACTCACTCCGATACATATTAATTGTCGCTAAACTGGATGTATCTAAATATGGATCGAAGGGAGTAGCAAAAAACATGAGTGAGGCCAGTAGAAATCTTCAGTACATGTAAACATAGATAGTTATATGTCATTACTTTAGAAACCATACAAAATTGGAACATACATACATTGGAATAGTTAGTACGTAAGTATATGTATTGTATTGTATTGTATAAGCACATAAAGGCGCTAGTTGAAAGTGATTTGATCCAACTGCTTGCTGAAAAATATGTTACCGATTGATGGCATGTAGCTTCATATATTTTCTTGGTCACATCTAAGATAATCACAACAAAATGTTACATAACACACAATCCTAGTCATGGTTATTACAGATATTTCACAAGAGAACTCAAAGAATAACCCCATGTGGCAGAATCCAAAAAGAACTGCATTGTAATTCTCAAGAGCCTTTTTCCACCGTAGTTTATGTGGGGCAACTAAACTTAGGACGTTTCTGGAGGCATCCTTACCGAAACAAACTCTCCATTATGAAATCATTTGGAGGCGCCCTTACCGAAAAAAACTCTCCATTATGAAATCATTTGGTGGCCGAGCAAATGTGCGTGATCAAATCATATGTGCTCTTTACAAGATGCCAACATGTTGTTGTCTCAAATCGACGCAATTTTGCTGAAATATTCCTGAAACCTTCCATTTCTACAAGTAAGTGTGATCGAAACATATGTAATATGTGAAAATTTGTTTCATGTGTGAAAACTCTAGGATGTGTGTAACTTGGTTAGCGGTACGCGAGAAAGAGGTTGTGTAACATATACATGTGTTAGTTAAGGGTCTATGTATATGCTTCCATTTCAAGGTGGAATGGCTTGTAAGGTAGGTGAGCATGGCTTCATCCAAATTGAATTGACAAAATTATATAGTGATGACTAGTATTCATTATTACATTAGATTTTGTTATAGGAAAATATAGAAATATGATCATTATAAGAAATATGCCTTTGAAGTGGCCCAACACCCAATGCTACATGTCTCCACACAAACGACCCTGGCCTAAACGCTAAAGCAATGGAGAGAAGCCGATAAGAGTGACCGAGCGAGCTGTGCGGGACAGTTCTGGGTTGTTGGGTGGCCATCGGCATGAATTTCCTGGTGCTTTGGTAGACCTTCAAAAGTTCACAATCTATAAAATAAGTACTCCGTTCAATCGATATTAATTGTCATTTAATCGGATGTATCTAAACACGGATCCAGGTAGTAGCAAAAAACACGATTGAAGCCGGAATAAGCCTTGAGTACATGTAAACTTAGATAGATAGACGTCATTACTTTAGAAACCAAACAAAATTGGAACATACATACATTGGAACAGTACGTATGTATGTATGTATGTATGTATGTATGCGAAAACTGCAAATGACTCCCGAGTTACATGGAGCTCGTTTTTTGAAAAAATCAAAATCGGCACTTTTGAGTTTCCAAAAAACGTGAAAAATCCCAGATGAAGATAGTGTCAAGATCTACAAATGTGGAATATTTCAACTCAAAAATCATTATATTTTGGGCTGCACAAAAAGTACAAATCGGGAACAATTTCTAGTTTTTGAAACCGTGTACTATTCACCATCCATTTGTCTTTTTTTTTTCTAGCCCACAATACAACGCATTTCGATTTAAATTTATTGCACACTCATAGATCTTGATATTATCTACATCTGGGAATTTTTTCACGATTTTTGAAAACTCAAAAGTACCAATTTCAAAAAATTCAAAAAAGAGCTCTATGTAGCTCGGGAGCCATTAGTCCACTCTATGTATGTATGTATGTATGTATGTATGTATGTATGTATGTATGGGTTGTATTGTATTGTATTGTAATGTATTGTATAAGCACGTAAATGCGCTAGTGGTAAGTGATCTGATTCATCTCCTTCCTTACAAATATGCTACCGATTGATGGCATGTAGCTTCACCTGTTTTGTTTCTCACATCTAACATAATCATAATAAAACGTTACACAATACTACACTATAACAAAACTCGTGGGTTTCCGGCGATTTGCGCCCTTTCGGCCTATCGTGTGGCGGCACGTCCGCGTGGTTGGTGCACGCGTTGTGCACCGATTGGATCTGCCTGTTTGCCTGTCAGACTTTTGTTTGTGTCCTCCTCCTTTGTCGGGTATGTGGACGTGCGTTTCCCGGTTCGCCTCGCTTCTTCACGCGTCTTTCCTACGTATGTTTACTCGGTGTGGCCGGTAGGGGCCGTCGATTGCCAGTGGATCACCGGCTGGTTTAGTTGTTCTTGTTGTGACCGGCTGCTCGGCTGCCCGTGCTTCCGGTTGCCCTCCTTCCTTTCCCGGTTCCCTCGCATGTTCCGCCTTCCTTGGCTCCTCTTTGGCTGTTTGTCCTGTTAGGCGCCGGTCGTCTCACTGCGCGCGTCGTTTCACATTCAGCGGCGTCCGGTTGTTCTTCTCCCCTTTCCTTGTTTTTTTTTTTGCTTTGTGTGTGTCTTATTAGTTGGTGGTGACGTGCGTGTGGTTTTGGACGCCGTGTCTTTACGTTGTTCTTCGCCCGTTTGTCTTGTTAGACACGCGTCAGGTTTTCGATGGCCACGTCGTCGTTTGCTCTGACCGTTTCAGGCCCCTGACTCTGCTGGTGTTCAGATAACGTCTATTTGTCCCGTCCGGAATTTTGGTTTACGTATTTGGGTGTGCAGGAGACGACGTTGTAACTTTGTTTGGCCGGTTTACTGCGTGTTCAGTTCCTTCGTCGGCTTGTACAACTGGCGAGTTGCCGCTTCTAACTTTGTTTTGCATGCGTGTCTTCTTTGTGCGCGCGGCGTCGTTTCTGTCTGGCTGTTCGCTCCGCCGCTTCTTTTATTGGATCGCCCTTCTCTTGTTTCTCGGTCGTCTTCGTCTTCGTTCTTGTTAGTTGCATCATGCGCCCTCCTCTCGGTCTTGGGCCACCCCGTTCTTCTCCGCGGTTGGCGCGGGCTCGGGTGGCGTCTGATGGCGCTCATGCTCTTTGTCCTTCTCCTGTCGTTCTTCGTGCTTGCTCGCAACCTGAGGTGCATTCAGCAGCGTCCGATTGGGTACATGGGATGTTGCGCACTTCCCCGCGCTTTGCCCGGTCATCGGCAGCTCTTGCCATGGCTGACGGCGTCATGGCATCGTCGCTGGGTTCTGGGGGCCCTTTCATGCGACTGTCGTCGTTTCAGGCTCCGTCCGCTCCTGACGAGGCGGCTGCTCCTGCCGTGGGTGGTCGTCGCCGTGCCGTTGCCGGAGGACCTTTTTTCGGCTCCGGGGATTCTCGGTCGGCGTCTGATGGTGCTGGTGCTCTCCGTTCTTCTCCTGTTGTTCCTCGCTCTTGCCCGCGGACCGAGATGCATTCATCTCCGTCCTATGGGGTACATGGGATGTCGCGCACTTCCCCGCGTTTTGTCCGGTGATCGGCAGCTTTTGCTATGGCTGAAGGCGTTGTGGCGCCGTCGCTGGGCTCTGGGGGTCCTTTCATGCGACGGTCGTTGTTTCAGGTTTCGTCCGCTCCTGTCGAGGTGCCTGTTCCTGCCGTGGGTGGTCGTCGTCGTGGCGTTGTCGAAGGGTCTCTTTTCGGGTCAGGGATTCCTAGTCGGTCCCACGTTCTTCTCCGCGTATAGCGCGTGCTCCGGTGGCGTCTGCTGGCGTTGATGCCCCTCGTCCTTCTCATGTGGTTGCTCGTCCTTGCACGTGGTCTGTGGTGCATTCAGCGGCATCCGGTGGGGTGCATGGGCCGCCGCGTACTTCGCCGCGCTTCGTCCGGACATCGGTGGTTCCCACCGTGAGTGATGCTCTGGTTGCGTCTGATGGCGCTGATGCTCTTCGTCCTTCTCCTGTCGTTCCTCGCGCTTGCTCGTAGACCGAGACGCGTTCATCGCCGTCCTACGGGGTACATGGGATGTCGCGTACTTCCTTGCGTTTTGTCCGGCCATCGGCAGCTCTTGCCATGGCTGGCGGCGATGTGGTGCCGCCGCTGGGTTCTGGGGGCCCTTGCATGCGACGGTTGTCGTTTCAGGTTCCGTTCGCTCCTATCGAGGCGCCTGCTCCTGCCGTGGGTGGTCGTCGCCGTGGCGTTGCCGGAGGGTCTTTTTTTGGGTCCGAGGATACTCGGTCGGTCCCACGGTCTTCTCCGCGTATAGCGTGGGTTCCGGTGGCGTCTGCTGGCGTTGATGCCCCTCATCCTTGTCATGCGGTAGCTCCTCCTTGCACGCAGTCTATGGTGCATTCAGCGGCGTCCGGTGGGTTGCATGGGTCGCCGCGTACTTCCCCGCGCTTCGTCCGGACATCGGTGGTTCCCACCATGAGCGAGGGTGCGTCGGTGCAGGCTCCGTCTGTTTCTGTTGAGGCGTACACTTCTCCGCCTCTGGCGCGGGTTCCAGTGGTGTCTGGTGGCGTTGATGCCCTTCGTTCTCCTCCTGTGGTTCCTCGTCCTGGTTCACGGTCTGCGGTGCACCCATCGGTGTCCGCTGGTGTGCATGGGATTCCGTGTACTTCCCCGTGTGATAGGACAAAGGTGTCCGATCTTTCGATGAGATGAAGATACGTCGATTCTGGTGGAGTTCGACCTTGGCGATCCGACTACTATGCACACGTACGCAGCGCCAATGCAATCGCTAAACCAATCTCGTGAGGTTACCGATCTGCAGAAGCACGATCAGCCTGACCAAAAGGTCTAGTTTTACCTGCGATCGAGGAGCAAGTAAGAACCAATAATGCAATCACGAATTGCGGATATAAGATGAACTTTATTGAAAAGGTGGGATTCCGTAGCGGTCTTAATCTGGTCGTTGGACACAAATCGAGATCATGAAGATGCAGCGAAACGCTAGGCAGTCTTTTAGCTAAACAAAATCCGAGTCTAAACGTAACCCTAGACGAGGTATATAAGGAGGAAAGGAGGGGGTTTTCGGCCAGCCTTGGGGTTGGCCGAATCCTACCATAGTTGGACTTTCCTTCCCTAATATGGACTCTAAAAACGCACTAAAACTTCTGGTCCGAAATTACATGGGCCCTGGCCCACAAATAAAAGGTGACGCAGCACCATACGTGACTATGGACGAAATTATGAAGTGTAGTCTTGAGGAATTCGTCCAAGTCTTCAAATGTCATCATGGTGGCTTCAAGTTGCGGCAGTCTCCATCAGTGGCATCATCCTCTCCCTTGTTTCCACTCCTGCGGCTATCTCCATTCACGTACATGCTCCATAGCTTGTCCCTCTCGTCCATGCTTGGTCCATCATTCCTAAGAGAAACAAACACATCTACCTTTAGGCAGCATCATATTCTCATGTACATTAGGAGTAGCTTGTAGAAACGAAAGTACCTGCTGTTGTAGTTGACGTGCACGAACCCTAGTCAACGGTCCTTGTAATTGAGGTGGTGCAGTAGTTGTGGATGCGTCAATGGTAGGGATGTCCTCATCACCGTGTTTTGTCCGGCGTCTATGGTTTCCGCCATGGTTGATGACGCGTCGGTGCAGGCTCCGTCTGTTTCTGTTGAGGCGTCCGCTTCTGCCGTGGCTGATCGTTGTTGTGGTATTCGTCTTGGCAAACGATCTTTGGATCCTGACGAGGGTGCGTGTGTTGTTTTCTGCTGTTGGTCGCACCGCTGGTTTGCTTTCTGCGATCCATTTATTTGGCTAACTCCTTTTTTTTCGTGCAGCTGCGTCTTCCTTCGTACTTCCTTTAGGCCCTGGACGGTCCTCTCGGGTTTTGAGGTGTGCTGCAGGGCCTGGTCGATATCCTGGTTAGTGCTCGGTTCTGTTTTTGGGTCTCTGTTGTTTATTGCTCTGGTATGTACGAGTTTGTTTGTGATCTGTGTTTAATGTCTGTTTTCGTTTTCATCGTTTTGTATGTGCAGGTTCGTCTATTTCCGCGTCTTCTTCGCCTTCCGATGGGTCCCTGCTGTTTTACGTCGACGCGTCGATCCTATTGGACGTTCTGGCTAGTTGATGTGTTCTTTTTCGGTTTCCTTGATTTTTTCTGGTCATTGTCTATCTTTGACCTATGTTCCTCGGTGTTTTTGCTATAGGCGACGTTGCGGTGGGCATCCTCCCCTCCTCGTCTCGCCCGTCGCTGCCTGTTGGCGCTCCTCCGTCTTCCGTCTCGGTTGGTGACGAGGCTTCTCCGGCGATTTCTTTAGCTGATGTTCGCGCAGACGTAGGGTTTCCTGGTCAGCAAGAGGCGGTATGCTCTGCCTTTGGCGACGCCGCCCCACCAGGGCACCTTGGCGACAACAGCGTTGCTCCCTTTAATCGGCTTGACGGACGATCGCCACAGCGAGATAACACTCTCAGTGACAAAATAGAGAATGCCGCAGAAGCAGTCAAGGAGCTGGCTGAGGGCAGCAAGGCCTGGGCCGCTCAACTGGAAACTAGATATAAAACGCTCCATCGTCAGCTTGAGGTGAATCTACATCCCAGCCTCCTTTTTTAGTCGCTTCACCGGGTCTCTGTCTTGGTTCACGGGATGCTGCATTTTTAGGTGTCTGTTTTTTGCCCGTGGTTGATACCGTACATGGCAGGACGTGCGTGCTTCTCTCTCCAGCCAAGATGTAGAGTGCTCCGATCTAAGGCGGGGTATACAGGAGAGACGCCCTCATAACGACCCTGCAGGGTGTCCACCACACGAATGAAGGCACGTGATCTATGACATTTCTACATCTGCCTTCCTTTGATTCATAACTCGTTCTGGCTGTTAATCCGACTGAACGCAGGGGCCGATGCGTACACCCGGGGTTTTCCTGAGAGCTCGGGGCACCTGAAACGTCTAGAGGAAGAATGCGGTAGATTGACCAGTGAGGTGTCGCGCTTGGAAGCCTCGCATGCCATCGTGCTGGTAGACAAGGAGGAGCAACATAGATTGAAGGTTAGCAGCCTGACGGCGAACTAGAAGCTACACGCAAACGTGTTGTCGAAGCGGATGATGCAGCCAGAGAATAACACGAAAGAGATAGCGAAGCGGTCAGAGTAGCCGAAGAAGCGCTAACCGGCTATCAAGACGTGCTAAAGGCCATGCATGATGATGTTCTTAGTAAGTTAGCTGACATTCCCTGCACCCCTCGCTTCCTCCCTGCTCTCTGCTGCTCTCTTAATGTCGTTATTACGGTTGCAGTGCCAGCGGGGTTCGACGATAATGGAGAATCGTCCTCTCGTCTATGCCACATTCTGCGCCTTGGTGAGCTGCTGATGACGTGAAACACACGTTCGTTGGGAGACCCAAGAGGAAGGTATGAAGCAGTGCAGCAGCAAGTTTTCCCTCAGTAAGAAACCAAGGTTGTCAGATCCAGAGGAGTAGGAGCACTTCAGAAGGTTGTTGGTGGCGCCGTTGCTCGATCACCAACGTGGAACCTGCACACAACACAATCAAACTACTTTGCCCCAACGAAACAGGAAGGTTGTCAATCTTCCCGGCTTGCTGTAACAAAGGATTAAACGTATGGTGTGGAAAATAGTATTTAATTGCAGGAAGTAAAAGAGAACAATTGTTTGCAGTTGGTGGTTTTATCAGTGTAAAAGAATGGACCGGGGTCCACAGTTCACTAGTGGTGTCTCTCCATAAAGATAAATAACATGTTGGGTAAACAAATTACAGCTGGGCAATTGATAAAATAGTGAGCGCATGACAATGCATATAAATGACAAGATGACTACCATGATATTTAATTGGGCATTACGACAAGATACATAGACCGTTATCCAACCGCATCTATGACTAATAATCCACCGTCAGGTTAACATCCGTGTCCCCATTGGTATTAAGTTGCAAGCAACGGATAATCGCATTAAGTAATGTGCGTAATGTAAACAAATACATATGACCGTAGACATAGCATTGTTATGTTATCCCTAGTGGCAACAGCACATCCACAACTTAGACGTTGCTGTCACTCGCCCAGATTACTGGAGGCATGAACCCACTATCTAGCATAAATACCCCCTCTTGGAGTTACAAGCATCTACTTGGCCAAATCATCTACTAGTAACGGAGAGCATGCAAGATCATAAATAACATGTAACATGGATTAATAATCAACTTGATCATAGTATTCAATATTCATCGGATCCCAGCAAACACAACATGTAGCATTACAATAAGATGATCTTGATCATGTTAGGCAGCTCACAAGATCTAAACATGATAGCATAAAGTGGAGAGACAACCATCTAGCTACTGCTATGGACCTGTAGTCCAAGGATGAACTACTCACACATCACTCGGGGGCAGGCATGGCGATGTAGAGCCCTCCGGTGATGATTCCCTCTCCGGCAGGGTGCCGGGAAGAGCTTCAGAACCCTCCCGAGCTAGGGTTGACGACGGCGGCGCCTCTGGAACTTTTCGTGGAATATGACTCGGTATTTAGGCTTTTCCAGACGGGAGGAATAAATAGGCGAAAGGGCGGCGTCGGAGGCCACCCGAGGGGCCCACACCACCCCTCGGCGCGGCAGGCAGGGGGGCCGCGCCCAGGCATGGTGTGGCGGCTCCCTGGCTCGTCTCCGTCTCTCCTTTGGACTCCGTGGACGTGTCGGTGAAATAGGGAACTCCGTTGATTTTCGTCCAATTCCGAGAATATTTCCTTAACAGCTTTTCTGAAATACAAAAACACAAAAACAGGAACTGGCACTGTGGCATCTTGTTAATAGGTTAGTCCCAGAAAATGTATAAAAATGATATGAAGTGTATATAAAACATGTAACAATTGGTATAATATCAACATGGAACATCAAAAATTATAGATACGTTTGAGACGTATTAGCTGCTCAAGAACATCATCGAGTCTAGCGAACAGTTTTCAACCGAGTTCTTCCGGCGGAAGCGAGGAGCGAGCGTACACACCTTGAAGCTGTTCCGAATCTATTTCGGAGAGCGATAGGTAAGCGCGAGGATGACCTGCAGTCGGCTGCCAGAGGCGGCGCCAAGACGGCGCTCGGACTCATGATGGCTCATCACCCTGAGGCTGGTATTTGGCACGTAACAAGATGCATGCCGAAAAGATACCGGAACGGGACGCCCGTAGATCCACTGAAGGTACTGGAATCTGTGTCAGGCTACGCCACCTGGGTTGCAAGGATGGTTAACACAAAGGTCTACTACAAGAAATGTGAAATCCCAAGGGGTCCAAATGGGAAGTTGCCCGACGTCAGCGACGATGACAGCGAAGAAAGTGGTGAGGCAGAGCTCAGCGAGGCTGTGAATGAAGGCGGCGAGCCAGGCCATACTCAAGACGAGGCTTGACATCGCCGCTACTGTCTAGCTTTAGGTGTCACGTAGGGTATATTGCCTGCAGGCTAGACTAGACGCGTCGCTACTGTCTAGCTTTAGGTGTCACGCAGGGTATATTGTCTGCGGGCTAGACAAGACGGGTGTTATTGTGTCGCCGATATTTTGTCCTGTAATATATGAACGATACAACAATTCAGTACCATGTTTTGGTATCTACATGCGATCTGGTTTGCAGTAAATATTCACGCGTTAGGTTATCTTCCGTATGATATTACCTGTTAGATCAAAACTAAATAGAATACTCCACGGGCGTGGCGTGCCGCCGCGCCAAGGCCTACTAGTACACAATCATAGCCATGGTTATTAGAGACATTTCATAAGAGAACTCAAAGAATAAGCTCAGGTGATAGAATCCAAAAGAACATGATTGTAATTTCTCAAGACATTTTTCCACCGTAGTTTATGTGGGGCAACTAAAACTTAAGACGTTTATGGAGACGTCCTAACCGAAACAAGCTTGCCATTATGGAAGCTTTTGAAAACCATCTGGTGGCCGAGCAAATGTGCTTGATGAAAACATATGTGCTCTCTACAGACCCGACACCAACATGTTGTTGTCTCAAAATGATGCAATTGTGTTTGAATATTCCTGAAACCTTCCATTTCTATAAGTAACTGTGATCCAAACATATGTAATATGTGAATTTTGTCTCATGTGTTCATCTCTGCAAACTCTAGATATGTGTGAGACTTGGTTAGCGGTATGCGAGAAAGAGTTTGTGTGATATATACACATGGTAGATAATGCTTAATGTATATGCTTCCATTACAAGGTGGAATGGTAACTTGTAAGGTAGGTGAGCATGGCTCCATAAAAATTAAAGTGATGAAATTATATGATGATGACTAGTAGTCATTATTGTGAAACAATATGTCATTTGGAAATAAATGTTATGTTGTGTTTGCAGGGGCGGACACAAGTACATGCGAGTGGCCCCCACTCAAAAATTTGATTTCCCTTAGTATTTGTACATATTTTGAAAGAAAAATCATCAAATCATGCAATTTCTTAGAAGGAGTGCCCCAGTCAAATGTTATGCCCGAGTCGGATTATTTTCTGGGTCTGCCCCTGTGTGTTTGGATGTAGGAAAACTGCATGGAATTGACCGTATGGAAATACATGTGCCGAATTCCCATGTTTGGGTGGTCATGGTATTCGGGTCTAGAAACTGACTAAAATTTCTAGGTCAACCCCCCTATGCGTCTCCGCTGACGCTCGTAAATTCGAAGCCCAAATACTTGGAACCTGTCTTTGTAAGGGCATCTCCAGCCGTCCCCCCAGCACCCCCCCCCCCCCCAAGAGACCAAAAAGCGCCGAATCGCCCAAATAGCACCGAAATCCTCCCAGTCCCCCCGGAAGCCCAAATAGCGCCGTTTGGGCCGAAATTAGCGCCGGCGCGCACCCAGGCCAAACCCAGGCTGCCTTGGGGCAGCTGGGGGGCGACGTGAAGCGAAAGCGCGCGAAATGTCGGCGGGCCCGTCCTGTCAGCGACCTGGGCGAAATGGCGCGAAATGGAGGCGAAAACGCGGCGTCCTCATCCCTCGGCTCCCGCGCTGGTCAAAAGCCAGCCGGAGTAATGGCATGGACTGCCACGCCGTTCACCGGCGGCCGACGCGTCCAATCGACTGCCACGCGCCGGAGTAATGGTGTGCCACAGTCTCGCCTCCCTCGGCGCTATAACCCCCCCCCCCCCCCCCCCGCACCGCGCCGTGGCAGTTCACCTCGCCTTCTCTCTCTCCCTCTCCCTCTCCCTTGAGCAATGGTGGAGCACTTTCCCGGCGACAACGCGGCAGCCAACGGCTTCGGCCGCCGCTTCCTCCACCCCGAGGAGGCGAGGATGTTGTACGAGGCGGGGTATCCAGCCCCGCCCGACATGCGCGTCCCCGGCGAGTGGCGGCTGAGCGTGGGCGGCGTACCCGTGCCTCTGCCGCCGGAAGGCGCCGAGCGCGTCTACGCCATCCAGGAGGTGCTCGCCGGCCTCTCCAACGAGCAGGCGGAGGACCCACGCTGGGATCCGGCGAACCACGCGTTCTGGACGGTGTTCTTCGCCCGGCGCCATCAGCGGGAGATGGACGACACAGGGCGCAACGGCGCCGTTTACGGCCGGAGAACGCCAACGGCCGGAGGCAGTGGTGGGGCGCTCCAGGGCGTACGCTCACGTACGTGCTGGAGTACATCACCGCCGGCAACAGGCCGCGGCTCACGATGCCGCCGTGCCCTCCGCCCATCTCCCGACGCTTCACGTCCTAGATGCCCAGAAGGATGGGCGTGGGCTCCTCTTCATCGTCGTCGGGCCCGCGCTCCTCCTCGACGCATGTCTCCTCCTCGACGCCGCGCTCCGCGCCGCCGGCGTTCGCTCGGGTCAAGCCCGAACCGGAGGACACGCCCCAAGGGGCAGCCTGCGCATCAACGAGCGCCGCGCCCCGTCACCACCTCGCGGCCATCTCCGCCTCGTCAGGCCCAAGACGGAGCGTGGCACCAGCCAAGCTTCGTCAAAGAAGAAGGCCCCGGTGAGGGAGTGGACGGCGCCGCCTGAGTACATCAGGGCGGCGATCAAGATGGAGGCGCCGGACGACCCGGAGGAATTCCAAGGCGAGAAGCTCGCCCTGGCCGCCTCCCTCAACGACATCCCGCCGGCGGAGGAGGAGTTCGCCTTCGCCTGGTCGCGGGAGCAGCACGCAAAGGAGGAGGTGGAGCGCCAGCAGCGCCTCCTCGACCAGGTGGCGGCGAATCGCCGTTCTGCCCGTCGTCCTTCTCCCCCACCGGCGAGCGGCGGCTACCAGGGCGTCATCGACCTCGACGACAGCGACAGGACTACTACGTGCTCGGGCCGAGCAGGTGGCACGGCGACGACGACGGTGCAGGCCCGAGCCGCGCCCCGGACGCGCCGCCGAGCGACGACGACGACGACGGCGACTACATGGTGTTCTACAGCCAGTTCGGCATGTAGAGTAGAGCACCGTGTTTAGTTTAATTAAGTTTTTTTAAGTCTTTATATTGTAATCGGCCAGAACTATGCGAACTTCGCCTATATAAAGTATGAAATTCGCCTAAAAATTCGCCTAAATTTGTATTTTTTTTAAATGTTGGGCTTGTTCCTGGGTTTCATCACGGCTGGGAAAACGCCGACCCAAGGACGCAAAATAGCGCCGTTGGCCCCAGGCGGCTCAATTTAGCGCCGGAATTCGGCCAGGAGGGCACAACGGCTAGAGATGCCCTAACACTCGCTCGCTCGTGAGACAGAGAGCGCCTCCCCCGACTGAGCTCGACCTGGAGGTACCCGACGGAGGCAGCTCCTGTAAGCTCATCTCGCCCTTCTCCCCCCCCCCCCCCTTCCCCGCCCTCATCTTGCCCTCCCCGGCCTCATTTGTGCCCCATTCTTCTCAGCAGCTCCCGTGCGTGCCCTCCCTAACCTCCTCTAGTGCTAAACCTAGATCGACTGGTCGGGAGGGTAGGAACGGCGGCGGGATGGGGACGGTGGATGGATGGGAACAGCGGCCTCTCATGGTCTCTCCCCAAGACAATTATCTTCTCTCCCTCCGATTCCTAGACTTTTGTCTTCCCTAATTTTTCATCTATTTGAAATGTAGATTCCAGGCCAAGTGAATTAGTTTCAGCTGAGTCCAATTGAGGTTTAGAATTCACATTCTATACCTCTGTAGGTGTTGTGCAATATTGCATATGTGCTCTGCGTATGAGTAGATCATATAATGTAATGTGTTCTTGTTCTTGCACATATCATACTTGATATGGTTCAAGAGCAAATGTAGCGCACAATGATTTACTTCAGTATATACACATATCCTTGAGAAATACCCGGTGAAGAAACATATGTTACACTTTGGCAAATGTACAGTTTTGAGACCATCCGTAACCCGAACGAGATTCTCTGACTTTGCCCAGCCTGACTTTGGGTTATTGACAGACGGGTCCTGCATGTGGTGGGGCCCACGCGCCAGTGACTCAAAGTCACGGAAAAGTCAGGGGCCAAAGTCAGACAATCCGTGCCGCCATAACCACCATGATGCAGACCAAAGGAACCATCGCCTCTATGACCTGGTCATCACTGCTGCAAGCACGACCCAAATAGGTGTCATCACAACAAAAGATATGCATTGACGACCACGGTACAAAAAACAAAGTACAAATTTATGGAACCAGATACAATTGTGATGTTGTAATATTTATTTGAAGTCATACGTGTTTTCCATGATCCCTACTTGTGTTGTTGTTGTGACATTATTTGGAATATTTTCATGTTGTTAGGTGTGAAAAATAATATATATACACACATTAAAATATACACATAATATATTCATACATGTAGACAAGTTTATATTGGAATACATAGAGAAGATCGTCTCTCTTTTTTGACTTTATGAGACAAGATCGTCAATCGACCATCGCACATGCCTGAAATGATTCTATTTTGGACAATGCTAACACTCTCCGTCGTAGCAGCTTCGGACGAAGGCCACATGAAAAATTCGAATTGGGTCATCCAACTGCCAAACTAATGGCCTGTGTGGGTCCTAACGTCCCGTGTGAGTCACGGTGGCACGAGGCAGGGTGGCATGTGTGGCCTCCGTCCTCTTGCGTCTTGACCTGGCATTGACATGACAATCCTCTTGCTGAAAGATGCGGATCGCTTCCAGATCTCCTGCCGACCAAACGGCAGAGACAGCTGATGCTGAAGTGTGAACCCATCGATCGACCTCGCCTGCTTCATGTGCCGTACGTCCACCTCTCTTACTTATTGATGGATTTATCCCCGTCAATTCCAGTTCGCAAATAATGAGAGCACCCGGGTGAGATGTGCCTGTATTCGTAGATGCGACTGTGTTCTTGTAACCGAAAAGAAGGGAAAATTAGCGAAAACTGCTGTACAAAGCTTTTCTTTTGTCAGGAAAAATTGCTGTATAGAGCACATTGCGGACGTATCATCTATCTGCACAAGGCGGTGATCACCAGCCTGCCTGTCTACTCGTCGTCTCTCCGGTCGATGAAACTCAGGAGGAACCCGCTCACGATCCTCCTGGCGATGGGGTTAGGTATATGACGGCACAGGCGGCCGTCGACGTAGGCGACCACACCTGAAGCCGCGAACCTTCCGACGGTCCACAGCCTGCCCCGTTTCACTAGGGCTCCTCCTTCTCCGCTGGAGGACGACTCGCCTTCGGGCTCGCCTCCGGTGGATGGCTGCTTCAATTTGGACGCGGCCTCGGCGATGGCCTTGGTGGCTTCCCGGTGCAGCACGCGCACCGCGAAGCCCACAAACAGGTGCTCGCACAGGGTAATCACCGTTGGCGCAATCTTCCATTCCTGCAGGCAGTACCAAGTCCAAAATTATCTTCATGACGTTCCTACTATCTCTCTACCGCAAGATAACATGCTTCATGTCAATATGAAACTTACAGGCTCGTTTCGCAGACGACGCCAGGAGCGAACCGTAGAGTCGTCTCCTTTTAACAATGCCTTGCTCACAAGAAAGCTCTTCACATTTAACACAATTTCATTTATGAGAGAGCTATTCGGTGGTAGATTTTTCAGGAAAACCTGGAAAAAGAGATGTCCCATGCTAGAGCGTGAAAATTAAGCAGCCATAAAATTTATTCTCCACACGTGCTGTCTTCAGTCACATGCAGTCAAATAGCAAAACCAAACAGTTACAAGGAAATTACCTGGTCATCAACCACCCTGACACGAAGGTATTCTTGTTTATACATGACGTCCAGCATAGCTTGTAGGTACCCTTCGATGTATAGCTGAGCAGTGACAGAGGGCATGTAAGAAATGAGCGTTAAGCGAAAATACAACGTCATGTCACAGTATGTTATGAACCGAAGCCCTAAGCTTCGAAAGTAATATACTAGCAGAATAGGCAGACCTCATCAAGTCCAGCGGTGCGATCAAGTTTGATCTTTCTGTCCGGACCACCCTCCATTATAGCCTGCCCTAACACAGATGGCTCCATTGCTAACCTCAAGATACCTTTGTGGAAGCCGGTAACCTACGAAAGAGGAAAATTGTTCACTTTTCATGGCTGCATGGCAGAGTCCATTGTCCCGTGCAATCGTATATGGTTCCTTTCAGGAAAGGGGAAAATTGGCAGGAGAGAGGAGGGATGGACGCATGTACCATGCCATTTACACCATTTGTTTCTGCTCCTTTCACAACGCTATCTGAGATTTCCGTCATAGCGGCAAAGAGAGCATTTGAACTTGCAGTTTTAACCTACATAAGATCCAACATTACATTAATCCACAGGAGGTCATTGTTGATCCAGCAAGTTTCGGAAGCTCACAGTTTTCCCAAGATCACCAAGGTACCGCTTTGTTCCACCTGATTTCATATTTTTGCTTATAAACTTAAACATGCCTGCACAGATGAGGAAAGTCATACAATGTTCTAGAAGAAGCCAAAATGAAATAAAGTCATAAATTTAAGTCTATCAAAGTACAAAATAGCAAGTTTTAGATTAAAAAAAATATTATGATGTGGTTGCCTAAGTTAACCGACATAGTTCATGCCGCAGAAGTACATGCACAATAATGATGGAAAGAAACACAAATAAACATCACAGTTAAAGCTTTGGCAGCAAAAACCTTTCAAAATAGGATATGACCCTTTTGATTGGTAAAAGTATCTTCTGAAAAAGAACCTTAACCTAGTTTAAAAGAAATAACCCCATGCTAATACAATAACCATGAATTATTTCGCCAAAGATAAAATGACACATTTTACCTATAGTAAGCCCAGGAAGGTTGAGTGAACCATCAGAAGGGTCAAAGAAAACATCAAGAACAGAGGAAGCAGAGTCGTCAAAAATCGAGGCGAAGGATGGAGGAAGCAGCAAGCTCCCCTTTGTTAAATAGATTGCCCTCAGGGCATACCTATCATCAATTACTCAAGATTAGTCATCTGTTTGGATAATCGAAACCCAACAGATAACACCATAAATGGAAATAAAATACAGCCATAATTTGTAGACAAACAATTTTGGTGTACCATGAGTAGTGCTGGGCACATTTTAGAAATAGCTCACGGAATGTAACCAAAGCATGATTTAGGAGAACACCATTGAGCTCCACTGATGAATTACTTATCTCAGGCACCTAGGAAAAGGTAAAACAAGAGGATTTTATATAACTAAATGTGGATTGAACACCAAGATTTCTTCCAAAATCAGCAAGGTGTCATTTGATCGTAACTCGGGAACTGCTTTAGAAGTACCTTTATAACGCTGTGCAATAGCCCACTCAGAGCCTCTTGTGCAGAGCTGTAAGATGTGAGTGGACTTCCAGGACGAAAGCTTGCGATGATCTTCAGACATCAGAGTCATTAGCAAAACTCGATCAGTAAGTCAACACTGAAAATATAGTGTGAAAAATCAAAGAAGCAAAATAAAAGGAAGAGCAAGGCACCTTAATTGGATGTACTTCGAATTGTCTAAAATAAAATTGTGTGCTCGGTGTACCAGTAGGAGCAAGGGATGTTCTCCAGAATGGTACAAGCTTCATTAATGTTCTCTCATCAATTTTCAGATCAATAGGCTGTCAAATCCTTTGTTTAGTTAGAGGGTTTATGATTATGGCAGTGTTATAGTAGATTAGTAGTCAACAACAAATGAACCAACTAAGTTAACAAGATGTAAGCACACCAATTACATTACCTGTAGAATTATGGAACAGTAGTGTACTTGTTTCACACTGGAATTGGTTGTGTTGAGTACAAAAACCATACGAAGAATACTTTCACTTAGAGCATCACCCTGAAGCTTGTTCATCCTGAGAACTGACCCAAAGGAAGCTCCATCCCACTTTTCATCCAAATTCACTGACTGCAAAGGTTTTCATGTTTCAGAAAATAGAACAAGTTTTGCTTCCAACAATAAATAATCAAGTCAAATGCTCAGTTATCATTAAGTATTAAAGTTCACAAGGATCACTACTTACATAAATTGCAACAGCGATATGCTTGTATTTATCTGTAATAACTGAATCAGCAGATATATGCTGAAATCTTGCCATTAATATTGTAGAAGGTGACTGGAGCATTTCGTCGCTCTTCAACAAGGAAACATGAAAAGATAAAAGAGATCAAGATTGAATTGCGAACATTAGCAATGGTATTGTTGTGCTCAGGGTGGGGAATCCTAGAACAGAACAAACCTGGCCCTTATCAAGAAGATGAATAGACATATAAGAAATTTTGAACTGTGCATGTGCTATAGGCCGTTGAACTTTCTCAGCTTTGGGATTCTCTGCATGTTCACATATTCGTAGAACTCTTGTTAAACCATCGGCATACACTTCATAGCCTATCTTAAACACCCTCAGACCAAATGAATCATCAAATCTTTGTTTTCCTGAATTGAGTCCACTACTGAACGAGAAATCCAGATTGAGCCTGCTATTTTGACGCATCTTCAGGAATGGCTTCCATGGACTGATTTTATCTATTTTAATTTCACGCAGTGCTGGTGTATCTGAGGAAAATCAATCAGCATGTTAGACATAATTAAAGAACACAGTGGAAACTAAAAACAGTTTATGCCAATTGATGGGGCCTCCGACAGAGAAGGCGACCTCACCGGATAACAAGCGTACAGGGTTTTGACCCATGCTCCGGTACCATGATGAACACAACAAGGGAAATCTATTACATCCATAATGGGCCGCATGGGTAAACTAAGGCTCCCTTCTGTTGTCCGATCACTTGTGCTCTTCTATGTATATTCTTTATATAGTGAGTCCCTTTCTCGTATATGTACTATCGGGGACTACTCTACTGTTTTTCCCTCCAAAAATGAAAATAGGGCCGCATGGGTAAATTCTAGACTAGATGAGCTGAGCCAAGTACACAAGAAGGCCTAAACACAAGTATCTACTAGAGTTGACAGAAAAGATCTCATCAAATAGTGAAAGACCTCTAAGACAAGAATTCATGTGAATAACTAGATACATATCCCCAACAATGTATTTTTAACAAACTTTTTGCACATATACTGCAAGTGAGCACATATATTGCTCTGTATCATCAAAATGTAAATTGTGATATTACTTTGCAGTTACAGCAAAATGTAATATGATAGATTGCTAATGTTTTCCATTGTAGATATAAAACTCACTTCATAAAGGTAAGGTCCACAAATCTGTATTTACCATTCAAGCACTAAGTTGTATAGCAACTGTTAAGCTTAGTGCTTTGTAGAAATTTGATGTTTCAAATTTGTGCTTCGCACAGGCATGTGATATTTCAGTAGTGGAGCTTAGTGCAGCACACTTTTTTTACAATTAGTGCAGCACTTTATGGACGGTAATCAGTTTGGTAACTACTACTGTAATAATTGGTAAGGCATCTATCAATAAAGCAATAACTCTTGAGAATTAGGAGATAAGAACTTGCCAACAATGCGCACAACCAACTTGTGGGGTAAACTCAAGTCATCCCATGCATACTGTTCCGAGTCTTGAGGGGGTAACATATCCGATTCATCTGAATCCTAAAAAACCCAGCGAAATTCAAGATTTATCAATAGTATCACAATACGTTATAGTTCTGTCGATACAGTATATAGATATAATTTAGAAATATACTCATACCTTCTGGAAATACATGATAGATGCTTCATTCAAGCAATTCTCTACCCGATATGGTAGTGCAACCTTTGGTGGCTTAGTGAAATGTAGAACAAAAGACGTATTCTCTTGAACAATATCAACAGAAGCAAACTGTTTCAGCTTCCCATCTTTTAAAGTGTCTCCTTTAATCCCATCTGTTTCCATGCCTTCTGATCTTCTAAACTTCATGAAAAAAAGGCCAATTGATGAAACACAAATTGGTCCGGACCAACTATATCCTGTTTCTTTTGGAGAAAACTGGATAAATATGTGTGAATCATCAGATATATTTTTGTGCTTCTTAAGAAACAAATCGAAGTAGTTTCCTTCTCGCCCTTTTCCAGGTTTCCATGTCTGTAAGGTAGCCCTCTGTTTAGCTTCAATTGTCAATCCATCTATGTCATCCTAGTCAAATGATAACCAAAATCATGAGTACCAGATAAGACTGCAATCCTGAAACAGTAATATTTGTCAGAGCAAAAGGAAGCACCTGAACAAGACATTGGCGAACAGCAACTGCAGTAGCAGACTCATTTGAGATAACATATCTTGGCGCAATTAATACAACTTGTGATGACACAGGCAAGCCATAAATAACAGGTTGTAAAGACATGCCAAAAGCTGCCATACGATGAGGCAATACATTATCATGGATCTCCAGAAAGAATTCAGTGAAGCCAGATAATGCTTCTAAATCAATAAAAGCTTCTGATCCTTTCTCGCCATGCAGGCTTATTCGCAGTTTATTTGACCTGCCATGTATCACATTGTCATTTTACATAGTTAAAGATGTTAGCAGACCTGGTGGCAGAGAAGGTACACTCAAACACATACTGCTCTATACTAGCACTACAAAATGAACACTTTCCTGACTTTCCCGTACTCGAATTTACATGATTAAAATAATCACAGGGGCATAGCACAATATGGCAATCTAAAAAAAGTAAGATGTGGTAATCTTTCTCAATCAGTTAAAATACATTCATTCATTCACACCTTGAATAACATACAAGAGCAAGAAAATATTCATGTGAGATGAGACACCTGCATATATCAACTGAAGCTGTTGTGAAGAAAATATTCATTGATACACGATTCTAGTTTTCCGAGTCGGTTGCAGGAACTACAGGTTGTTAGAACTAAAGATGGAAGGAGCTTAAAACCTTGATAGTCAACTCAGTCCAGTCAATTCGTGCCTTTTGGCGATGGATTACTATAGCAAATTGTTTGAGTTAGCACTATGACAGCACAGCAGGTGGCAATCAAAATTATGTCAAGTACTGAATTTTTTGACAATTTGCAGAAACACAATGATAAAAAGCCTAGAACTGAATGAATGTTGTGTCAGCTCTAATGAAGTGACTGTTGTGACAGAACTACTGGATTGCATCAAGGACTACCAAACAGATGAACAAAACTCGGGGAGATTGCTTACTTTGTAAACCAGGAGCTCATTGACATTGAGGACAAAATACAACCATTTTGTGGAGGAAGATTAATATTGTCTTTTGCAGTTTCAGACCTGCAGTAAATATGCACTGTATGAACAACTCTGTAAGAATGATAACCAATTATTCAGCACTACATTCAGCATAACGTACGCGGGTAGTGATTTTTGATCGGGAGCTGTGCATAGCAAGGGGTAGTCACTTGTATTTTGTAGTGTATATCTTGTGAAAAGAGCAACCTGAACAATCAAGAGAACGATTATCAAGTACATCATTTTGATATTTTCCAACTTTGTAAGTCATGCAGTTTCACCAGATATCACTGGAATAAGAGAAAAATATAACATGTCCACATTCTACCTCCAGCAAGCCTTTCTCTTGACGCAATAATCTTAAAGAAGAATGAAACTTCCCGGGTACAAATTCTAACTCCAGATCAAGGAATTGAGCCTGAGCTGTTTGCTTTTGCATTCTCTTAACCCAATCACCACTATTAGCTGCCTTGGACTTTGAACCGTATGAAATTAGTGTGACTGAAAAATTAAACATGGCAGGATTCACATAGAAATAAGCATTTGAACCACTTTTAATCGTTGCCTGCTTTCCAACGAGGCCAAAATTATCTTCTCTGATATTTTCTGCATTATCATAGTACACAAGACTTGGTAAACATAGCAGCTTTTTGTTTCCTTTTGTCAACAGTCAAATGCTCATAAAATAAGACTTTACCAGGTTGGGAGTCAGTCAGAAGCACATGTATGTCTGTCTGCAAGAAATTGTACACTTGGACTGTCGGGTATATGAAAATTTCTCTCTGCAACTGTAATGCCACAGATGCAGTCCTGCCAGACACACGTGTACCATTTGTAGGTTGCAAAGGCACATCTCTGCCCAGAGTATGAACTAAAAAATGAAGATCTGTTACGTGTTGACCATCAACAGAGACAGGACAACTCAAAGAGCTGAAAGAAGACTTCATGGAATCCATACTGAAGGCTTTCCTTAGTTTATAGTTAAGTTTTTCTATAACACCAGATATGCGAACTGCTTTTTCGCTGGTTATGTCTTCTGACCATTGCACTAAAGTTTCATGGCTCAGATTTGAGTGTTCAGAAATCTCAGGTCTAATTGACAGCATAAAATTTCCTGAAATTCAAGGAGCATGGATTGTACAATCGTTAGGTAAGTATATACAGAAAGGAAAAAGAAACATATTTCAAGGTCGCGATCGCAAGGAATTTGACTATATATACACAAGACGTATATAGGTAGATCGAAATTTCATAGTGGTAAGGGTAACCAGGTAAGTGTTAAGTTCTCTAAGAATGGCATGCATAATCCATATCACAGTAATCTGTAAATTATATAAATGAAAGTTACTACCACTGTCCAGCCATGCTACTGTTAACACGCACAACTGATATAACATTGCACAAGTCATATAAGAAAAGCAGATGGAAGTTGATTTCTATAAAGTTGAGAAGTAAATTTTAGTAAATTATATAGATGTTGCGCAGAACTTTTTCTACCATTTCATTCCTACATTTTTTTCTGCCACCAGATAGCCAAAAGCGTGTTCACCATAGATTTGCTACCGGCTCCAACTAAACACTAGTCCCAACTGCCAAGTAAACTGGTTACACCCAAGGGGAGAACTTGTCTCCTTTATTATAGGTTACATATCAATTATGTCAGGAGATATTAGATCATGCATAACAGATGGTGTCATGCCAATGAAGGGTACAGTTACTTGCCAAGAGCTAGAGACATCAAAGCTTTTTTGGATCCTCCAGATAGATCCATTGCGTCAAAGACTCCAGTAGATTCATCAACCATCTCACCACTTCTAACTGTGACAAACGCTGCTTCTTCATTAGCTTTTTGTGGTCTCTGAACCCGAAGTTCAAGGGGAAAGTCACTCTTATTATATATCCTCAACAAAGGTTCAACTGAAAGCGATAAACCTTCCTGCAATGAGTCAACATTCGCTATGAGAGAAAAAAATCAAATGCAATATTCAGTAACTAACATAAAATACAAGAACATTTGCTTTCCTACCACATGATTCTGGGACACCTTGACCACAACAAATGGTCCAGAGAAGCGTCTTGAATCTACAATGCTCAGTGGAACAAAAACATTACAATAAATATACCATCACCACACCGCAAATAAAAATGAAAGTAACAGATAGAACCATAGAACATAGCTTTCCAGATCAGAGATCCAATCTAAGTTTAACAAGACAAGACAATAATATATCAATAGTTATTGCCTTAATCCCAGCTACCAAATGGAGAACTCATTGCCTTTAAAATGGATTGGTTGTCATGTAAATCAAAAATTGTCCAAGAGCGGGGTATAAAAGAGTACAAGAGTGCTCTTGGTGTGTAAGTCCATGAGTAAACTTTCTTGGAAATACATGTATTAACCCATTTAAGCTGAAGTGTGTTAGAAGTAATCTTGTCATATCTATGCATGAAGTATCTAGAGTATGTATGAGTCCTAGTAGAAGTAAAAGTCTGAAGGTTTCTTGTTCAAGTCAGTTCTGTAGTAGTTTCTAGATGTCACAGGCTGGTGAACAGTAACCGACCTAGACAGCCTATATAAGGATGTACCCCTTTGTATGAGAAAAAAAGCTTGTAAGTCAAGATGTAGCCTCAAGCATATCTATGAAATATAGAGCATATATGTGTCTGTCATATATGCATATGTGTTAGTGTGTGTGAAGCACAACCGTATTGGAAAGGAGCTAAGTGATTTAGCTCCAACAATTGGTATCAGAGCCTCAAGGTCTGAGGGCGGCATCAGCGGCGGCGATGGACTCCATGCGATGTGGAGGACGACGGCGTGAGATGGAGGTTGTTGGCCATGCGATGCCGCTAGCTGCTGGTTTCGGCGCGATGCCTCTAGGAGGAGAAGGCGGTGTGATGCTGCCAAGAGAAGACGACGGTGTGATGCCGTCGTGAGGAGAACATGGTGTGATGCCGTTACGAGGCGGCAGCGGTGCGATGTCGCTGGCCCGTCGACGGTGGTGCGATGCCATCGTCATCATGGAGAGTTGGTGCGAAGCCGACAAAGCAATGTGATGCTGTGGCAAGACTGCGTGGTGACCAGCGCTGCGAAGGCGTCATCTATGACAAGCTGAAGTCGCCGCGTGAGGCATGCTGGTGTGGTGGTCTTGGAGCTGTGAAGGCAACATGGTGAAGCTACTCCATGCATGCAGCAAGATATGGAAGAGTGAAGAAATTCCAAAGAAGATGCAAGTCGACGATGAGCCAACACTCCTGTGAGGGGGTGTTCAAAGTGCATGCCCAATGGTGTGATACTGTTGGAAACTGTGGACAGGCGGTGGTGTGATACCGTCGTCGTAGAGGGCGTCAGTGTGAGGCCGACCACTATGGTGTGATGCCATTGTCTACTGGAAGGTTGGTGTGAAGCCAATGATGCTGGTGTGTTGCCATCATCAAGTGGAAGAGTCAGTGTGAGGCCGACGACTGTGGTGTGATGCCACTAGCACATGGAAGGTCGGTGTGAGACCGACATCAGTTCAGTGTGAGGCTGACAAGCACGATGTGATGCCGTTGCAAGACATGAGGCGGTGCGAGGCCGTCACAAGTTGAAGTGCATGGTCCAGGTGATCTGGATTAGAGGATCTTAGTTGATATAATCTTGTCATATCTATGCATGAAGTATCTAGAGTATGTATGAGTCCTAGTAGAAGTAAAAGTCTGAAGGTTTCTTGTTCAAGTCAGAGTTCTGTAGTAGTTTCTAGATGTCACAGGCTGGTGAACAGTAACCGACCTAGACAGCCTATATAAGGATGTACCCCTTTGTATGAGAAAAAAAGCTTGTAAGTCAAGATGTAGCCTCAATCATATCTATGAAATATAGAGCATATATGTGTCTGTCATATATGCATATGTGTTAGTGTGTGTGAAGCACAACCGTATTGGAAAGGAGCTAAGTGATTTAGCTCCAACAAAGTGTGCCACGAGAACATATCAAGAATGTACTGATATGTGTAAACAAGATATAACACTGCTCATTTGAAATAAATAATTTGTGTTCTCGCTGTTCAAAGAAGTACCTTTGAGAGATGATACTAGGGTTCTCCATGCGAAGATGCCAGGCTCATGGAGACAAATATTGATTGGAGCAGTTGAAAATGCTCCTTCCTTGAATAAAGATATAGAAACAGCACTGCGATCATGTGGGCGATTATCATCAAGTATTAAGCGCCTATAGGAGGCATATAAGAAGAAAGTTAGGAAATAACAAAATAGAGAGACCACAACAGCATGCAAAACAAAAAATACAAAGAGTGACACAGAACATCGAGGAGCAATACATAAGATGAAACAAGTCTATTGGCTTAACTCCCAGTGTTAGTGAAATAAAATGGAGTGGGAGCCAAATAATCATCCTGGAAACAATGAAGGATAGTTTAGAGGCACCAAACACTTGGTCAAGAAATAAATGCCTATTTTGAGAATTGGCAAAAAAGAGGTTCTAAGAATCGAAAGACTAAAATCACAAGTGTCCTTGTTTTGCGTAGTTTGACCATCAATTGACCAACATAATTTATGGTATATCTTTTGAAAATTATACCGTTGAATTTGTATTCAAATAAAGTTTTTAATGGTATATTTTTTACGCCATAATTTTCATATATTAGTGGTTAAACTAATGGTGAAAATCCGTGCACGCAAAACTAAAGCGCCACATGCATTGGGACGGAGGGAGTATGATTAAACACCTGGGGGACTATTATAGTCATACACCATTCGTTGGTGGGAATGTACAAAACATATACCTTGCTAAGGTCCAGTATGTAAAAGTCTAGGACTAAGATATAATTTTCCTTTTTTTTCAGATCTTTGTGTAAATCTTTGTATGCACCGCCTGACTTAATGTAATATCTAGTCCTTTCTGGGACTATCTGTTCAAACAAAAAGGTACTTCATCTTGCAGCGCATGTCTCACCCTACGGTCCTCAGATCTTGCTGAGAATACAAATTATTTAGATAACCAACAAAATGAACAGACCTCAAGAAAACTGAAGTTGACTGTTGCCCAGGAACTATTGCATCCCCATTATTTTGAAAATGACATACAAGTGCCAGCCTTGAGTTGTTCTCTATCTGCAGAAGTAAATGGGTATGCTCATACATCAGCAAACTAGAATAATACTAGTATTGGCAAGACAGGAAAAATCAGAAGCATGCGCGCATGATGCAACACATCACATCTGAAACAAAGTCTAAAATATGGTAAGCCCCAAAAGTTAAATATTTATATAGGAAAGTTCAAGTTTAAACCTTGCAGCAGTTAGGAAAAATAGCTGAGTTTCGCACAGCATATGGACCCATCAAGTCTAACTTCCCAACCACATAAAGCAGCACGTCAACTGAAAGCTCATTTATAAAAATATCCACCTGCAAGAATGAAGGAGACCCAAAACCATGTTACAGAAAAGAGTTTGTCTAGTTCAAAATAAGCATATTAATAAAGCACTGCACCTGCTTTAAACGAAAAAAGAAACGGAGTGGTGTCCGGCTACGCCTAGTAACTGGATCTTGGTTGAAAAATCTATATCGTAAGAACACATAGGAGGTGATAGGTGAGATAAGGTTCTCCCTGTATGTAAGATAGAAATAAGTCAATTTGTAATTCTCCAAGCCCACATCGAAGAAACAACTAAAAACACCATGAGTCAACATAACAATGACTATTAAGAATTTAGCACATCACATACCACATATCTTTGCGTGCATCATAGTACTGCCCTGAAACTTTGAATGAACTTAGAATCCTGGTCTTGGATGGGTATATTTGTGTGACAAGCGGATATCACTTATGCAATTTTGGACAAGTGGAAAAACATCACCAGTATCAAACACTTCATGGGTAATGGTAAAAACAATCTTATCCATACTGATGGTTATATGTTGTGAATTTGCACCATTTTCCAACCTATCCACTACAGCAGAAGGCAATTCATCTTCCACATCTAAATAAGAGTTACCATCCAAGTTCGTATTGGGAGCAATGAGCCTTTCAACATCAGAGAATAGAGATTCATCCAAAACCTTCAACTTAAATGGATTCCCTGGCTTTTTAACAAACTCCAGTAGGCCATCCACAAATGCAATGCCATAGTTGTTTTTCTTGTTCACAAGGTGGTAAGAACTACTTGAAATAACCTTGCAAGATTTGGCATCATCGTCGTCATCCTCAAAACTATCAAACCCGAGAGAAGATGTGCTCCACAGTGAACAAGGCTTGTCAACATATGAAGAAACTTCAACCAAATCTGATCCTTGAGAGAAGCTAAGGGCTAATTCTTTCCCTTCATCAATTTTTGCATGTAAAGATAAAAGAGAAACGTATGGTTTGTCTGATCCCCATCTCTTATGGTGTTTCACCTGAAAATAGTCACAAAAAATTACACCCGTATGTAGGTACAAACTACAAAGGATTACAGAGAAATTCATCACGGTATATGGGTACAAAGGATTACCCTAAATAATGCGTGTTCGCCAGCAAGGGAATAATGGTATGCACCGACCACTTGATATTTCATTCCAGTGTTTTTGACTGATACATACATCTGTTGATCAAGATCTCGTATAGCCACGATTGCTCCTATATGGCAGTAAAACGTGGGTTAGCACAGTGAATTTAAGTGATATAAGAATTTGTTTGATGTCATTACGCATAACTACCATCAGGTATAGTATCATCTATATTATCCAGCTGTTCTTGTTGAGTGACGTCACCGATCTGTATTTCCTTATGGGTTGAGGTAGAACCAGCATTCCATGAAAAGGAGCAAGTAATGATGAGATCATCTGCATAGATCCAGATACAGTTCATTATAAAAGGAAATTTGTTGTATATTGGACGAAATTTAACCCTACACAACTTCAAATTCCAGTGTAGAATGATAGCATGATCATAAATTTTGTACTGTGATGGATGAATTTCCATGTTCCTCGCAGGAAATGTTATAACTAAGTGTATTTTGTCAAATAAGTGGATACCAACGCAAACAGTATATGTTGGCAAAAGAGTAAATCTGATACTCGCTCTGTTCACTATTATAAGACCTTTTAGATATTTCAATGTGGACTAGATCCGGATCAAAATGAGTGAATCTACACACTAAATGCGTCTAGATACATGCATTTTCGAAAAAAAAGTAAAAAGGTCTTATAATAGTGAACGGAGGGATAAAAAGAACCTTCACAACGGTAGCCAGAATTAGATGGAGCAAACTGCACATAGCTGTAAATAAGGTGCTAGCCTACTGTATGACATGCTTCGAGAACTACAGGATAGGAACAGTAGTGATATGCAGGCATAACTGTGGAGCTCCAATGCAGAGCACAAATTTGACCATAACAGTCAAAATCATTTTCTATAGTATCCAAAACGGAATGCTAAAGGGCTGTCTCATAAATTAGTACTATCAGTTCCTCTAAATTGTAGACAAAGCACAGAAGAGAAGGAATATCTAGCTAGTATAGCAAAAAATAACAAAATCACAACGACTGTCCAAAAGATGGCAGGCAACATTGGGAAATCACCTCAATGCTTGATAATGATATAGCCACCTCCAAACCAGAAACAAAACCTTTTCCAAACCAATCACCACTTAAACACATCAAATTAGAATCTCCGTACAATTTTTTTCTCTCGATCTTAAGAGAAGTAGAGAAATGGCTGAGGATATAAGTCTTATGTGAAGAAAATTCAAGTGATGAGTTTCCTGTTGAACCTTCCACTGTAGAAGATGAACTTGAAGGAGCATCACGATCATGAGTAACATTATCTGCTTCTACAAATGGAAGATATTCTTTAATTTCAGACTGAGATGTAAGAGCAATAGACTTGCTGGACCGAAAACGGGGTGCTAGCACATCTGTAGATTTTCATTGGCACTCTTGGGCGTACTACTAATAGTGGAGATTGAAAGACGCTTCACTTCAAACAACATCTTCGTGCCAAAATTCAATAGCTGAAGAGTTGTGTCAACTTCAAGAGTTAATCCCTGATATGTACCTAAGTGCATGGAAAGAAGATTAGGTTATCAGGAAAAAAGATTACAACTCTCCTTGGCAGCACATTAAAGTAAGAACGAAGTTCGTAAGCTAAGTTACCGGATTCATCCGCAACAGCAAGTGTTAGAGAAATCTGAGATAAATCAATATCTAGACAACTGACAGCATTCAATTGGGATTCCTCATGTTGTGAATGAAGACCTAAAGACACAGGTGATACTTCCCCTTCGGTATAATTGTTCATCACATTAGGGTCACTTCTTGCAGAGACTGAAGTTACTGAATCTTTGGCTAAATGTGAAGTTGCAGACAATGGGAGATCCATAAGCAGCCAAAAGTAAATTTTGCAACAGGAAACAAACTTAGCTAAGAACATTGTTTCAAGAAAGATCAAGCCACCCTGTGAATTGTAGTTAATGAGAATGTCTTAGTATTAAAACAACAAGAAAAATGCTATCTGTAAACAGCTGAGAGAAAATGAAACGCTTCAGCTCACAAATGTGACAATTATTAATAGCTTGCAAAAACAACATCTGATATTGCATACAAAAAATAATGTTCATCTAAAGGAGTAGCAAAAAATTAAAAAAGGGTGCACCTGGATTTTGCATTTGAAAATCTTTAGATTATCATGGATCACCAGAGAGATCTTCTGTTTGCTGGGATGATTGTCTTCAGTTAAATACTTATGAATTCTACGGTCTCCAATATAAACCTCCGTAAATTCAATTTCAATAGAATAGCAAATTCCCCAAGAATCAGAAATGCGACCACTTCTAGATTCATTTTCCATTTCCTCATTGGTCAATCTGTCTGTAGTGGGACCAACACGCAGATGAAAGATACATTCTGTTATAATGAACTGGTTCTTGTTATATGGTAAACCACTAAGCATGGTTGTATATTCAATTTGGTTCTCAAATATCAATGACTGAATTCCAGAGAAACTAGCATCGATGCGTGTACGTTGTCCACCAAGCAGAAGTTTTAAAGAAGAACTTCTGGTGCAGAATCCAACACCCAAAGCTAACATATCAAGCAAATCCTGCGTTGCTATGCCCTCAAATATGGGTGAGCCACTGATGTAGTTTATGGTATTGTTGACAAAAGCAGCAGGATTTGGGAAAAGTCCAGCGCGTGAAGCACTACAGATGATGTATGTTGCTTCCAATTCAAGTTCCACTTCAACCATGAGTTCTGTATGAGAGTCAATGATGCTTCCCGCAATAAGATCAACCCAAGATCTCTTGTGCTTCCCATCGTATTTTTATTGCAAAATGATGCTAGCCTTGCAATAAAATCTTCAGAATACTTAACATTAACCAAGTCAGAATTCAGTGCCACCAACTCCATGCTTTCAATAAGCTGTAATGATGACATACTGTTAATGACCATAACAGGCATGGGATAGGATACCAAGCACATAAAAAATTAACAGTGGTGGGAATAGGAAGACTTTTCATTTGCTGTTCATAATTTGAAGTCTAATTGTGCATACAAGTCATGCACAATTTAGTTCTTGTATGATTACACATCTAATAATCCCCGTAAACATGATATCATATGTTACTATATTTACTGAAAAGATTATAAAATCATAACTTGTGCACGCACAGACCTGGCAAACTGTAAACAGTTCGTCCATGTAGAACAAAGCTATACAACCAGCAATTCCTCCTCTAAGTTCATTGACAGAACGTTTCTGGCCACGAAGAAGGAATCCACATGCTTCCTGGATGTATCCATATAAAAGGATTGTCAACAAAAAATCTTTGACAAAACACACTTAGTCATGCAAATTCAGGCCATGACAGCTAAATTTGGATTTAAGAATTAATTGTAAAAATGCTGACTTTCAAGAGTTGAGGAACGATTCAAACTACATACAAGAAAATTATGAATTATCTTGAAAATTAATGCTATTTCACACGACTCTTTAGAAAACCTTTTGAACTCAATGCCTCATAGCAGACCCCAAAAATAAAATAAAAGGTTTAGATAATATACTGAACCAAAATATTTCTAGATTCATAAGTCCATGCAAATGCAAGATTGAAATGATACCTGTCTGTTGACAGCTGGAAATTGGCCGACATCGGTCCAAAAACATGACACTGCTGATTGGCTTCTATATTATCTATCAGAAGAGTTAAGCCAGCCAATTTGAAGCAAGCATCCAACACAATATTCCCCGGATAAACATGTCTTGCACTACTTTCCGTTGCAAGATAAGCAGGTTCTTGCACCGCCTTCTCATAAAATGTACTATGTGATTCTTGACATGAGAATTAGATCTCAGGGGAATAGATAGAGATGCTGGGCACGTAGCACATTCCACATATGCCAGACTGAGAACTATGGAGGACTTGTCATTCATCTGAGAAAACAGGGGCTCAAACTTCTTGTTGCAATTTTGCAGCAAATTGTTTTTATCAAAGGTTAACCGATACTGGGACCAGAACCAGTGCTGCAATATGAAGGGTATTTTCTGGAATAGCATCTGACATCACAATATTCATTCTCTGAGTCAATGATCTCAATTTATCACCAAATCCGCTTGTAGGTGTTACACAGGCACCAGTACTGTTCAAAAGGTCTGGTAACTTTCCATTTAGCTCTTTCAGCTGTTTGTAATGCATGAACTGTCTATGCAGCATATAAGTTGATGAAGCACACTCATAATCCAAATCAAGGTTTAGTTTCCCGACTGTAAATCTACATTGCTGAAACCCACTTGCACTTTTGTAAGGATCGATGACATATGACTTAAGTTCGAAAATAACAGAAGGCTTTTCATGATGCATCACACCAGATTCATTGTATACAGTGCTAATTACCATCCATTCCCTCCATAGTTCCTCCATACCACTCCCTAAACAGTAGTGGACGAACCATCACTGTGGGAAAATTCATCAGGTTGTTTTTCGAAAATGGGTGCATACTAGCAGAATCACTCCAGAGGATCATCTTTGAATCAGTATCTTCGCAAACTCTGATGTTTTAAAAGATGAATTCCTACTAGTTTTGTTGCTATTATCCGCGCGTAACAACTTTGGACACCAGCAAGGGAAGTCTTCAGTTCCCCAACTACGAAAAACAACGATTGCATGGTGCAACCAGCTGAGTAAAGTAAGCATGATGATTTCATTACAAGATGCATCAAAGGTAAATCGCGATGACTCTTCCTTCCGTTTTTAACCTTTTTATACTGGTGAAGTGATCAGCAATAGGCAACAAGATTACGGAGAGTTCCCCAAGGTGGATACTGAGCTGAAACTCCATGTCTGAATCATGAGAAAAGCCATGAAAAATATTTCCGCTGGAACTACGTGCTTTTTTTCAGAATCCCTAGTTCTCCACACTGACCAGAAATGAATACAAGAAACCTCCATAAACATAAAATAGGAAAGAAAATTTTCATCATAGAAGAAACCATAAGTGTTTTTGATGGTTCTTGCTCGTTCTGTTGCTGTGACATGGTAAGTTTTGAACGAGCAGCACGCCGTGCTCTAGCAATAGCTTCTACAGGAATTTTCTCCTCCAACTCAAGAACATTTACCCAGTGATCTCTGATAGCTCCCAACATTTTCCTGTTCCTTGACACCCTACTGCAATTCTTCTTTATAACCTTGTCATAGGGATATCCGACTAATGATAGCAGCAACACATACGCATGAACATAAGACCGCCAGAAAGAAGCACATTTTAAGGCCTTGCTTATAGAAAATCGGCGGCCCACTATTGAGTTGTCAAGCTTTTGCGCAGCAATTTGCCAGAGCTCTCTGCCACTCCTAATCCCGTAGTCTTCCTTTTGACTTGCAATATCCAATATTACCATCAATGAAGGAATAGCTTTTGGTGAAATTTGGCAGCATGCGTTGGGGACATGGATGCTAAAAGCAGCAAGTTGGAGATTATTCAGTTTAACACAAGCAGAAAGCCAGTGAAAGATGCAGTGCCATCTGTACGATCATTCTCCTTCAGCATAAACTCAAAATCATCACATTTAACAACAAGTTGATTCTTCTTTGTAGATGATATAGAAGACCCAACTAATCCTCTGAACAGAGAACTGCGAGAAAGAAGCTCAGGACCAAACTGTAAGTCAGTTGCCCTCAATACCAAAACATGGGAGTCATCAAGATATCGAACTTGTATCGTGATATCATCAATCCGCACCTGACTACAGTTTAGCAGTGCACTGGAAAATACTGAGGCAACCTTATCTTCCAGGGAGCTAACTAGACCTTCAATCATCTCATGCAACATTTCACCCTAACAAATAGTACAAGGCACAGCTTTTGATCAAAAAATCAGCAAGCGTGCAGTAACATAACAAAAATATGAGTGTCAGTGAAGATCAACACAGAAGGAACTTTGCATACAGAAATATAAGCGTGCAGCAGTCTATCTGAATGACTGATTAGTGTAACCTAAGTTGTTGGCAATGCACAAGCACACAAAGCAGGGATCACAGTTCTGTAAGATGATCACGACCTACTTGGCATTTACTAGCAAAACACATACACAGAGCGGGGATAACAAAACCACACATGTTAACTTCTTTTTTCAACAGTAACATTTTTGTTCTGTCAAAATGCTAGTGTGTGCACATGTCCTTATCGCAGAGAATTTGCAGGAATTACTCACGTTAGAAGGAAAAAAGGCCGAAAGACTAAAGCAAATGGGGGCGTTGACACGCTAATCTGACTGTGGGTGCTTTGTGATCAACAGTTGTTTCTCATTCTACAGAGCTTAGGAATAGAAAACAACACTTGTAGCTGGGATAACGCGAGCATGAACTTGGTACCTGAGGGTCCATTGATGCAACCACTCTCTTCTTCTCCTTGGTGACCCATTCCTTGATGTCTGGCCGCTGCCTCCGCGGTGCAGGCTCCCTTCAAAACACACAAACAAAACAGCTTCATGCCCATGTAACCCAGCCAGCCCATGTAACCCAGCCATCCCTTTCGTGCTAAGATAGTATCGTACGAACACAATGCCATATCGAGTGAAAACAATTCAAGAGCGTGATGAATGATGCATACTGCCTCCCCGACACTACGAGTACGACCACTAGTGCATTGCCACGATCGCAGGCGGGGCAAGGCATTGACAAATTACCTGAGGGTGAGGGAGACGTGGACGCCGCGCAGGACGGCGGAGAGCGCGGGGCGGCCCAGGGCGAAGCGACGAGCTCGACCTCGGCGACAGCTACGTGGTCGACCGTGGCGGGGAAGGAGTCCGGGGCGGGGACGTGGAGCTCGAGGCCGCGCGCGACGGCGCGGCAGCGGAGCGGGCCCAGCTCCACCCGCAGCTCCCCCGGGTCGGCCGCCAGCCACGGCCGGAGCGCGGCCAGCAGCCGCGCGCGGGCCGCGACCGCGAGCCCCATCGGTGCCGGGGATGGGTTGGTCTAGGGATCCATGGATAACTAGGAGGCGGAGGTGATCGGGGTTTCGAGTGGCGGAGGCGAGGGAGGGATGTCCGGATTGGAGCGGTTGGGGATTTGGGGGGCCGGTTTCCGGCGCTAGCTGCTGGGTTTGTCTCTCTCGCGGAGGTCGGCAGGAAGGGGATGGATAGGTGACACGTACGGTGCGCTCCCTCCCTCCGGCTTTGGGCAATTTATCGTGTTTTCATTCATTTTCCTTTTATTTCATGTCAAAATAATTGTTTTTAGTTTCAAATATGCAACTTGTGATATTCTTTCGGTACCACTGATCCTCGTCCGAGAACTCTAAGGACGCATTTGGTAACTCGCAGCAAGCCATCCTGCCGCCGTATGGATGCTTGTCCGAGCTTTCGGGTCAGGCCCCCAGCTGCAAAAGGAGTCTAAAAATTAGGCCCGTAGGAAATGGCCGAATCGGCAGTCCCGTGGAGTCAGATCTAGTGGAGCGCAAGGGTGGCACGGGACAAGACGTGTCCATTCGACAACACAAGCTTCATCGGCATGTCGCGAGCACCGCGTCATCCCGTCTTACTTGAGGGATTCGTTAATGGTGGTAAGATCATCTCTACCCCTCTTATACCTCGTATGCTTCGTAGATCTCTGGATCGATGTCGATTTATCTGCTTAGCATGACATGCAAGATAGATCTAGGGTTCAATGTGAGTAAAAGTTTCGATCTTTTGGTCCTGTTCGCCGGCCTGGTGTAGTGCTTTTTAGTAGGGCTATGCTGGTAGCAAAATCATCTATTTGCATTATGATTTCGTTCGACTACAGTTAGAAACGAACATATTTGAGTGCTTTTGTCTGATTGGGGCTTCGATATGTGTATCTGGTGTTCGGCTTAGGGCGAGCTCTTCTTCTCCTCCTATAGCAAGTAACAAGGTAGTGTCACTGCAGCTGAAGGCCCAATGAAAATTCCCGATGGCTTATTTTGTTTAGTTTGGTTGGATTTAAGATTAGATTAGGTTTAAAGTTAAAATCTAGCCCTAAAGTTGTTTTAACATATGAACTGAACTGAACTGTTGTTTGGCGCCATGATTAAAACCAAAATCCAGCATCGTGTTATTCTTTCAAATTTTCAAAATAGAGTGAATCTGTTCTGCACGATGCAAATTGCAAACTGTAAAACTAGTTTCGGTACCTCAAACTGGTTTTAAGAGCATCTGTAGTAAATCTCGAAACCCAAACTTTAAAACCAGTTCTAGTTTTGGTTCCCCAAAACTGGTTTTACGGTTTACAACTGCATCACGCAAAGCAGGTGTATGAGAAATTGATACTAAAAAAATCAAAAACGAACTTGACGCTAGATTTTTATTGATCACACATAGGTCATACACCAACCCAACATAGTTTATATTAACATAGAACTAGATTTTTAGCGGAAACAAAGCCAAAACTAGCCATAAAACGAAACCAAAAGTCCTTCTGCACGCCGCACTATTTGTCCCCGTGTGAAAGGATCGTATGACACCTAGATGGGGGGTGAATAGGTGCTACTTTAAATTTTAGTACTTTTTAAAAGTAGGCTTGACACAAAAGGTAAATTCTCTAGATATGTAACTACGGTTAATTTACCTATATGACAAGCTAGCAACTAAACAAGATACACAAGGTAAAGACGGTAAACAAGGATAGAGGTAACCGAAGTGAAAGCACGCGGAGACACGGATGTATTACTGAGTTCCTCCTTTTTAGGTGAGTACGTCTCGTTGAAGGGGTGTGAGCTCACCACCACAGGCTTGCTCAACGCTACAACAGGCTCACTCTATTCTCCAATGAACCGCACCACAAAGGATTGGTTCACCTTCCACTATTGGTTCCCTTCGAGGCGGAAACCGAAGCCTTTACAACAACGATTCGGGGCACACACCCACAACTGAATTGGGGGCTCCCGAACAGCTACAATCTATCACAAGAATAACAAGTGAGTATAACAAGGACCTAGGTTTTCCAAAGGGAAACCCTAACAAATGGTCCCTCAAGTGAATGAGGGGGAAATGTAAATCGGCTTGGTAGACTTGTAGATCGGGGTCTTCTCCTTCGGATCTCTGAATATGAGCTTGATTGGTTGGTGGAGTAGGGAGATCTAGGAGCTTGAAGCTTTGCTTTAATGGAGGAGAGAGAATCTGAAGCTTAGCCAAGCTGGAGGTAGGTGGAGGGGTATTTATACCCCCTCCCGAAATGTGGCCGTTGAAGGGGTATCTCTACTTCCTGTGCGAGCCCGTCGTTGGGCCCGGCTAGGCCGGTCTGGAATCTTTGGAGGCCGGCAGGGGGGTCAGACAAGCCGGCCTTGAGCCCGGCCTGGGCCGGCTCGGAGTTGGCAAGGAGGCCGGCCAGGCACCCAAGGCTGTCGGCCTTGAGCCTGGCCTAGGCCGGCTTGACGTTGACGCAGGAGGCTGGCAGGGCACCCGAGGCGGCCGGCCTTGGCCAGCCAGAACCTTCGTATAGGCATCTTTTTATCACGTCTCTTTCTCCTTTTGGGTGTGATGCACATTTATATGAATACATTTCAAACCTGCAACACTTAGCATCATATTAAAACTATCACTAGTGTTGTTATCTAACACACAAAACATAGAGGGATAAATAAATGTTCTTTCACCGTGCCGGAGTTCATGCAGGAAGATACGCTGTCGGCGCTCCTCCCTCTCCAACCGCCGTTGTTGTGCTGCTTGCTAGGCGGGGACCAGAGGCCGCGCGCGAGATGTGCTTCCTTCATCACTTTAGCCCATCGGGCGGCCGAACACCACCGCTTCTTTGCGTGATAGGCAGAGCGCAGCGACTGCGCTGTAGCAGCTCGTCGTCGTTTGTGATTGCGGCGAGCTCGTCTGCATCGCCGTCGGTGGTGGACTCGGTGAGGGAGCAGGTCGATTCATCGGAGTCCTCGGAGTACACCTCTTCGAAGGCGATGTCCTCCAATGGCGGCAGCGACGACCCCGCCGCATCGCTTAGGCTGGCATCGGCCGGAGGAGGTGCACCGCCAAGGACCCCGCCGTATCGCTTAGGCTGGCATCGGCCGAAGGAGGTGCACCACCAAGGTCAAGACCGTCCGGTGTCCTGATAAAATTATCAGAGCCGAATCGATATCCTGTATATCGGCCGAAATTTTCTGGGCCCGGTGGCTTTATTGAGGATCTGCTAGTAAGGTTGCACGTAGCTCTGAGCAAACTTTACTGGCGCAGATGGTGAGAACCGCGAGTGGTTGCGTGTCTGATTCTCGTTGGTGCGAATATTCCAGTTACCGCCGCCGCCCCTGAGAACGTATCCTGTGAAACGGGCAAATATGTACACCCGGTGCACCCATCTCCGGTTTAGCACCAAAAAAGTTTTCAAAAAATCTGAAAATAAGTCTGGACATTGACATAACATAAATATACATCGTCGCAAAAATTCAAGTCTAAATCTGAAACACAACATCAACGCTGAAATTGACAAATTTGTTATCAATATTGACAATGGGCCAAATTTAGAGCCCAACTACATTGTGGCACTATTCATTGTCAGATTTATCAATTTTATTTTATTACCTGTGTTATGAATTTTGATTTGAAATTTTGTGACATGTTAGATATGGATAGTACCAATGTCCGAAAATTTTTGCAGATTTTTTGAAAACATTTTAGGTGGTCAACTAAAGGTGGTTGTACCGGGTGCATAGATTCTCTCGCCTCCCCTCTCATCCAACGGATCTGTTCCCTGGCCGACACCCCAACCTGCCGCACCTCCATTTCAAACACTCTCATTCCCCTCCTCCACCCAGCGGCAAGCACCATGGCGAAGCGCAAGCAGAAACCCTCCACCCCTGCGGCGGGCAGCACCAGCACGCCGTCGAAGGCGCGGATACGCCCGCACCACGCGACTCCTCCTCTCGGCTCCCCCTCGCCGCGGATCCCTTCCCGGTCATCCAGGATCCGGGACGAGGACGAGGACGCCTGGAGGTTCAAGACACCGGGGACGGGTAGCCGCCGCCGCCGCGACGAGGGCGACAACGGAGATGTCCGCCGGTCTGTGAGGGCTCGTGCGCGCCGTTCGCCGCGGTGTGCCTGCCAGGATCCGGAGCACCCGGCTGCGCTCGAGGTAAGCGTGAACCTGTTTCTCGGTTGCGGAAATGGGGTGCTTGATCTAGGGTCTACGGGACACCATGTTTTCTACTCCCTGCGCACTGTAGTAGTTGTCTGAGAAGGAGATGGCGTGATTTAACCTCTTTGTTCAGGCCTCCTTGAGCATCTAGACCACAAAACCCAATTTCCTCCTCCAAATCGGTCGCCATTTCTTGAATCTATGGGGATTTCGTAGCAACGACCAGCTAAGCATAGTGGTAACATGTTCCAGTATGCCATGCTACCAAGTAAAATCCTGTTCTACTTCTCCAACAAAAGATTAGTTACTTGCTCGTATGTTCTATGGCACTAATTGTTTGTTCATCATTCATATGCCTCTTTATTTTTATATATCCATTTCATATGCCTGTAAGATCATCATATTAATATGCTTGCCAGTTGGGAGGCTTGATTTGTTTCACGGTTGGCACCTTATTACAGTTACATCATGGTTTATCAATTCATTCAGTTGACAATTCTCTTGCAACTTTTTTAACAACATAACGAGGCAAACAATGTTTTAAGCTGTTTGTTGCAGGAATGCGAAGTGAGGGGTCACCAATCAGCGATTATGCCTCTTCAGAGATCTGCACGGTCCCATCGAGGTGATAAGAGTCTGAGCAAGATATCAGTGGCGAAGGGAAGTTGCAGGAAACAGCCGCCGCGGACACCGAATCTCCGGGACATTGCCCATAGCAGGGAGACTCCAGATGCTGATAAGAGAGACAACAAACGAGAGAATCCAACAGGGTGTAGCCAGAAAAGTGCTGCATTAAAGTTCTTAGCAAGGATTAAAAAACACAAGGAGCTGCAGACATTGGATGAAGATTCCCAAGGTGTTCCTGCCAGGAGAAATACTGCACATGCATCTTACAAAAAGAGTGAGATGCAAGAGCCAAAGCCCAGTTGTTGTGAGGAGCCGACAAGAAAGAGGAAGAGAGACATGGAAAGAAAGCAGGCATCAAGGAAGCAAAGTCACCCGGCCCCCAAATCTGATTGTCAAGAAATTGCACCTATCACTGAACCCAGAAACATCATCCACAAGAAGAGTGGAAATGATCCCTCTTCAATAGTGCAGCCTAAAATTAGTGATGATACACCGATGAAGACCAAGGAATGCAATGAAGAGCCAAGTGGGATTAAAAGAGGAGTACAGCAGCAGCTTTGTGCTTCAGATGATTGGACAGAAGAACAGGACCTGACATTGCGCCAGGCTTACTTCGCTGCTCGACCATCCCCACATTTCTGGAAGAAAGTTTCCAAAATGGTATTACTAGTCCTCCCATTTTGTTTCTTCAGTGGTTCGATCATATCTTCGTGGTTACAATAGCTGTTTGATACTTAATTGCAGAAGTTCCCTTAAGAAAGCATCATTCTGCATTGTTGTTTTGGCTTCATTAATAGTAATAGAAAACAATGAGAATGCTGCAGTTAAAATGTTATTCTCGGAAAACGTGGAGAACTCGTAAAATTTACAAGGGTTTGTAATCATGGTGAAAAAGAACATTTCCCACTCAATTTGTTTTTTAATAGTGAATGGAATGCTTTGTGTTTGTAATTTTATAGAATATACAATTTACTGAATAGGCGCCCGAGAGCTAGTAATTTTCCTTTTAAAAAAATGATAAATTCCTGTCAAATAACGAAATACAAAAAATATGGCAATGGTTACGAAGTAATTTGTAGGTGCAGGAAAGTGGCACTAACAACTGGAATAAACTGTAAAAGGTAGTGCGATGATGCTAGTTACTCCCTCTGTTCCTGATTATAAGATGTTTTAACTTTTGCATTGTAGACTACATACCAAGGATTACGAGTCGACATGTCGCAACTTGTCGCTCGGGTACCGACAAGTAGACAAGTCGCGCGACAAGTCGTGACTTGTCGCAACTTGTCGCAACTTGTCGAGGTTTTGAACTTGTCGCTGGGGTACCGACAAGTAGACAAGTCGTGCGACTTGTCGCGACTTGTCGAGCGACACTTAATCCTTGCTACATACGGACTAAAATGAGTGAATATTCACACTAAAACATGTCTAGATGTATACGAATCTTAGAAAACTGAGAAAAGCCCAAACATCTTATATTTTGAAACGGAAGGAGTAGATTATATTCTTTCTTCTCATCACATGTTAACACCAACATGGGTATGGAAAACATGCTCATCAGAACATTGTTCATGTTGCTAGTTACATGATTCGTGCAAAAAACTATGCTGTGGGATTAGATTGCTAATATTTCGGTTCTGCTCTGCAAGCGTTGTCTCAGATGGAGTTGGTTTCAGCCATTTCTAGCGATTATTTTGTCTTTACAACATGTCATGCCAGATAACGTGTCACTGCTTTGACTATCTATTCTGTAGTTAGCTGAAGGAATTTAGTGGTATATTCCATAAATTACTCAGCATTTTCTAGGTGATTTGTTCCTGTATCGTTTTTGTTAGTTCAACAATTGTTGATACACATCCTTTCAGGTACCAGGGAAATCTGCTGAAGAGTGCTTCAACAGAGTTCATGCTGACCTTTCAACACCCACTCCAATTGCTCCACGTCCTCGAACAAGTAAAATACAGTTTTCCCCTCTTGGACATTTCACATTGTCTGATTCAAAATTTCCAAATCTCTTGGAACCTCTAGTCGGAAGACAAAAGACCGCCAAACAAAAGAGCCTAGCGGCACAGAAGACAGTGAGACATTTGCTGAAGAAACATTCCCTCATTGACCAAGCTCAAGAGGCTGACCACTTCTCTATATTTGAAACTTCACCATCTGCTTTACAGCTGAACATTCCGCTTGAGGATTCTCCTGAAACCCCTGATAATCATCTAAATTCCTTTTCTCTCCACAAGTACAGCTTGAGTTCTTCAGCACGCAAGAGACCGTTGTCAAGGTTAAAAGCCAAGCAAGATGAACCCAGTCCAGCGGTTCTGAAGCCTGTAAAGAACGCTGTTTTACACGAGAGGTACATTAACCAGTTGTCCCGAAGAGAGGTCGCAAAAAAACCTCGTAAGAAAGCTGCTGGCACCGAAACAACTGATCCTGAGGGGCCTCTTTTGGGGCAGCAAGCTGGTGTTGTGAAGGCTGCAAAGAATGCTCTCATGTCAGAAGCAACAGACTTCATATGCCAGTTCAAGAAGTTGCAAGCCAACTCCCTTGCACACGTTCTGGAAAACTGTGATGATGTGGAAAATTTTGTGTAGTGTCATACTAGTGGTTCCAAGCTGCTTTTAGCACATGTGCTTGCCCCTCAATGTTAAATCAGCTGGACAGAACATTATCAACTAACTTTAGTTAGCAGCGTAAGACAGCAAGATACAAATACCAGAGCTCTTCTAGATGCATATTGTCTCAAATAGTCATTTTTCACACAACAGCTCAGTGCGTACAAGAAAGTTACATCAGTTTCATTCTAGACGTTGTTTAACACAAAATTATATAGTTTGTAAGTCCTCAAATAGTTCTAAACGTACGAAGGTTTTGATTTCAACAAAGATCAAGCAACAGAATACATCCGATGCTGGTTAATCCAATCCATTACTCAGCTATGTCAGTATGATCACAGATACTACTGGTACACAAAGTTATAGGTGTGTGTCGCATGGAGCTGAAGAAGTTGTTGGTTTTACTTCGCTTTGCTGCGGACACAAATCCATGCACATACACGAAGCTATGCATTTTCTTTGTTCGTTTTTCCATGAACCGGTTGACAATGGAGGAAAGTTGTGTTATTATGTTATTGCCAGGTATAATCGAATCCTTTATTGTCCATGTAGAATCTGTTACATTATTGTTCCAACAAATATTTTCCTGAATGATTTCGATGTTACCGAGGAGGCACCTTCCAATCATGAATTTCCTTAGGGTAGAAAATCAAAATTGAAATCCAGTTCTAATACTGACTCCCACAATGTCCAGAAACATAGATTGTAAGGAATTTTTTCTTGGTTTCAGGTTTGTCGTGTAGTGCTCGAGAGTTCTTTCTTGGTTGAAAGGTAAACACATATTTCATAATTTCAGCACGAACAAGTTGTTTGACATGTTGATAGATGCCTCGATTGCCGAAGCTGGAGTTTTTTTTGCAAAGCTATATCTCACGTTGCGCATCTTATGTTTTGGTTGACAGTTTTTTGTCCTCTGAAGCTTTGATCAAAAGCCGAAGCCTTGTAAGGCTGAACCAAATGTAAAATTATAGTCCTAGCCTGGTGTTACCGGAAGGTTTTCCCTTCTGTGTTAAGACTTTATCTCTCAACTCTCATAGTTTAAGGACTCTGGCTTTCTGAAACATAGGTTCACTGAGTGTCCACATCTAGTATTTGTTTGCTTCCCAGCCTCTGTTTCTGCACTATCCGCAAAACTGTGATATTCTTTACTATGTGATTGATCCATCGTCGGTTGTTATATATCTTCAGAAAGAGCAGATGATCAGCTACCTTCAGAGTGACTCTCTCAATCTTCCCTTATTTAGTTTTGATTTTTCATCTGGCTATGTTACATTGTTGCTTTCGCTTGCTTTGCCTACTCGGAGGGCTCGCACAAAGACACACCATCAAGGATGTGAAAATCTGAGATAATTGCTGTGACGTGTCAACGGTGGTTCTATGCTAGCTAGGTACAAGCATATAGCACAGGGATAACGTAGGTGGCCACAAGGATATTTGCTTTAAAGTACACGACCTTTTGAATTTGCCGCAACTTAATAATCAGACAAAGCATTCATCCTTGACTTGATTGACATTTTGCTGCGAGTCCTTATGCCAATCTTTCTTCCGGTCATGTTTGTGTTTTCCATGGGATTAGGGGATAGACCTTTCAGTAAGTACATAAACGCTATTTTTTGTCGAATGCTAATTAAGGTGGCATCATGTTTCTATTTAGGTCCTACTATGCTTAACCTTGAATCCCCTTCCTTCTGTATTGATTTTCCTTTTTCAATGCAATTTTCTTATATTATACTAATTAGGTTTTACAAGATATTCAACCAACCTTGTAGAGTTTATCTAAACATCTCCATGCGTGCTCTCAGGTGAGTTCTCTGCCTTTCGGCGGTGCGGCGCCCTTCGAGCCAGGGGCGAGAGGATAGTACTATCCTTCTTCGGAGGCTGAGGAAGGCGTGGTCTTCCCCCGGTGACCTACATACATCGCGGTGGTGGATGTTTAAGTAGCGTTTCTTTCTGAATTTTTGTGTAATGCTTGTTTTGCTCATTGCTCCGTGTCTCCGTATGACCTCGACTAGACCTGGCTGTATACTGAAATGCAAATTTTTTGGCCGTGGTGGGCACAAAGTACACACACAAGTTGCCGTTAATGACCTTCCAAATCTTCGTTTTAAACAAGAAAAGTGGGCATAAGAAACTGGCCAAGAAACCTAAGCTCTAATCCCCTTTAGGTGCACCAAATATGGACCATACAAACCATCATCCCAAACTCACATAGATTATTATGATCTGACAAAATGCCAAATTAATGTAGATTGTCTCACATGTATTGAGGGAACAATTCACACCGTTAATGCGCCCGGCTGATGTGTTGTTTCGTAATGGAGAAGTACCAAGGCAATATTTGCCTCATATGACCTGAGCAACTACCAACAGATGTTTAATAGTTAGTGTGACGGGAGTACAAACTTTATTGTAAATTTCATATGATCAATCACCACTCTTTATGTTACTTTTGTTTCCTTTAACCAATAAGCTCTTTTCTCCTTGCACACAAACATACTTTCAGGTTTGGCGGAAGATCATAAATTACAAGGAACCATATCTCTTCAGAATATACAAATTGCAATTGTGACCAATAAATAGTAGAATTGGGCCATAATATTTTCTTTATTGAATTTATATCATAAAGGCATTGAAACCATGTCCACTAATAGGTACAGAACCGCACTCAAGTCTTACAATGATACAAGTGAATATTAAACCAAAATTAAGCAAATAAACCTTCTAAAGGAAGACATTAATCAGCTCATTGCAACTGCTTTTTCATGTCGTGGCAGTTGTCATGTGTCACTGTTGTTCGATGTAAGGTGGGAGCACTCCTTGGAGAAAAGAGCTCAACATTATCAAGGCTCTCTCGGGCTGGAAGGATGGAACCATATGTCCAGCTCCTCTCACAGATAGAAATGTGAATCCACCGGAGTACTGCTGAACATAGCCTCCCACCTGCAAATTCAACCAGTGAAGCCATCAGCTAGTTTCGAGGTGAAGCATCATATATGTAGAACTAGTTTGGAAAATAGGAATTACCTCCTCCTTTGCTGTCCATGGGCGCCACGGAGTGGTGACAGGGAGGGCAAGGTCTTGGATAGTATACCTCGTACCCGGAAGCGGACACACAGAATCGAAATCACCACTGCAAAAATGTAGGAAAGTTAATTTATTACTCACTCTGTTCCAAATTAAGTGGCGCTGATTTAGTACAACCAAATTAAGTATCGTGGATTTAGTATAACTTTGTACTTAAGTTGTGACACTTAATTTGGAACTGAGGGAATACTGCAGTACTTGTCAAGTGTGTGAGAATATTCAGTCACAATTTCTTACCTGAATATCCAAACAGGAAGCTTGCTCTCAATCAAAAATTTGACGGTTGCTAGCATGGACATTGGCGCATCTTTCCAGTGCAAGTTCCTGCAAGAATGACATAATTTTTGTACGTGTGGGTGAAAAGCTAGACGAACTGGTAACGCGTTCAGTGATACACTGGCATCCAAACTAATTCATGGATGTAGCTTACGTGCAGCTTTCCCACTTGGTCGATCTAGCGTGGAAAGCGTTCTGCACCGCCGGATCATTGAGGTAAGCGTTGGTAGGATAATCGCTGCATGGATCATACCCAGGTAACTGCAATTTGACAAGACGAAAAAATAACGGTTAGACCAGTAATATTTTTTCCAAAAAATGTTGGATTTTCTTTTACAAGTTTCAAAATGAGTTGTTTTTTTGTTGACTTACGTAGCTACTAGGGTAATACGACCCATCAGGCCTGAAAAGGCAAACTGGAGCATATATGTTGTAGGCATCGATGTCGCCTGCTTGGAACGCGTCCAGCGCGCCGCCGCATGCTGTCCCTGATAGTCGACCACCACCCTCAACGTTGTCGAAGTCGCAGTTCTTGGTGACGTTGGCGTAGACCTCGTCCGACATCACCGCGTGGGTCCAGAAGAAGTCGACCGCCCCCTTAATATTCCTGTTGGCGTCAAGATACGGGTTTCCAACCTTCATTCACGACGAAATGAGACCAGTTGCTTATTATTATCATCGCTGTTTTATTAACCATATCTAGTTCGTATTAGTTCATCTTGTAAATTTTGACTTACCAGGATGCCCTGCAGGTTTACGATGGTTTTGTTGTTGTATGTGTTGTGGAGCAGGATGGTGGCGGCGAGCTCCGGCACGTAGTGGCCGGCGAAGCTCTCCCCGGAGATGTAGAAGGCACGACCCTTGTACTCCGGGAACCTCTCCAGCCATTTCACAAGGAAGACGTAGGCGTCATCGGCCGTTCTCTCGTCCCCACTGAGATCGTAGTCGGAAGAGGTGTTGGAGTAGGAGAATCCCACACCGGCCGGCGACTCCAGGAAGATCAAGTTAGCGACGGTGTTCCATGCGTTCACGTTCCTGGTCAGCGTTTTGTTGTCTTCGGACACGCGGAATGGGCCGAGCTCCTGCATCGCCCCGTAGCCGAGCGACGAGCATCCTGGACCTGTGGAAGTGCAGAGATAGATCAATTAGAAAGAAGAATCTCCAACTATATATATGCAAGTATCGCTGCAATACTGCAGAAATTTGTAGGAGAGATGTCCGACTATAAGTTCCAACCTCCGTTGAGCCACAGGACGAGTGGCTTGTCTGCAGCACCTTCCGGTGCTTCGACGAGGTAGTAGAAGAGCGCGCGGCCGTTCTCCTCGTCGACGGTCACGTACCCGCCGTACTGGTCGAAGTCGACGCCCTCCGGCTGCCCCGGCAACGCCGTGATCTTGTCGGCCGCGCTGTTGGAGACAGAGCTCTCCACGCTCAGGCTGCTGGCGACCCTGTCAGCTATGTTACGCACTTGGAACGTGTCACCGCTGCCGCTGCTCTTCCTAGACGAGATGAAGGCTTTGAGCTGAGCCTCCTGGGACGCATTGGCATGTGGCTGCAGCGCAGCAGCAGCCAGGCAAACGAGAAGCAAATAAATGGTCTTCATCTTGATGAGATTATGGTTGCTGATCTCTTAGATGAGAGATACTCCTTAATTGGCATGCAGGGTTTATAAACGCGCAGGAGGAGCTAGCACTTTGCAACAAGGGCTTTTGGACTCTTCCGTGTGTATGTGTATGTTCTGGGTGGCAACAGCCAGCCGGACAAGTCGATCTTGCCGGCTTGCAAGCAAGCTGTGCATGCCTGTATGTTTAAGTTCTCGGTTTTGGCTCAGATCTTGGGAGGATAATGTTTTGTGCTTCGTGAAGGCGGCCACGATTCGTTCAGCTGACAGCGAAAGGGGATTAGAATGTAGGTTTCTTATGCCCACTTTCTTGTTTAGAACGAAGATTTGGAGGTCACTGATGGCAACTTGTGTGTGTACTCCCGTGCCCACAATCGGCGGTGACAAATTTTGCATAGTGCCCGGTCACGAAACAGGCTTTCGCCCCGCTTTATAAATAAAGCTCAACCGGCCAAACCGATACAAAGTGGTGGGGAAACCCCCATACAAGCAGGTCAACAAAAAATCAGCAACCAAGATGGAGGCGAGCCACCAACTCGAAAGTCGAACAAGAAAACAGGAAAAACCACATCACGTGAGAAGCGACCTAGACTACCGGGCACACCGAAGACGAAGAAGCTTCACACCGAGAGAGTGGCATCAACGCGTTGCCCCCAGATGTACCATGAGCTACACGACGACGCCCCCAAGAGGGTAATGACGTGATGCGCCACCGTTGTCGAGCCCGCAAAGCGCGCTAGGGCTTTCACCCGGAACCCAGTCACGGCGAGGATCCACCGCAACGCCCCCAAGAGGGTAATGACACCCGAAGGCATCACCGTTGCCGGCGCCGAAGCGCAAAGCTTTCACTCGGATCCGTATGCACGTGCCATCTTAGGAAACAACACGAGGTCTCCAGAGCATGACCAGGGAGCCGCCGCCGAAGCATCGACACCAGGACCTCCCGCTGCCAATCCCATCGCCACCCACATGGCCAAAGGGATGACCACCACCGCTGTCATGCTGCCGCCGACGACACCCATGCAGCCTCTCCTTCCAGGGCCGCCGCCCCGGCATCCTCGAACTCAACCCTGCGTCACGGCATAAAGACCACCGCGAGACCGATGGAATGGATGAGGGGGGACGACGACTGATCCACACTCGCCTGGCTCATCCAGGTAGCAGGTGGACAACATAGGTGTAGCTCGCCTGGCTCACACCCCGCAGCCATCAACAGTCCGATCTAGGCCACCTGCCCGGATCAGGCCTCCGGCCGCACCGCAGCCAATCGGAGGGGACCACCTTCCACCGTCAAAGACGGTCGCCGACCGGACGCAGCAGCAAGTCCCGTCAGGCCCATATCAGGCCCGAATCAGGCCCAGGTCAAGGCCCAGATCAGGCCCGAGGGGTCCCGCCGCCGCGATGCAGCGCCATGGCTGCCGCTGCCGTCCACCTGCCAGATCCGCGCCGCACCTACCAGAACCACCACCGAGCTCGCCGTCATGGCCCCGCCGCCGGCAGACCACCGGGTCGAGAACGCCGCGCCACCCGAAGCCGTCCGCTGCCGCGAGGGCAGCCGCCGCCGTCCCCGGGTGCGCTCGTCCATGGCAAGGTCGCCACGCCGCCGATGGCCGCGCCGGCGCGCCCCTTGCCGAGCACACCGCCCACCCTGGCCGCTACGACCCGCGCCGTCGCCATCACGAGAGGGAGCAAGGGAGGTCCCGCCGCCGCCGGCACCACCCGGGCTTTGCCCGGCGGCGCGCTCGCCGGCGGCGGCGGCGGGGGGAGTAGGGGGGAGGAGGACTGGGGCGGCGCTAGGGTTAATCGCCTCCGTCGCCCGCGCGGGGGGCGACAGAGACGCGAGGAAGGGTAGTGCCCGGTCTAGTCGATGTCATATACTCATGTGGTGTTGTTTTTAGATCGAAGACATGACGCCCCAGCTTTATTTAGCAAAGCCACAACTGCTTGATAGAGAGCAATGAGAAAACAAGCATTACACAAAAAATCAGAAAAAGTGCTACTTAAACATCCAGCACTGTGATGTACGTCAGTGTGTAGGTTGCGGATGGAGGACCACGCCTTACTCAACTTTTGGTTTGGTAAACACTGACACAACGCCATATGTCGCCTCTGAAGAAGGATAGTAGTATCCTCTCAGCCCTGCCATGAAGGGCGTCGCACCGTCAAAAGACAGAACAGCTCATCTGAGAGCATGCACGGACTGATGGACATGTTTAGATAAACTCTAGAAGGTTGGTTGAATATCTTGTAAAACCTAATTAGTACTGGAATGAGGAATCTGGGACTTTACTAACTCGAATTAGAGGAAAAAAGGGAAGTAACAGCTTCTGTTTCAACTGTAAGCAGGAAATGCGAATAAGAGAAGGGTAGAAGAAGCGATCGCACATTTCCTTATTTCACAACAAATTTGACTCGTTAGATAAAACATTTCTTAGGTATTGCATTTCTTTGAAGAAAGAGTTGGTTCTACTATTTAAGACTTAAGAGGAAGTGATTTCCACAACTAGCAAATCTAACCAACCAACAAAGAAAACAAGTTAAGCAAGGAAGCCACCAAGTAAACCTTGAATAAACATCCCTGGCACGGTCACTTCTCTATAGAAAGCAGAAAAACTACAGTCAAGACTAGTCACATTAGTTAAACAAGTGAGTCCTGACATTCAATTCAAATAGAAAAGTAGTCACAACTCACAACTACGACAAGTTGCTCCAATAGGAAGGAGTTGACTTACTTTCAAGTTGCAGGATGTGGTTCTAGGCACTGAAGCTGATCTTATTACCTGGAAGGTCTGCCTATGATTGTCAGTTAATTGGAAGGATACATCAGCCTGATTTGGACAGGGTCTGGTCTCTAAGAGCTGAAGGAAAAGTCAAGTTCTTTGTGTGGCTGCTGCTGCAAAATAGAAATTGGACAGCTGACAGGTTGCTTGTTAGAGGCTGGCCTCACGATGAAAAATGCTGCTTGTGTGATCAGACGCTGGAAACCGCTGCCCATTTGGCTCTTCAATGTCCCTTTGCAAAAGAAGTACAAACTCGACAGGGTCTATCAAGTCATGGTGGCGCAGGATTTCTCGGCGGCCAAAGGATGCATGTGCAAGGCGAGATGCTACAACTTCAGTCTACATTATATGGCACATATGGAAGGAAAGAGGTCGGCACATTTTCCAAAATTTGAGACACACTGCTGCAGGTTTGGCCACGGTCATCCGAGATGAGTTGCAGATGGTCGATGCTGCTTTCGCTCCTCTAGTTACTTAGCTGTTTGCTAGATGTTCAGAGTTGAGTGTTGAAGAGCACTGCTCTGTAGTGTTTGCCCGTGTTGGTGGGCTAGTGTGAATGAGTGGTTGCATTATTTTTTAGATGTAACCTGTTGTATCTTGACTTTCTCTTCTATTTTAATGAATAAAAGCAGAGCTCCTGCTGTTCAGGTTCAAAAAAAAAAATCCTAATACAACAAGACCTTATTATTCAATGTAGAATTTCTACCGCTATAGGATTTCCCATCTTAACGGAGAATGGGTGCAACCCATCCCCATCTAGGATACCATATTACCATCCTGAATCTTTGGCAGTAGAGAAATGACACCATAGTGTAGCCTGAACAAGTTCAACCTGCCATGATACAACTCATGAAGCATTTCTTTTAGTATATCGCTCAAGAGGGGCCAAAAAGCTCTAAAAAGCTAACAAAGAAGCCATTTAAATCTAGAGCAGTATTTGGTTTCATGCTTTTGACCATCTTGTCTATCTCTTCAGTAGTAAATGGTGGAACGAGTGACTCGACATCCTCCTCTGACAATCAGCCATGGATACGCCAAATCTGAGGGTGTAAATGAACTATGCTTAAATTTAAAAGCCCAAATAAGGCTTTGTAGTATGAAGTGACATGATGTGTCAGTTTGCCTTAAGAGGACAGTAACCGGATCTTGCTTCTTTCTCTCGTTTTTCCATGGATTTTGACATTCCTACATGTTCCTATTTTTGTTATCACTTCTCAACTGGGGTAGTGTTTAGTTTTGAATGTCTCCCGATCCACAGAAAGCAATACAAGACCTATCTAATTTATTCTATATATAGAGGTTTCAAGCTAGCTTTTTTATGAATATGGCATTCAGTAGATCAAGTTAAATCAGGGTAAACCCACCTACTATGTGTCTATATTTGAATCACTATTACTTTCATTCCTAGCTTTATCATAATATTTTGAACTAGCCCAAAGTATTTCAAGTCAAACGAAGGTTGAACTACTTTCCAATCATAAAAGCAAGGAAAACGTGGGGGTCTGACATGTCCAGGTCAGAGATCGGATGTAGTTCCAGTTGATCCGGTTGTAGTAGTTGTAGTTTCAGGTGAAAAAAGAAATCAAGTAGCTGAAATCGTGGAATTCCTTACTCGATCACTTTAGCAGTCATCCTCCTTTTTTTGAAACGGGGGCAAAAGATTACCCCAATCTATTAATTACGGAACAGAGAATTGCCCAGTTAATTAACGGAAAACCGTGCGAAAACCGTCACATCAAAAACTCATGCAGACTACTCACAAAACATGCAACACCTAAAACAACAAATTCTCGACATCCTGAAACATCAAACTCTCGACACATGGATCACCACATCGAAAAGGAAACCCCTCTGAAGACACATGAACAAACACCTCAGGCATGAAAACTTTGGAAAGTTGAGAACCATCCATCAAGCAGCTGCAGACGCCTTCCTTGTAGCACCACTCTTATTGCTTATACTCTTGAGAGACTTCTACACCTTCTTAATTTTTTCACACGTAACCTTTCCCGTCAACAGGCATGCAATCTCCTTGCCAGATCCAGGGCTAGCCGCCTCCAAATTGACGAGTAAGTCACAAATCTCTTTTGCAAAAAGAGCATCAGCGTTAGATGCCACCGAACCTGCCTCAACAACCTCGACACTCAAAGATGGGGCACTGCATAACTCATGCGTGAGGACGCCAACATCACCCTCCAGCAGTGCTAGAGAGGACGACAAAGCCACCACCGAGGTCCCAAGCGAGTCCGCCTTCTGCTGCATCATCGACAAAGGAGGAGCACGCTCCACACACAACTCCTGTAGTTCAGGCATGAACTACATCACAGGAGCCATGATCCCAGAGGTAGCAATCACATAAGTTGGATAACTAAGGGGATTGATTCCTTCAAAGAATAATCCCCTTAGTTATCCAACTTGTGTTAAAATGGACTTTAATCTCTTCTAGAGACCGGAGCCAGACAAAGCTAAGACTCCAAGGTGGCAATCAAAATGACGGGTTAAAAGTGATAAAAACTTGTAAAAACCCGGTTCCTCGGGGAGGGTGAAACTAGAACCCCTGCCTATAACCTTTGTTTGTGTGGAATCTATTTTTCCTATTGGCAGATGGCTCTCAATTACTTTATCTTATTTCAATTCAAGATCCACATAATATTAATAATATAAACGTCAGGCTTGTTGTACCTAATCTCTTTATAGTCTATATGTCAAGCCCAAGATAAGGTCAGGGTTATTGTGATCTCTCTAACTGCTAGAATAAGGTTTTGACTGCCAATTGTGACCACACCCCGCAACCACTCAGTGATGTCGTTGTCAGGATTGCAACAAATTGTGCTTGACGAATGTCATTTTTAATTATTTCTTAGCTATAAATTTCATTTGTTTTCATTTTATGTTGTGATAGCACATAAAAGTATCCATCCTTGACTGTGATTGACATGTACTCACATTATGTTTATTTCATACCTCTTATATCTTTGTCTCGTACATGTATGAAATATGTCTCTTTACCTACTTGCTTGAGATAATAACAAGCAATTATTTGCTTGTATATGTAAATTGTTCATACACTTATTTATAATCAACACTTCTCCGCAAGCATTAACTTTTCAAATAAGGGAACGCTAAATGCAGCATTTATTTCCCATAGAGAAACAAGTGGTCTCAGTTGTTGAGCATCAAGAGGTCAAGGATGAAAGGTAGCCATGTGATGTCTACGCACGCTTCTATTCTTGTAGACAGTGTTGGGCCTCCAAGTGTAGAGGTTTGTAGAACAGCAGCAAGTTTCCCTTAAGTGGATCACCCAAAATTTATCGAACTCAGGGAGGTAGAGGTCAAAGATATCCCTCTCAAGCAACTTTGCAATTAAGATACAAGAAGTCTCTTGTGTCCCCAACACACCTAATACACTTGTCAGATGTATAGGTGCACTAGTTCGGCGAAGAGATAGTGAAATGCAGGTAATATGGATGATTATAAGTTGTAATTGCAATCTGAAATAAAGATGGCAGCAAGCAAACATGAGACAAAATGAGAGCAAACGGTGTTTCAATGTTTGGAAATAAGGCCTAGGGATCATACTTTCACTAGTGGACACTCCCAACAATAATAATATAATTGAATATATAAATATTTCCTCTTCACTATGCTACTCTGAACCATTCTCCCGTTGGATAGAAATACCAATCTACTGCGTAGGGCTACAAGAGCACACCTTAAAGTCTGAGTGAACAAACGCCATAATATCATAGAACACCAAGACCATCGTGTAGGGCTGCAAAAGCACACCTTAAAGTCTGTCTTCCACATTTAGGGAACCCCAATGTCACTATGAGCGCCCCAAAATAGTACTAAACAAACACCACAATTTTATAGTGAAAACCAACAAAAGAACAACTCATGATAAGTATTCCTGTAATCTTTAGCCTAAGAGTCACACACGGTGCGCAGACTGTCAACTTCGCACCATGGGACAAAGGTGACTCCGGAGATTACATTAATAAAACCACTTGAGTAGCATAATTCATAAGATAATGAAGAGTAACATCTATGGATTCAACTAGATTACAAAGCTCATGATCACATAAAGATCACACCATGGGAGAGAGAGATGAACCACATAGCTACCGGCACGAGCCCTCAGCCTCGGTAAAAACTACTCACACATGGTCATGGTGAGCACACTTGATGGAGACTCCGGAGGGGGAATGGAGGAGCCTTCCGGAGATGATCTCGGCGGCGTTTCCCCCCTCCGATCTTCTCCGGCGGCAGCCTTCTGTCTTCTGTTTCGTGGTTTTGTGTTTCTCCGCCGCCGCCTCGCGAAACTCCTCGGGGGACTATTTTTATAGACGTTTTTAGGTCAAGACGAAGCCATGGAGACGAAAACGGACGGCATCGGAGCCACGAGGAATAAAAGAGGTGGTCCCACACGGCCAAGGAATCTGGCCGCGTGGGACCATCTATTTTCTTCCTCGGACTTCCTTTTTCGCGGATCCTTGGCTCGTACGTCTTCTTATTTCTAAATATTGGGCCCCATAAAATATTAGGTCATTTGGACGTCGTTTGGTCCCTGAAAGTCAAAAACATGGAAAAAGGGGTTTTCTGGTTCTGCAGGGTTAATTCCAATTAAATGGGGAAACTGTGAATTATCCCCTAAAATCATTATAAAACATAAATATAACCCATATATGATGCAAATAAGTTGGAATATCAAGTAATAAAATGTAAAGTTCATGTATGCATTTTTCATGCATCAACATCCCCAAGCTTAACCCATGCTCGTCCTCGAGTATGAAGGTGATAAAACTAACATAGACTTTGTATTTTAATACTACCAAAGGATATCAAAGATGATTACTATTGCTACATAAAGTCAAATGATTCATTCTCAAAGGAGTAGCAATATACAAGATAGATTATAAAGTGATATCAAATATTCAATGAAAGGATGTTCAATGATAATTCACAAAGTGTAACATAGAAGATAGTACTATGGACCAAATGTATGCATAATGAAAAGTAAGAACATCCTATAATGGTCATATAGTATTCATGAAAATCTGAATATAAAAAGTGGACACTTTGGAAAGATATATAAATGAGTAGAGGTAAAGCATTGTGGCGCCCCGACCCGACTGCTATACAGTGATACTGTGTCTCCGGTAATCCGTTACCACCAGACACACTATCAAAGCATAATAGAGAGATCAAGACTTGTGGAACAACTGGCACATCACAGACTCTACGACACAAATCATATAGTTCAACTCTTATAATAGAGAAAGATAGCAAAAGACAACCAGAGGTCACGGACCCAACATTACAACAAGCGGAAGCGAAGTGTGTTGTTCTAAACAACAAGAACCAAATTATGGCCTAAGAGGCTTGCAAATGAACATCCAGCGCCAGCTGTTCCGGGATGTCCCAAGCTGCCACCTGGGAACCCCAGACTACTCGTCGACGTCCACAAAGAACCCACCTTCGAGGTCGGTGAAGTCCTCCTCTGAAACAAAACAAACGACGTTGAGTTCGACGAACTCGCAAGATTATATATAGAGCATTAGCTCGATGAAGCTTTCAAAGTCATAGGGCTGTTTTGCATAAAGCTGATTTTATTTAGGGAAAACATAACTCAATGGCATCGTCTAATCAGAATACTTTTACAAGAGGGGTAAGAAGTGACTCTTTTCTTTGATCACTTTTCTCATCATCCACCATCATCGACCACTGTACCTGTTCATCAAAGGCACCTCCCCGAATCACCCTCGAGGAAGCTCACCTTGCATTTGTGAGTGGTACCTCTAGTACCCAGTTTTTAATCATTCCGTTAAAGTTATTCTATGATCTTACCTTCACTTCCCAAGTTCGTCCATAACCGCGGACACGGCTTTTCGAAAAGATTTATCCCTGCAGGGGTGTACAAATGTTTGCCACGCGTACCGTCCGGCCCATTACCTGATCATTAGCTCTCTTCCTTGGAAAGCCGGCTGGGTGGGAGCGGTGTCGACTTCTCCCTCGTTAAGGACTTTCCAGGATCATCAGTGGCGGTAGGACAAGAGGTACCTCCAGCACCCTGTCCCGCGGCCACTCATTTTCCTAATACCATCATCCTCATCTCAGTTCATCCCACCATCATCACGCACGCGCAAATGGAAGCCCGAACTAGAGGACCCTGGCTAGCCCCGCTCGAGTTATTTAGTCTATGAGGGTGCCTGCACTGCGAATGCATAGGCCTCACGCATGGTTGCACGCTCAGTCTTGGTTCAAGAGGTATAGAACTCGCACCTAGGCGGCGAGAACGAGATAAAACACCACAACCACAGTGGCCTCTCATACCCACCTTTTAGCATCTTATTACCTGTTACCACAATTCTCCACCATCATTCTCATCTCAAAAATACCTGGTTCCAACATGAATTATCCATCGCACCGCTATGCAATTACTAAGCATGGCTAAGCATCAACATAGCATAGTAAGTATCTCGGGCCAACAATACAAACCTATGGATATAGGAGGGAAACAAGTAAATGGCATAGGGAACTTAATGCAACTATAGGATACTCTAATCCAAGCAAATTGACATTTGGAACCGCATGCAATATTATAGTGGAGAAAATAGTTGCGTAAAATAGGATAAGACATGCTCAGAGGGGGGATTACGCTTGCCTTGATCAAGGTGCTGGTAGTACGGATCTTCGGGGTATTGTGGAGTAACCCCGGCTGCTTGATCTAACGAAAAACAAACATCGGGAGAGAACAATCAATCACCACACATATGCTTAACGAATGCAATGCGCAAACACATGATGACATGACATTTTAAATCCCGAGACGAGGATGATGCAACTATTCCGATTAAACGGAGTTCGGGTGCTTAGAGGGGCGCATCCCGGATATACCGTGAATTTAGGTCATGAACAAACTTCACTTGTTGATTAAGGAAGATGGAACCCTATGTTGCACTTGGATATAAGATGTTATGATCAGATGATGCAATGCAGGGTATCGGTGATTTAATAGACATGACAACCATTTAAACGGTTGGTTCACACATCTCCGGACATTCGGGGATATTACCCGCATTTTATGATGCTCCGAAGAAAATACAAGTTAATACATTTTATTAACTCTTTTTAATGATGCTTGGTGATTAGTTAAACCAAACACAACACCAACACTTAACCAAACTAGGTAGAAAATAAAAAGGAACAGCAACATTTTAGTACTGGGCATTTTCGGAAAATCCGATATTCCCTAACTCGGAAAATCCGAACGATTGGCTCCCTCCAACTTTTGGCTAAGGACCAGAGAAGAAAGCAGCACTGGCTCACTTCGGAAATTCCGATCCTTTCAAGCTCGGATTATCCGATCATCAGCCAGGTTCGAGAATTCGGCTAAGGAAAGAAAACGCCACACGCACTGGTTCCCATCGGAATTTCCGGTTCGAAACGACCCGGAATATCCGGTGAACGAGCACGGCGGGCTACGGCGAGCTGCAGCGCGGAAATCGAACCTCGGCTCACGATTCGAACGCTAGGAGGGCAGGGGAGGTTCAGTAGCTCACCCTGGTGGCGTGGAGGTGCTCGGGTGGACAGGGATGGACTGGAACGGCGGCAATCGACCGCGGCGGAGCTTCGGCCGGCGGCGGGAAGATGGAGATGGAGGGCTCGATTCACCGTGCTCCGGTCGATTCCTTCAGCGGGGTCGTAGAGCACGACACGACGGAACTTGTGGCGGTCCTAGCTCGGCTTGGGGAGCTCCCGAACGTCGGTGATGCGACGGGGACGGCGAGCTCGGTGGTGAGCTAGTGGGGAGAAGAACCGGGGAAGAGGGAGCAGGTGCGCGAGGAGAGAGGGGGAGCAGGTGAGGTCGTGGGGGTCGTGGGGGTGTGCTCCTCGCAGGGAAATAGCAGAGAGGAGGGGGCCCGGGCGCGGCGTGCTGCACGGCGACGGCGCTGTGGCGCCAGTGCCATAGCTACAGGAAGAAGACGCGAAATTGCAAAAACCCCCTGCACTTTTAAGTTCATCACAACCAAGTCCTTTTCCCTTTTAAAGTATAAAACCTTTTAAAATCAGCAGCTTCAGTGATTTAATTTAGGCACCAAAACATTTTCAAAAATTATGAAATAATTTGTGTAGCCTTTTTATATCATGTGGGAGCTCCACAAAAATTGGTGCCTCCAAATAAAATGTTTTGAACCACTTTTGTTTAGAAAGGTTGGATAAGGCATTTTGCTCAAATTTCAAAAGTGTTGCTCCTTTAACAATTTGGAGCATGTGCAAAATATTGTTTTGGAGCTCTTGGAACTTCCTTGACAAATATAAGTTGTCAAGCCTTGGTATTTTGCAAGGTTGAGTGCCTTCATTAATTTGAAATTGGTTGAAACAAGTTTGGCATTTGGTTTTTGAATGTTGCCAAATCCACCACAATTCCCTAGCAACAACACAATTCCCTAGCAACAATTCCCTAGCAACAACATGATGCATGGATGCCATGATGCAAGGAACACAAAAGCGGAAAAATTACACGGGTTTTTAGTTGCTTAAAACTTCGGGCTGTTACAATTCTACCCTCCTTACAGGAATCTCGTCCCGAGATTCTAGAGTAGGAAAGAGGGAAAGGTTACGACGGTCTTCAACGGTCTTCTCGGTGCAGATTGATTCAGCGCATCCTAAGATCTTCATCGGCTACCCTTCAAGGTCATCATCCAAGTACATCATAGGAAAGGAGGAAACCTCTCCGGGAGGATGGATCTTTGTAAGGATACAGCGACCGAGTACCTCCTAGTAGAACTTTGGATTAGACTTCAAGCATCCCTTGATTTGACAGTTAAGAGACACAAGCGTGTGACGGGAGATTGATAAGGAGTTTCCAGCTGGTAGACAACTGTTTCTCAAGGATTCAGAATATGAACTTTGCACAAGGCCTTGAATTTCTGAAGACGAATGCTAAACAAGATTGCAACAGATGAGGAGGCAACTTCCACCAAACAGCTTGAGTAGAACTTTCCTCACGGAGGAGCATTTTAGATCACTGGAGAAGGATCGGAAGCTAGACATGGAGAACTTCAGAAACTCCGCAAACGTTAGTATTGGGAACACTTCTTGATTTTCCAGACATCGGGTCAAGCTTCTTGGGGATCACCAACTATCGTTCCTGATTGAGATTCAGATCTGGTCAGGTGTAGAGATACTTCGGGGTCAACCTGGATGAATAGGAAGTCTTTACACGGGATACCAACAGATTACAGGGGCTAGGAACCCCAAGAGTTGGACTACAAGGTCAAACTCCAAAGGAGGAACGAGATTGCAGAACTCAAGTATTAGCAACTTGTCAGAGGACAGCTGCCCTACTTGATTTACTTGCAACGAGACACGATTAGTCCTTGATGAGAAACACCATAGAAGACCAAGAAGTTCTCAGACTTCCTCTCTTTCTGGAACAATTCAACCAGTGGCTTGGATGCATAAACGAAATTCTCAAGGGATGGAGGTAACAACATACCATTCCGAGAATATCCTACACATGCTTGATCGAGTTGAAAGGATTCCGAGGAAACCAGACACTTCACTCAGATCCACGGCGACATCTTTCAGCAATTGCGCGTGAACCAGGGAAAGTCACTTCTAACTCCAGAACACATACTTTGTGAGACACAAAGTGAGTTCCAACAATTTTCCAATGCTAACGCCCAATATCCAATATAAATCTCCTCAAACATGGAGAAGATAGGTAGGTAGTTGACGGGCTCAACAACAAACTTATCCAGATACTCCAAGACGGTAGACTCATATTTCACCAGAACGAGGCATAAGTATTGGTCAGACTAACACATTCAGGTAGGTAGGTCTGAGTTTGATTTGACGATAGCCCAATTCAAATCAAAGGATTTGGAGGTTCGCATATCCAGAGAGGAGATACCACCTCGCTTCAACACGGACAGACTAGACATCCCTTTATGAAAGAACTATTTCGGGATAGAGCTCTTGTCTTTCAACTCTCCAATTTGTTTAAGCTCAACCGAATAATTCTGGACATCCAGCACGATTTTCTTGGAGAAAGGAGTTGTTCAGAGAACCAGCTTACTCATAAGCTCAACATCACGGTCAGGTGACAACCTGGCGATACCTCTGGGAAGACCTCCAGAGTATCACGATCCGCATATAGGATATCACGATATACCGGTGGATCTTGAGTTCAAGAGAGGATCATGCCTTTCAAGGCACAAGGAGGTGGTCTTGGGAGCTTCGGCACGAACCTAGCTCTTTGACCGAGGGAGTGCATCAGAGCCAACTGACTTGGTAGCACTGTCAAACTCAGCTTATTGATCGGCTAACCAATCATGATAAGAAGGACAAGGAATGTCCCTGGATTTCCGCACAGTAAGGACTGCTAAGATTATCCGATAGCCACATCATTGCTCACGACTTATCCTTCTCGAGTAACAAATCACTCGGAACACGGAGAGTAACGAGGAGTAAGAGCATCACTTCATCAAGAGGATCATGACACTCAGCACGACCCCTTGATATAAAAGAGTGTGACACTCTAAGGTGGAGCAGCACAAAAGCTAGACACGGCCCTTATTCTGCGGATTACAATACTTTGACCTGGTCCAAGAAGTGGACAAGGTACTGGAGTTTGTTTCTCCTAACAAGACGAAGTGGAAAGTCTTGACGGATCAAGAGAGTGACTTGCATCGGAACATACCAACGCACGGTAAAACTTTACTGTCAACAGACAGACAAAGGTCGGAAAGCAGATTAGAGTAAGAAACATACTCAGGAGAAATCCTAAGATGTTGAAGATGCACCGGTTATTACTCAATTGTGATAACCATGCCCAAAAGGAGAGATCCAGCAGAGTCATGGACATAGATGGGGGACTCGCGAAGAGAATGCTGGTCGTAACCCAGATGATTCCAAGACAGAACCTAAAGCAATCCTAGGGGAGAGCTGAAGTTACATAGCCAGCTGAGGTGTGGGAAATTAAGGTTCAACCATTTACCACACAGACCACATAAGGACTTGGGTTAGAGGTCAGCTTCATGCGCCGAGAATCATAAATAGCATGACGATCACATGGGTAACAACCCACACAATTTAACATGCCAGAATCACAGCACAATCCGGGACCTTCGGTTCAAGACCTTGGGTTAAAACCCGAAGAAAAGAACAAATGATTAGACTCAGTAAGAATAACAGGTTCAAACATCTGAGTTGATTTCGGATTGCAACGCAGCGGGAGCAACGTGACACATAACACTAAAGGTCGAACCCCACCCACGTTTCTAGTCATTTTGAAGTAACAGACGAGGAGTAAAGCTTTAAACTCAAATCGAGGTAAGATTGCTCCGAGATTAGAGGATAACCAGATAAGGAGTAAAAAGAATCCTAAGATGGTTTTCACAACTCATTTTTAGGTTAAAATATTTTCACAAACACTAGACTCAACATCGACCAGTAGAAGGGTTTCCTACAGGCAGTACTGCTCTGATACCAACTTGTGGCGCCCCGACCCGACTGCTATACAGTGATACTGTGTCTCCGGTAATCCGTTACCACCAGACACACTATCAAAGCATAATAGAGAGATCAAGACTTGTGGAACAACTGGCACATCACAGACTCTACGACACAAATCATATAGTTCAACTCTTATAATAGAGAAAGATAGCAAAAGACAACCAGAGGTCACGGACCCAACATTACAACAAGCGGAAGCGAAGTGTGTTGTTCTAAACAACAAGAACCAAATTATGGCCTAAGAGGCCTGCAAATGAACATCCAGCGCCAGCTGTTCCGGGATGTCCCAAGCTGCCACCTGGGAACCCCAGACTACTCGTCGACGTCCACAAAGAACCCACCTTCGAGGTCGGTGAAGTCCTCCTCTGAAACAAAACAAACGACGTTGAGTTCGACGAACTCGCAAGATTATATATAGAGCATTGGCTCGATGAAGCTTTCAAAGTCATAGGGCTGTTTTGCATAAAGCTGATTTTATTTAGGGAAAACATAACTCAATGGCATCGTCTAATCAGAATACTTTTACAAGAGGGGTAAGAAGTGACTCTTTTCTTTGATCACTTTTCTCATCATCCACCATCATCGACCACTGTACCTGTTCATCAAAGGCACCTCCCCGAATCACCCTCGAGGAAGCTCACCTTGCATTTGTGAGTGGTACCTCTAGTACCCAGTTTTTAATCATTCCGTTAAAGTTATTCTATGATCTTACCTTCACTTCCCAAGTTCGTCCATAACCGCGGACACGGCTTTTTGAAAAGATTTATCCCTGCAGGGGTGTACAAATGTTTGCCACGCGTACCGTCCGGCCCATTACCTGATCATTAGCTCTCTTCCTTGGAAAGCCGGCTGGGTGAGAGCGGTGTCGACTTCTCCCTCGTTAAGGACTTTCCAGGATCATCAGTGGCGGTAGGACAAGAGGTACCTCCAGCACCCTGTCCCGCGGCCACTCATTTTCCTAATACCATCATCCTCATCTCAGTTCATCCCACCATCATCACGCACGCGCAAATGGAAGCCCGAACTAGAGGACCCTGGCTAGCCCCGCTCGAGTTATTTAGTCTATGAGGGTGCTTGCACTGCGAATGCATAGGCCTCACGCATGGTTGCACGCTCAGTCTTGGTTCAAGAGGTATAGAACTCGCACCTAGGCGGCGAGAACGAGACAAAACACCACAACCACAGTGGCCTCTCATACCCACCTTTTAGCATCTTATTACCTGTTACCACAATTCTCCACCATCATTCTCATCTCAAAAATACCTGGTTCCAACATGAATTATCCATCGCACCGCTATGCAATTACTAAGCATGGCTAAGCATCAACATAGCATAGTAAGTATCTCGGGCCAACAATACAAACCTATGGATATAGGAGGGAAACAAGTAAATGGCATAGGGAACTTAATGCAACTATAGGATACTCTAATCCAAGCAAATTGACATTTGGAACCGCATGCAATATTATAGTGGAGAAAATAGTTGCGGAAAATAGGATAAGACATGCTCAGAGGGGGGATTACGCTTGCCTTGATCAAGGTGCTGGTAGTACGGATCTTCGGGGTATTGTGGAGTAACCCCGGCTGCTTGATCTAACGAAAAACAAACATCGGGAGAGAACAATCAATCACCACACATATGCTTAACGAATGCAATGCGCAAACACATGATGACATGACATTTTAAATCCCCGAGACGAGGATGATGCAACTATTCCGATTAAACGGAGTTCGGGTGCTTAGAGGGGCGCATCCCGGATATACCGTGAATTTAGGTCATGAACAAACTTCACTTGTTGATTAAGGAAGATGGAACCCTATGTTGCACTTGGATATAAGATGTTATGATCAGATGATGCAATGCAGGGTATCGGTGATTTAATAGACATGACAACCATTTAAACGGTTGGTTCACACATCTCCGGACATTCGGGGATATTACCCGCATTTTATGATGCTCCGAAGAAAATACAAGTTAATACATTTTATTAACTCTTTTTAATGATGCTTGGTGATTAGTTAAACCAAACACAACACCAACACTTAACCAAACTAGGTAGAAAATAAAAAGGAACAGCAACATTTTTAGTACTGGGCATTTTCGGAAAATCCGATATTCCCTAACTCGGAAAATCCGAACGATTGGCTCCCTCCAACTTTTGGCTAAGGACCAGAGAAGAAAGCAGCACTGGCTCACTTCGGAAATTCCGATCCTTTCAAGCTCGGATTATCCGATCATCAGCCAGGTTCGAGAATTCGGCTAAGGAAAGAAAACGCCACACGCACTGGTTCCCATCGGAATTTCCGGTTCGAAACGACCCGGAATATCCGGTGAACGAGCACGGCGGGCTACGGCGAGCTGCAGCGCGGAAATCGAACCTCGGCTCACGATTCGAACGCTAGGAGGGCAGGGGAGGTTCAGTAGCTCACCCTGGTGGCGTGGAGGTGCTCGGGTGGACAGGGATGGACTGGAACGGCGGCAATCGACCGCGGCGGAGCTTCGGCCGGCGGCGGGAAGATGGAGATGGAGGGCTCGATTCACCGTGCTCCCGGTCGATTCCTTCAGCGGGGTCGTAGAGCACGACACGACGGAACTTGTGGCGGTCCTAGCTCGGCTTGGGGAGCTCCCGAACGTCGGTGATGCGACGGGGACGGCGAGCTCGGTGGTGAGCTAGTGGGGAGAAGAACCGGGGAAGAGGGAGCAGGTGCGCGAGGAGAGAGGGGGAGCAGGTGAGGTCGTGGGGGTCGTGGGGGTGTGCTCCTCGCAGGGAAATAGCAGAGAGGAGGGGGCCCGGGCGCGGCATGCTGCACGGCGACGGCGCTGTGGCGCCAGTGCCATAGCTACAGGAAGAAGACGCGAAATTGCAAAAACCCCCTGCACTTTTAAGTTCATCACAACCAAGTCCTTTTCCCTTTTAAAGTATAAAACCTTTTAAAATCAGCAGCTTCAGTGATTTAATTTAGGCACCAAAACATTTTCAAAAATTATGAAATAATTTGTGTAGCCTTTTTATATCATGTGGGAGCTCCACAAAAATTGGTGCCTCCAAATAAAATGTTTTGAACCACTTTTGTTTAGAAAGGTTGGATAAGGCATTTTGCTCAAATTTCAAAAGTGTTGCTCCTTTAACAATTTGGAGCATGTGCAAAATATTGTTTTGGAGCTCTTGGAACTTCCTTGACAAATATAAGTTGTCAAGCCTTGGTATTTTGCAAGGTTGAGTGCCTTCATTAATTTGAAATTGGTTGAAACAAGTTTGGCATTTGGTTTTTGAATGTTGCCAAATCCACCACAATTCCCTAGCAACAACACAATTCCCTAGCAACAATTCCCTAGCAACAACATGATGCATGGATGCCATGATGCAAGGAACACAAAAGCGGAAAAATTACACGGGTTTTTAGTTGCTTAAAACTTCGGGCTGTTACAATTCTACCCTCCTTACAGGAATCTCGTCCCGAGATTCTAGAGTAGGAAAGAGGGAAAGGTTACGACGGTCTTCAACGGTCTTCTCGGTGCAGATTGATTCAGCGCATCCTAAGATCTTCATCGGCTACCCTTCAAGGTCATCATCCAAGTACATCATAGGAAAGGAGGAAACCTCTCCGGGAGGATGGATCTTTGTAAGGATACAGCGACCGAGTACCTCCTAGTAGAACTTAGGATTAGACTTCAAGCATCCCTTGATTTGACAGTTAAGAGACACAAGCGTGTGACGGGAGATTGATAAGGAGTTTCCAGCTGGTAGACAACTGTTTCTCAAGGATTCAGAATATGAACTTTGCACAAGGCCTTGAATTTCTGAAGACGAATGCTAAACAAGATTGCAACAGATGAGGAGGCAACTTCCACCAAACAGCTTGAGTAGAACTTTCCTCACGGAGGAGCATTTTAGATCACTGGAGAAGGATCGGAAGCTAGACATGGAGAACTTCAGAAACTCTGCAAACGTTAGTATTGGGAACACTTCTTGATTTTCCAGACATCGGGTCAAGCTTCTTGGGGATCACCAACTATCGTTCCTGATTGAGATTCAGATCTGGTCAGGTGTAGAGATACTTCGGGGTCAACCTGGATGAATAGGAAGTCTTTACACGGGATACCAACAGATTACAGGGGCTAGGAACCCCAAGAGTTGGACTACAAGGTCAAACTCCAAAGGAGGAACGAGATTGCAGAACTCAAGTATTAGCAACTTGTCAGAGGACAGCTGCCCTACTTGATTTACTTGCAACGAGACACGATTAGTCCTTGATGAGAAACACCATAGAAGACCAAGAAGTTCTCAGACTTCCTCTCTTTCTGGAACAATTCAACCAGTGGCTTGGATGCATAAACGAAATTCTCAAGGGATGGAGGTAACAACATACCATTCCGAGAATATCCTACACATGCTTGATCGAGTTGAAAGGATTCCGAGGAAACCAGACACTTCACTCAGATCCACGGCGACATCTTTCAGCAATTGCGCGTGAACCAGGGAAAGTCACTTCTAACTCCAGAACACATACTTTGTGAGACACAAAGTGAGTTCCAACAATTTTCCAATGCTAACGCCCAATATCCAATATAAATCTCCTCAAACATGGAGAAGATAGGTAGGTAGTTGACGGGCTCAACAACAAACTTATCCAGATACTCCAAGACGGTAGACTCATATTTCACCAGAACGAGGCATAAGTATTGGTCAGACTAACACATTCAGGTAGGTAGGTCTGAGTTTGATTTGACGATAGCCCAATTCAAATCAAAGGATTTGGAGGTTCGCATATCCAGAGAGGAGATACCACCTCGCTTCAACACGGACAGACTAGACATCCCTTTATGAAAGAACTATTTCGGGATAGAGCTCTTGTCTTTCAACTCTCCAATTTGTTTAAGCTCAACCGAATAATTCTGGACATCCAGCACGATTTTCTTGGAGAAAGGAGTTGTTCAGAGAACCAGCTTACTCATAAGCTCAACATCACGGTCAGGTGACAACCTGGCGATACCTCTGGGAAGACCTCCAGAGTATCACGATCCGCATATAGGATATCACGATATACCGGTGGATCTTGAGTTCAAGAGAGGATCATGCCTTTCAAGGCACAAGGAGGTGGTCTTGGGAGCTTCGGCACGAACCTAGCTCTTTGACCGAGGGAGTGCATCAGAGCCAACTGACTTGGTAGCACTGTCAAACTCAGCTTATTGATCGGCTAACCAATCATGATAAGAAGGACAAGGAATGTCCCTGGATTTCCGCACAGTAAGGACTGCTAAGATTATCCGATAGCCACATCATTGCTCACGACTTATCCTTCTCGAGTAACAAATCACTCGGAACACGGAGAGTAACGAGGAGTAAGAGCATCACTTCATCAAGAGGATCATGACACTCAGCACGACCCCTTGATATAAAAGAGTGTGACACTCTAAGGTGGAGCAGCACAAAAGCTAGACACGGCCCTTATTCTGCGGATTACAATACTTTGACCTGGTCCAAGAAGTGGACAAGGTACTGGAGTTTGTTTCTCCTAACAAGACGAAGTGGAAAGTCTTGACGGATCAAGAGAGTGACTTGCATCGGAACATACCAACGCACGGTAAAACTTTACTGTCAACAGACAGACAAAGGTCGGAAAGCAGATTAGAGTAAGAAACATACTCAGGAGAAATCCTAAGATGTTGAAGATGCACCGGTTATTACTCAATTGTGATAACCATGCCCAAAAGGAGAGATCCAGCAGAGTCATGGACATAGATGGGGGACTCGCGAAGAGAATGCTGGTCGTAACCCAGATGATTCCAAGACAGAACCTAAAGCAATCCTAGGGGAGAGCTGAAGTTACATAGCCAGCTGAGGTGTGGGAAATTAAGGTTCAACCATTTACCACACAGACCACATAAGGACTTGGGTTAGAGGTCAGCTTCATGCGCCGAGAATCATAAATAGCATGACGATCACATGGGTAACAACCCACACAATTTAACATGCCAGAATCACAGCACAATCCGGGACCTTCGGTTCAAGACCTTGGGTTAAAACCCGAAGAAAAGAACAAATGATTAGACTCAGTAAGAATAACAGGGTTCAAACATCTGAGTTGATTTCGGATTGCAACGCAGCGGGAGCAACGTGACACATAACACTAAAGGTCGAACCCCACCCACGTTTCTAGTCATTTTGAAGTAACAGACGAGGAGTAAAGCTTTAAACTCAAATCGAGGTAAGATTGCTCCGAGATTAGAGGATAACCAGATAAGGAGTAAAAAGAATCCTAAGATGGTTTTCACAACTCATTTTTAGGTTAAAATATTTTCACAAACACTAGACTCAACATCGACCAGTAGAAGGGTTTCCTACAGGCAGTACTGCTCTGATACCAACTTGTGGCGCCCCGACCCGACTGCTATACAGTGATACTGTGTCTCCGGTAATCCGTTACCACCAGACACACTATCAAAGCATAATAGAGAGATCAAGACTTGTGGAACAACTGGCACATCACAGACTCTACGACACAAATCATATAGTTCAACTCTTATAATAGAGAAAGATAGCAAAAGACAACCAGAGGTCACGGACCCAACATTACAACAAGCGGAAGCGAAGTGTGTTGTTCTAAACAACAAGAACCAAATTATGGCCTAAGAGGCCTGCAAATGAACATCCAGCGCCAGCTGTTCCGGGATGTCCCAAGCTGCCACCTGGGAACCCCAGACTACTCGTCGACGTCCACAAAGAACCCACCTTCGAGGTCGGTGAAGTCCTCCTCTGAAACAAAACAAACGACGTTGAGTTCGACGAACTCGCAAGATTATATATAGAGCATTGGCTCGATGAAGCTTTCAAAGTCATAGGGCTGTTTTGCATAAAGCTGATTTTATTTAGGGAAAACATAACTCAATGGCATCGTCTAATCAGAATACTTTTACAAGAGGGGTAAGAAGTGACTCTTTTCTTTGATCACTTTTCTCATCATCCACCATCATCGACCACTGTACCTGTTCATCAAAGGCACCTCCCCGAATCACCCTCGAGGAAGCTCACCTTGCATTTGTGAGTGGTACCTCTAGTACCCAGTTTTTAATCATTCCGTTAAAGTTATTCTATGATCTTACCTTCACTTCCCAAGTTCGTCCATAACCGCGGACACGGCTTTTTGAAAAGATTTATCCCTGCAGGGGTGTACAAATGTTTGCCACGCGTACCGTCCGGCCCATTACCTGATCATTAGCTCTCTTCCTTGGAAAGCCGGCTGGGTGAGAGCGGTGTCGACTTCTCCCTCGTTAAGGACTTTCCAGGATCATCAGTGGCGGTAGGACAAGAGGTACCTCCAGCACCCTGTCCCGCGGCCACTCATTTTCCTAATACCATCATCCTCATCTCAGTTCATCCCACCATCATCACGCACGCGCAAATGGAAGCCCGAACTAGAGGACCCTGGCTAGCCCCGCTCGAGTTATTTAGTCTATGAGGGTGCTTGCACTGCGAATGCATAGGCCTCACGCATGGTTGCACGCTCAGTCTTGGTTCAAGAGGTATAGAACTCGCACCTAGGCGGCGAGAACGAGACAAAACACCACAACCACAGTGGCCTCTCATACCCACCTTTTAGCATCTTATTACCTGTTACCACAATTCTCCACCATCATTCTCATCTCAAAAATACCTGGTTCCAACATGAATTATCCATCGCACCGCTATGCAATTACTAAGCATGGCTAAGCATCAACATAGCATAGTAAGTATCTCGGGCCAACAATACAAACCTATGGATATAGGAGGGAAACAAGTAAATGGCATAGGGAACTTAATGCAACTATAGGATACTCTAATCCAAGCAAATTGACATTTGGAACCGCATGCAATATTATAGTGGAGAAAATAGTTGCGGAAAATAGGATAAGACATGCTCAGAGGGGGGATTACGCTTGCCTTGATCAAGGTGCTGGTAGTACGGATCTTCGGGGTATTGTGGAGTAACCCCGGCTGCTTGATCTAACGAAAAACAAACATCGGGAGAGAACAATCAATCACCACACATATGCTTAACGAATGCAATGCGCAAACACATGATGACATGACATTTTAAATCCCCGAGACGAGGATGATGCAACTATTCCGATTAAACGGAGTTCGGGTGCTTAGAGGGGCGCATCCCGGATATACCGTGAATTTAGGTCATGAACAAACTTCACTTGTTGATTAAGGAAGATGGAACCCTATGTTGCACTTGGATATAAGATGTTATGATCAGATGATGCAATGCAGGGTATCGGTGATTTAATAGACATGACAACCATTTAAACGGTTGGTTCACACATCTCCGGACATTCGGGGATATTACCCGCATTTTATGATGCTCCGAAGAAAATACAAGTTAATACATTTTATTAACTCTTTTTAATGATGCTTGGTGATTAGTTAAACCAAACACAACACCAACACTTAACCAAACTAGGTAGAAAATAAAAAGGAACAGCAACATTTTTAGTACTGGGCATTTTCGGAAAATCCGATATTCCCTAACTCGGAAAATCCGAACGATTGGCTCCCTCCAACTTTTGGCTAAGGACCAGAGAAGAAAGCAGCACTGGCTCACTTCGGAAATTCCGATCCTTTCAAGCTCGGATTATCCGATCATCAGCCAGGTTCGAGAATTCGGCTAAGGAAAGAAAACGCCACACGCACTGGTTCCCATCGGAATTTCCGGTTCGAAACGACCCGGAATATCCGGTGAACGAGCACGGCGGGCTACGGCGAGCTGCAGCGCGGAAATCGAACCTCGGCTCACGATTCGAACGCTAGGAGGGCAGGGGAGGTTCAGTAGCTCACCCTGGTGGCGTGGAGGTGCTCGGGTGGACAGGGATGGACTGGAACGGCGGCAATCGACCGCGGCGGAGCTTCGGCCGGCGGCGGGAAGATGGAGATGGAGGGCTCAATTCACCGTGCTCCCGGTCGATTCCTTCAGCGGGGTCGTAGAGAACGACACGGCGGAACTTGTGGCGGTCCTAGCTCGGCTTGGGGAGCTCCCGAACGTCGGCGATGCGGCGGGGACGGCGAGCTCGGTGGTGAGCTAGTGGGGAGAAGAACCGGGGAAGAGGGAGCAGGTGCGCGAGGAGAGAGGGGGAGCAGGTGAGGTCGTGGGGGTGTGCTCCTCGCAGGGAAATAGCAGAGAGGAGGGGGCCCGGGCGCGGCGTGCTGCACAGCCATGGCGACGGCATGGCCACGGCGCTGTGGCGCCAGTGCCATAGCTACAGGAAGAAGACGCGAAATTGCAAAAACCCCCCTGCACTTTTAAGTTCATCACAACCAGGTCCTTTTCCCTTTTAAAGTATAAAACCTTTTAAAATCAGCAGCTTCAGTGATTTAATTTAGGCACCAAAACATTTTCAAAAATTATGAAATAATTTGTGTAGCCTTTTTATATCATGTGGGAGCTCCACAAAAATTGGTGCCTCCAAATAAAATGTTTTGAACCACTTTTGTTTAGAAAGGTTGGATAAGGCATTTTGCTCAAATTTCAAAAGTGTTGCTCCTTTAACAATTTGGAGCATGTGCAAAATATTGTTTTGGAGCTCTTGGAACTTCCTTGACAAATATAAGTTGTCAAGCCTTGGTATTTTGCAAGGTTGAGTGCCTTCATTAATTTGAAATTGGTTGAAACAAGTTTGGCATTTGGTTTTTGAATGTTGCCAAATCCACCACAATTCCCTAGCAACAACACAATTCCCTAGCAACAATTCCCTAGCAACAACATGATGCATGGATGCCATGATGCAAGGAACACAAAAGCGGAAAAATTACACGGGTTTTTAGATGCTTAAAACTTCGGGCTGTTACAAGCATGAATAAGTTTCATCTAACTTCCAAACTCTTCTACTTAAGTTAATGATTGCAATGTGGTAATCCTTGGTGTCAAGCTCTCATTACCCCTATCATAGCATCTTGAATGATTAAAGTTTAAAGTGAAAGCAAATATGAGTAGTGTGCTTGACAAAGTATAGGTTGAATGTCTCATGCCCCTTGAATACAAGTACCTACACCATGGTGTTACTCAACTTGGGAAACAAAGTAAGTTCTAGTTAAATATCATTGTAAGTAATAATAGCATCATTAAGAGCGTCAACTGGGGTACCTCTTGTCCCAGGATATGGAACAAGCCCATATCAAAATGACAAGACAAACAAACAAAATGAACAATCTCAACACCCTTTTTATTTACCATTGGGATAGCTTTTTATTATAAGGTGTATCACTGACGGTTCACCATAGTATGTAAGTAAATTTCCACCATGAATGATGCATGGCTTAGATTAGCGGCCCAGGCGTCTCTCTAACCATTTATACAAACTCATTTAAACTTGCTTTGTATCCACATTTATTTCACCCATGATAAGCATCCATAAACAAAAGTACATGATATCAACTAAATAAAATGAAGAGCATGTTGAAAGCTTGCCATGTGACAGCACATATGAGCTAACTCTCAACCCAAGACATTTGTCAAGCCCACAACATCATAATTTTATTCACAATGGGTCATGTTTATTTAATGCAATAAAAGTAAAGTGTGCATCAAGTTCGTGAGAACTCTATAACCAACTTTTCCCATGACAATCAACAACATAAGCATTTTCATTCAGAGGTATAGATAATTCAAAATAACATGATAAACATACTCGGAATAGCATAAAGGTAATAGGTAGATATGGTGGACTCACTGGACAAACTTTGGTTGAAGGTGTTGGAAACAAGTTTTTACTTGTTGGAATTTTTGGGCTAGCAAGAGGGAGAAAGTTGACCGTCTAAATGCATGCATGAGTGTCCATAGAACTAACCAATCCATGTTAAACAAAATAAAGTAACATTCAGCATCAAAACATGAATAAAAGATAGCTCTTGATAAAACACTTGCATATTAACACTCATTAACAAAGCATATGAATCATGCAACTATATGTATCTTTTTGAATCAACTTAAACATCCCTGTCCCAATCTTTTAATAGCATCCAACTTAATTCAACCCAAATTTCCAGTACCTCTTTCATATATCAATGATGGTGGTGGTCTCACAAAATAAAAATCAAACCAAAATAAAAAGCAAACAAAAGACGCTCCAAGTTTATGCGATAAGGTGCATTGATCGAAAAACAGAAGTTAGACGTGTGCAAACCGAGAGTGTGTAGGTCCAGTGGGGTTGTCTTCACATCCCCAAGCTTATGGTCTTCACCATCCTTGGATAGCTCTTGGTGCATCTACTCTAATCCCTGTGAAAAAACTTCAAAACACCGTTTCTCCCATTTCTTTTCTGTGCGGTGACATTAGTAGTGATAGACAAATAGATTTCTTGCTGCATATAATCCTTAGACAAAAATTCATATGAATGTCCATAAAGTGTATAATATTGTATGCCTACTTATAAACTCAATTGGATAAAAAAGATTCAAGTTAAAAGTTCAAAGAATGCATCAAACAAAATGGGACAGAATCTGTCCAGAAAAACAGCAGCAGCAAAACGTATTTTTCTACCCTACTTAACTTTGTCGAAAAATTTCGAAAAAATTCATGCATACAGAGGATGAAAAGTTTCAGCTACATTTCAAATATCAGCTCATTCGGAGTTACAGAATAAGAATTAAAAATCATACCGTGCATAGATTCGTGCAGGAATAAAATCTCCGAACGCTATAAGCAACTTTTTCAAACCAAAATGGGTAAAACTTGGCACTTTATTAAAAATTTCAGAAACTAAACTAAAAACTTAGTATCTTGTTACAGCAAGAGGACACAAAGAAAATCAAAAATAAAAACAACCGGGTTGCCTCCCGTAAAGCGCTTTCTTTATATCCATATAGCTAGGCATGATAGTTTTAATGATGCTCACATAGGAATAAGAATTGAAATGCAAAAGAGAGCATCAAGAGAAAAATGTGAAACACATTTAAGTCTTATCCACTTCCTATGCATTGGGATCTTGTAAGAAAATAAATCAATAAAGCACAAAGCGACTAGCATAGTAAGGCAAAGCAAGTGCAACTTCAAAATTTTCAACAAAAAGAGAGGAGACTTAATTTTATTGTGGTATATGAAGTCATGTCTCCCTCTCTCATAAAAACTTTCAGTAGCATCATTGATAAAATCCACAATATAACCATCACATAAAACATTCTTACCATGATCCATATGCATAAAAGTATCAATACTCTCCACATAAGTAAAAACAGTTTCATTAGTAATAGTGGCAGTAAAACTATCACATCCATTATTGTAATCATCATAAATAGGAGGCATATCATAATCAACATAAACTATATCCTCAATAGTAGGTGGACTGAAAACATCACAATGATTATAATCATCATAAATTGGAGGCAAAGTATCATCAAAGAAATTTTTCTCCTCAAAACTTGGGGGACTAAAAATACCATATTCATCAAAACCAGCTTCCCCAAGCTTAGACTTTTCCATAGCATTAGCAATAATGGTGTTCAAAGAATTCATGCTAATAACATTGCTATCACTATTATGCAAACACACTTCCATAGGTTTTTAATTTTCTCTTCAAAAGCATCATGTCCTAATTCAATATAAAGTTCATAAAGATCTCTAATTTTGTTGTTGTTTTCCATTAAGCCTAACTAGTGAAATAAAAACAAGAAACAAAAAGATATAACTGCAGAATCTAAAGGAAATACCTTCAAGCACTCACACGTCAGCAACAGTGCAAGAAAATAGCTAAGTAGCTGGAGGATGTGAGTACCTTTTACCTTACCTCCCCGGCAACGGCGACAGAAAATAGCTTGATGTCTACGCACGCTTCTATTCTTGTAGACAGTGTTGGGCCTCCAAGTGCAGAGGTTTGTAGAACAGCAGCAAGTTTCCCTTAAGTGGATCACCCAAGGTTTATCGAACTCAGTGAGGTAGAGGTCAAAGATATCCCTCTCAAGCAACTCTGCAATTAAGATACAAGAAGTCTCTTGTGTCCCCAACACACCTAATACACTTGTCAGATGTATAGGTGCGCTAGTTCGGCGAAGAGATAGTGAAATGCAGGTAATATGGATGATTATAAGTTGTAATTGCAATCTGAAATAAAGATGGCAGCAAGCAAACATGAGACAAAATGAGAGCAAACGGTGTTTCAATGCTTGGAAATAAGGCCTAGGGATCATACTTTCACTAGTGGACACTCCCAACAATAATAATATAATTGAATATATAAATATTTCCTCTTCACTATGCTACTCTGAACTATTCTCCCGTTGGATAGAAATACCAATCTACTGCGTAGGGCTACAAGAGCACACCTTAAAGTCTGAGTGAACAAACGCCATAATATCATAGAACACCAAGACCATCATGTAGGGCTGCAAAAGCACACCTTAAAGTCTGTCTTCCACATCTAGGGAACCCCAATGTCACTATGAGCGCCCCAAAATAGTACTAAACAAACACCACAATTTTATAGTGAAAACCAACAAAAGAACAACTCATGATAAGTATTCATGTAATCTTTAGCCTAAGAGTCACACACGGTGCGCACACTGTCAACTTCGCACCATGGGACAAAGGTGACTCCGGAGATTACATTAATAAAACCACTTGAGTAGCATAATTCATAAGATAATGAAGAGTAACATCTATGGATTCAACTAGATTACAAAGCTCATGATCACATAAAGATCACACCATGGGAGAGAGAGATGAACCACATAGATACCGGCATGAGCCCTCAGCCTCGGTAAAAACTACTCACACATGGTCATGGTGAGCACACTTGATGGAGACTCCGGAGGGGGAATGGAGGAGCCTTCCGGAGGTGATCCCGGCGGCGTTTCCCCCCTCCGATCTTCTCCGGCGGCAGCCGTCAGTCTTTTGTTTCGTGGTTTTGTGTTTCTCCGCCGCCGCCTCGCGAAACTCCTCGGGGACTATTTTTATAGACGTTTTTAGGTCAAGACGAAGCCACGGAGATGAAAACGGACGGCATCGGAGCCACGAGGAATAAAAGAGGTGGTCCCACACGGCCAAGGAATCTGGCCGCGTGGGACCATCTATTTTCTTCCTCGGACTTCCTTTTTCGCGGATCCTTGGCTCGTACGTCTTCTTATTTCTAAATATTGGGCCCCGTAAAATATTAGGTCATTTGGACGTCGTTTGGTCCCTGAAAGTCAAAAACATGGAAAAAGGGGTTTTCTGGTTCTGCAGGGTTAATTCCAAATAAATGGGGAAACTGTGAATTATCCCCTAAAATCATTATAAAACATAAATATAACCCATATATGATGCAAATAAGTTGGAATATCAAGTAATAAAATGTAAAGTTCATGTATGCATTTTTCATGCATCACCATGTTAACAACATGATGGGCAAAGATGTGGCTTGCGAGTAACCGTAGCATGACTAGATTGAGTTACTAAAATGGTTGCCAGATCAGTGGAATACTTGAGTACAAGGACCAGGGGTCAAGGGATGTTGTACTAGGTCCGTAGGTTGAGTAGGTAGGATGGAACCTTAGGAGGTATAGGTAGGCTTGATGAATTGGTAATCGGTCGGGAAATTCTTACCGCTCTTCTTGTAGTCGGTCGGAATCAGTAAAAAGACGAGTTTCCTCTAGAAATCCATCAGCCACATCCGTCGTGTTGTCTCAATCGGGTCAACCGCGGTTAACTATAGAAATCTGGCTTGGTAAAAGCCCTCAATCATGTTCAAGTATCCCCGCACAATGGGAGGCTAGCTCAGTATGTTAGTTCATTAGTTTAGGAAGGAATGCTTTGCATTCTTTGTTTTGATCTACTCGTTCATGAATTCCATCTTAATAGTAAATAGAAAGTGAAAGTGCATTTGCCCTCATGTGTGATTTTGGTAATTAATGACAATCTCTATGGACTAATGGTTGCATTGAGCTATCCTTGTAGGGCTTGTCCATTGACAATGCTTGAACACCAAGTGGTTGTATCAAGATTGAAAGAAGAAGATAAAGTGATGACCAAAGTAACATTCAAGGTGTGATCCACACAAATGGTCATCTAGAGTTGAGCTTATTGCAAGTGTGGCTTGGAAAAGAAGATTGAGTGAACATTTATGTTTATCTCCAAGTCATCATATATACTAAGAGAAGATTATGAAGTGCAAGTTCAAGATAAGCATCTCGAAGAAATCCTATGCTTGAATCTTGTCACCCATTTCCCGATAATGGTCAAGTGAAGATGTGCCTAAGGGAGGCTCTCCCATATTGGTGGTGTATGGGGGAACGATATGTGAGTCTTCACCAGGCAAAACACAATCAAGAAAGGTGGTCCACTTGAAGAGATCAAGATCGTCATCATCTAGCTCAAGTGGAATGCGCAAGGCAAAGGTATGATCTTGATAGGGTTTCTATTTTACCAGTCCCATGATGTTAGTGGGAGACCGGGTTATAGGATAGACACCGTACTATCAAGAGGGGCTCTCAAGTGAGTAACTTGATCGCATCTTTGTGGAGAGCTCAAACCTTTGCTTGCTTGGCATATCATCTTTCTTGGTTCTTACTTGGCTTTTCTCCTTGTTGGGTTTTGGTGCTTGTCGTGATCTTCATGACAAGCCCAAGTTCTTCGAAAATGGATTTCATATGGAAAACTTGTTGTGTTTTCGGTGGTGGAAATATTATCGGTTTATCCTTGAGAAGAGTTTCACACCTTCCCATGTGTGGTGACTTTACTCTATTTATGGTTCTTAATATTATCGGTTTGTAGGGAAGCTCTTGTCACTCTCTTTCCAACCTCGTTGGTCTCATCTCGTTTGGAGTTTCCTTGCAAAAGTTATTGCAGTTCTCGTACCAGGCAGATTTACTGTCTGGCGGTAGTACCGCTGCTGCAGCGGTAGTACCGGTCCTTCTAGAGTGGGACTATCGCAGCACAGCGGCTACTACCCCTGGCCGTAGTACCGCAGAGGTACCGCTGCTTCCAGGCAGCGGTACTACCGCTGGTGGTACCGCTAGACTATTTTTAGCCTCTGATATCCGATTCGGTACCCCGGGGGTAGCAGCCACGTTCTACCGCTGGGATCCTTCTAATTAATTTCAAAGGGTACCAGCGGTAGTACCGGCAGTCCGGCGGTAGTACCGCTCGCTGGCAGCAGCGGTAGGTGGTAGTACCGCTATTCCAGCGGTAGTACCGTCGGGCACAGAAACTACACATTACGGTCAAATTTTCGGGGAACCTATTTAAAGGGCTTTCTTCTCCAATGGTTCCCCATCACTTTAGCACGGCTTTGACCTCCATTGTTGACCTCTTGAAGCTTGGCTTTCTCTCTATTCCTCCATGATTCATGCCTCCAATTAGAGGGAAAAGAGAGAGGAGATCTAGATTTATTATTCCACCAATCCATCTCTCCTCTTAGTGAGGGGAAATCTTTGGATCTATATCTTGGAGTTCTATTTGTTGAGTTCTTCTTTGTTCTACCTCTCTTCTCCCCCCATAAGCATTTGTTGCTTTTGGTGGGATTTGAGAGTGAAGGACTTGAGCACTTCTTGTGTTTTTGCCATTGCATTTTGTGCATCGGTTTGTGCTCTCCACGAGGATTCGTGGAAGTTGAAAGTTTGTGAGCTTGTTACTCTTGGGTCATTGGACCCTAGACGGTTTGTGGTGTTCTTGGGAGCCTCCAATTTAGTTGTGGATGCGTTCCCCAAGATTGTGGTGACTTCGGGAGCCTCCAATTAAGTTGTGGATACGTGCCCCGAGTTTGAAGGTTACCGATAGTGGAAGGTGAACCAATCCTTTGTGGTGCGGTTCATTGGAGAATAGGGTGAGGCCTTTTGTGGCATTGATTAGACCTTTGTGATGAGCTCACACCCCTCCAACGAGACGTACTCCCCTCAAAAGGTGGAACTCGGGAATATATCTTCGTCTCCGTGTGCCTTGGTTATTTCTATACCCGAGCTCTTTACTTATGCACTTTACATTATGATAGCCTTCGTGCTTGAAGTATTTTATATTGCTATCACCTTGTTGCTTGCCTTTCTTAGCATAAGTTGTTGGTGCACATAGTTGAGCCTAGAAGATTTAGGTTGTTGGCTTGATAAATTAAACACCTAGTTTTATTCCGCATTTATTCAAGACGAAACCGGAAAAGTTTTAATCGCCTATTCACCCCCCTCTAGGCGACATCCTTGTCCTTTCAGAAAGAACTTAAAATCACCAATCATATATAATATGCAATTCTTGTGAATGAAAGAAATATCTGATTTGAGAGTGAGGACCTTACATCTAATTATGGTGAATCTGGTCATCAGACTGGCAAAACTTTTTTGCTCTTGGTATAGGAGGTTGTGCTTTTCTTTTTTTAATCTTTCCACAAGGGTCTCTTCTTTCCTTGAGGAAATACGACGACACCCATCTCCAACGTTCACGTGGTCCTATCATCTCTATTTGCTACAAACATTTCGTTCTCTAGTAACAAAGCCATAATTAACCAATAAAATCTATAGGGAGTTTGTAATAAGAGAACTGGATGTGCGAAACTTGTGTCAAAAGGGGAAAACATGCACTTCCCACTCACTAACACCTACGCTACAAGCGCCTTCCTCCATGTCGCTTATGGGTTACAAGATACTGGCCATCTAAAATAGGAGAGCATTCAACATCGGAGTGACAAGTTCTGCTGATAACGTATCCTCAGACACAACAAGAGCGCGGACAGTGCCCGTAGTGGGGAGGGGACCCAAGCATTGCAATATCATAACGGTTTCTTTTTGATTGATCAAACGGCTCCTCTTACATGAATCTAGAAAGAATAATCCCGGTACGAGGAGTGGTTGCGACATATCTAAACAAGTTTTTTTTTCCGATATAGGGAGCTTTATTACTTAAAAGGTTTAAGCATTACACCCAGCCTCTGCATAACGATGATGCACACAGCCGATACGAGTTCAGTAGTTCGAAACGTAAAAAAAAGCGAATTACATATCATAATGAGAAATTATAAGAACGTCCATGATGGTGGAGGGCCAATCCACAAATTATGCTACCATCCATGTTGGGATAAAAAGTCTCTCGCCGTATCCTCCAGTTTTGTACACACCTCCATAAACAGGTCTCGATGCCCCCACACGTTGCAACTGAGACCACAAAAGGAGCGTAGTCGTACTCCTGTAGATAACCTGCATGAGAGAAGATTTTGTATCGTTAAAAAACTTGTCATTTCTACACAGCCAAAGCGACCATATAACGACCAGCGTTGCCACCCTAATAAGTTGTTTAAACCTATTATCCACCCCGTTCAGCCAATTGCCAAAAATATTAGCAATGCTTCTTGGTGGGTATAGTGTAGAACCTATCTGGATGATTGATCATATAGAACCAGCTAATTTGCACTCGAAGAATAGGTGTTTGATAGTCTCGTCCTTATGACAGAAGACACTTTTTTACTTCCATACCAAATTCTGTTTTGCAAGGTTGTCTTTAGTAAGAATTACTCCGCGATGAAGATACCACACAAAGACCTTGTTTTTTAGTGGAATCTTCATCTTCCAGATTTTCTTATTATTATATATTGGCATATCTGGTTGGATTATAGCTTTATACATAGAGTCCACATAGAATTTACCACTCTTGTGTAAATTCCAACGAAACTCATCGGTCCCTTGCGTCAAATTGACGGAAGTTAGACGCTGTAGCAACTCATGCCAAGCTGCTAGTCTGGGGCCATCAAGATCTCTTTTGAACGTCACTTTTGGAGGAGTATCCTCCAACACTTGAGCGAGCGTATTGCTTTTGTGCCGCCTAAGGACAATATTATATAAGGCTGGATAATGTTCTCGAAGTGAGGTAGTGCCTAGCCACCTATCCTCGCAGAGCCTTATCTCCGAACCATCCTTAATAAAGAAAGAACCATATGAGAAAAAGAATTTCTTCGTCGCCATTAGGCCAGCCAAAAAATGGGAATCACCTGGTTTCCAAGAAACCTGTGATACCACACTTGAGCCAATATACTTTCTCCTGAGAAGATTTTGCCATACCCTATCTTCGGTAAGAAGCTTAAACAGCCATTTACCAAGAAGGGCTCTATTCTTGACCTCAAGGTCATGAATCCCAGACCACCATAATCTTTGGGGCGTCACACTACATCCCATTTGGCTAGCCGATATTTCTTTTTTTTATTGTCCTCTTGCCAAAAGAATCTAGATCGAAAATAATTCAATCGATGCAAGACTCCCTTTGGTAACTGGAAGACTGATATCATATACAGTACCATATTACTTAGGACTGAATTTATGAGAACCAATCTACCACCCAGGGATAGTAGTTTTCCTTTCCAACTACTCAACCTCTTTTGTAGCCTTTTCTCGACATGTTTTCATTGAGCAACCGTAAGCCTCCTAAAATGAATTGGGATGTCTAGATAGCTTATTGGAAACTGGCCTAGCCCACAACCAAATAACTCAGCATACTGGGTGGCTTCGTCCTGAGACTCGCCGAAACAAAATAATTCACTTTTGTGCAAGTTAGTTTTTAGACCGGAAAGTTGCTCGAGCCCTGATAAAATTAATTTCAGGTTTCTCGCTTTTTCCATGTCATGTTCCATAAATAGAATCGTATCGTCAGCATATTGAAAAATGGATAACCCACCATCCACTAGATGCGGTAGCACCCCTTCAATTTGTCCATCCAATTTTGCACGCTCAATGATTATGGCTAGCATATCAACAACTATATTAAATAATATAGGTGATAATGGGTCGCCTTGTTGTAGTCCTTTTTTCGTTTGAAAGTATCTACCAGCGTCATCTTTGATGGCGAAACTTCCTTTGGAAACAAAATTATGAATCATAGCACGCCACTCATCAGAAAAACCATTCATTCTGAGTGTTTGCTGGAGGAAAGACCACTTGACTTTATCATAAGCCTTTTCGAATTCTATCTTTAAAATAACCCCATTCAGCTTTTTCCGATGCACCCATGAACTGTTTCATGTAAGATCACAACCCCATCAAGGATATTGCGACCTTGCATAAAAGCCATCTGAGTCGGGCGCACAACATGATCAGCCATTGAATTAAGCCTAATAGTAGCGGGTTTAGTGAATATTTTGAAGCCAACGTTTAGAAGACAGATATGTCTATATTGCTGAATCCTTTCTGGCTCATTAACCTTTGGCAACAAATTATCTCACCAAAATTTAGGCGAAATAGTTCGATTTGTCCAGCATGCAAAGCATCAAACATCTCGAGCAGGTCTAATTGGATTATCTCCCAAAAAGTCTGATAAAACTCAGCTAGAAAACCATCCGGACCCGGTGCTTTGTTGTGTTATATTTGGAATTCCGCCTTCTTTACCTCCTCCTCAGAATAAGGAGCTGTATGGTGGGCGTTTTCCTGATCGGAAACTTACGGAATGTCATTTGTTCGGGTTTCATCCAACGAGAAATTATCTGCGTCTGGCTCTCCAAACAGATTCTTATAATACTTTGTGATGTATGATTTGAGTTGCTCATGTCCTTCAATCGTACCCTCCTCTTGGGTAAGAGAATGAATGAGTTTCTTCCGATACCTTCCATTAGCCAGACTATGAAAGTACCTCGTATTCGAATCTCCCTCCAAAATAAATTGGGCTTTTGATCGTTGGTACCATTTAAGCTCCTCTTCACGAAGAAGACTCACCATCTTCGAAGGTTTTATTTTTTTAATTGGCCTACCATATGTTTAGCCTAACCACACAGGTGTTTGCCCAAAGCGCGTATTTTGTTGTTCCACCTTTGGATTGGATCATGACCAGGCACCGGCCTTTCCCACACTATTTTAACCATTTCAAAGAAACCCTCCTATGTAACCAGCCTAATTTGAATCTGAACTGGCGTTTACAAAGTGGATTAGGTATTCCAGTGGTTATCAATATGATAACAATGATCTGACAATGGCTCAATACGTTCGAGGTACTGAGACAACTGGGAATTTAGCTTCCCAATCCGAATCCATCAATACATGGTCCAACTTCTCGTAAGTCGGCTCTGGGAGGCTATTAGCTCAAGTGTACTGCCTCCCAATCATTGAAACATCTCTTAACTCAAGACTGTCAATTACAACGTTGAATAATACTCCCTCTGTTCCAATTTAATTGACTTGCTATCCACCACATGTGGATGTATCTATACATGTAACATGTCTAGATACATCTATATGTAGTGTATAGCAAGTCAATTAAATTGGAACGAAGGAAGTAGAGGCCAACGGTTGTCAAATCTTCATCTAAACAAGTTATACAAGAACTATTTAAAACTGAAGATTATTTATGATGTCATGATTGATTTCACGAGAAAAAAGACTAAAGGCTGTGGCAAAGTGTTACAAGTTCACTGAAAATCGGCTTTGAGTAAATATCTCGAAAAAGGAAAACAGCGACAACGCCTAAACCCGGAAGAATCCCATCCTCCAACAGCCCGAGCAGAGCGGAGCCGACAGCCGAGCCATGGCGACTCTCCCCCTGACCCTCAGCCCTCCCTCCGCCTGCTTACCCCGCAGGCCCGCCGCCTCCCGCCTCAGCCCGCGGGTCCTCTCCCGCTCTACCCTCGCCGTCTGCCTGGCCGCGAAGCCCAAGGTGCCCCTCCCCATCGCCTCGCCACCCCCGCTCGGGGACGACCCCGCCAAGTGGGACCCCGCCGAGTGCGACGCCCTCCTCCGCGGCGGCGAGCAGGTCGCCTCCGTGCTCCAGGAGATGCTCAAGCTGGTAAAGGATTTCATCACCTCCTCGCTTATTTTTCCTCAACTGTTCGCTTGTCCAGTCTTCTAGAACAGTTTCACGAAATGACAACTTCTTGGTTTTCTCTTTAGATGAATTGACTCATATTAACCGCTCGATTTAGGCCATAAGAACGATTATTTTGTCATCCATTGTGTTCTGTTACATTTGGTTAATTGAGCTTGATTCTAGGTTGTATTAAAATCGTCGAACTACCATGAATAGATGAATCTTGAATGGTGACTCAGATTATCTCACTATGCTTCACAATGTGGGCCAGTTGTTAAAATTTCCTGCTTTTGAGGGTTCTACAGTAGTAAAAGATTTTTTTCCGTCTATGTATGCTGGTGATGCTGTAGATGGAAGACATGGAGATGGATGGCGAATTTGCAGCGGTGGCCATGGAGCTTGTGGCGCAGGGAGTCATTGGGAATAGGGTTGATGAGATGGAGTCTGGCTTTCTTATGGCACTCGATTACATGATACAGCTCGCGCAGAAGGATGGCGATGATGAGGTACTTCCCTTGCCCAACTCAGCATTCTACATCATTGACCTGCACCTATCTTCCCTGAATGAACGTTCCTTCAGGGCTTTGTGATCTGGTGGCTTGCTGTATTATGATACCAAAATGACGCACACTCTATAATTCTGTCTGTCCAATTGTGGTTTTGCAACGGATGATATTGCCTTAAGCTGTCTGTGTGTGCTAATGTTAAATTGCTCATTAGCATTGTTTAATCATGTAATCAAGTTATTCTGGGAGAATCCCTGAGAATTCTTTGTAGGAATGGGGTAACTCTGAATTCCGCGAGACATGCTTACCAATTTAACACCCTAATCTTACAATATTAATCATTTCGAATTGACCATGAGTCTTATCTGGACATGGATTTAAGTTCTTGAAGACATCCGTGAAGATTGTTTTCTGGAATTTAATATAGATGATGTCCATGACAGATATTTTGAGGCACTGTTAATACAGGAACTAATTATTATTATCCTGTTATATGTATATGCTTTTCTCTGTTTTACAAGCTTTGTCTACTTGACTTATATATCAGTTTTATGATGACAGCGTCACTCTCTTCTTGAAGTAGTCAAGCAGACAGTGCTTGACCATCTAACGAAAAAATGCCCTCCACATGTAAGTGTTACTTCTAGTGGAACAATATATATTCGTGAATACATCAATTTTTATTTCCCTAGGCATAGTTAAGCTATCTGACGAGTTTGCGCATTTTATGAGCCAGGTTCAAGTGGTTGGACTTCTTTGCCAGACTGAAAAGAAAGAGACCAGGCATGAATTACTACGTCGTGTAGCTGCCGGTGGAGGTGTGTTTGAAAATGATAAAGGCACGAAGTGCCAAATTCCAGGAGCAAATCTGAATGACATAGCAAATCAGGCGGATGATCTGCTGGAGGTAGGTTGAAGAGCATGAACACAGTTGTGCATTCATGATGAATATGCGATCTTGACATTTTCTTGCTGACATTCTCGGTCCTTTTAGTGCTTATGTAATAATATGGAGCACAAATAGTGTTAGCTTGCGGAACATGGGCTCCTGTTGCAACGTAGTTATTTACATATTGCTATGATCATCATAATGAGTTACGTCTCAAATGAACATAGGACGTAATGAAAACAAACTGCACTCTTTAAGATATAAAATATTTACAGCCTTGTATAACTGGATTGTAGTTCGTGCTATCAGTTACCTCTTAACTGTTCTTGAACTTGTGTAGTTCCCTTTCTAAATGCATTTAAGCGCTTCCCTGATTATTTGCCATCGGCCTGCGGTTGCCAAAAATTATGCTGGATGTACAGCTTTTTAATAACTTTTTGTTATTTGCAGATTTCTAATGGACTTAACCATATAATAGTTCTGCCACTTGGATGTATTCCAATAAGGCAAACTAGTGTGAATGCCTTTAGTGTTAGGGCGGTATCACAGGCTTTAGATGGTTTGGGCTTTGGCCCTTTCTTATTTACCATCCAGAATGGAATTGATTTCTTTGCCCGACTATTGACCTCTTTGAGCTGGTCATTGTAGCCAATGTGACCGTGGATAGTCCAAGTCCATACGAGATCTCCTGATGCTACTTCTCCCTTAACTCAGTGATCAGTGAGCACTGTTATGTTAACAAAACTGCCAGGTTGAAGACGAGTTATGAACAAATTGCATGTGTATATGCCATTTTGGACATGCTAACTTTGTACAACCACCCTCAAAGTGGCAGAGTTCCAAGACATTGTGTTTGCATGGTGCTTTTCAACTACTAATTTGAGTCCAGTTCCCACAATTTCTATCAACACCGCTAAACAGATAATGCACATCATTGTGTGTTAATGAAACTCTGAAATTGGTTAAACTGAGATACATCCTCACAAATGACTAAAATAAGTTTGCAAACTATATCGCATATTCTGCATGGATACACCCTGTACATTATGCATTTTCTGAAAATATCAGCACTAGCATTGTGATTTACGCATTTTCAGATACTTTGTTAATTGCTTCTCAATATTCAATAAATCCCTGGTCTACTTTTTTAACTACAAAATGCCTGGTATTTTAGTTTGCAACTGGTTAGAACAAGATAAGCGAGGTACCTTTATCCAAATATCATTTAGAATTCCAGTTCTAAATGAGATTTCGAATTTCCTACTCCCTCCGTTCACTATTGTAAGACACTTTAGCTTTTTTCAAAAATGGATGTATTTAGACGCATTTTAGTTTATAGATTCACTCATTTCGGCCCGTATCTAGTTCATTTGAAAATATCTAAAAGGTCTTATAACAGTGAACGGATGGGAGTATCTCAAATAAACCATGAAGTACAGTTCCTAAAAAAAGAAACCTCAAATACAAGCCATCTAAATTGATGCTGCAATCTGTGATGATGGCAAGCTTAACTTGTAATTAGTATCTGAAAAACATAAACAGAGATAATTCACTTGACAGTACACTTCTTTTTTATGATTACAACATTAGGAAGAATGCTGCAGTGCTGCTTGAAGTAATTTATTTATTTGGATATTTATCAACAAACAGTTCCCCAATGTTTTGACCTAATTTTCTGTATCTCTGCAGTCAATGGAGACCAGATCCAAAGTTCCAGATAGAAAACTTCTGGCCAGACTAGTTATAGTAAGAGAGGAAGCTCGAAATATGATGGGAGGTGGCCTTTTAGATGAAAGAAATGATCGTGGTCTCAATACCCTTCCTCAGGCAGAGGTATATTTTAGTTATGTTGGGGCTCCTGACATAACACCGTCGGCATCTTTAATACTATAAATTACTTTGCTTTGTTTCAAGACCTGCTCTCTTTGGTCTGTGATCCTCATGTGCAAAAATGGTGAACAGGTGAACTTCTTGAGCAAACTGGTTGCTCTCAAACCAGGGAAAGCAGTGGAGGCGATGATCAGAGATGTTATGCTTGGCAAAGGGGAAGGTGCTGATAACATTGCAAGCACGGATGGTGAACTGAATTCTGACCTGGAACCTCCAGCGGGGACATCTGGAAGGGTAAGCTTTGGATACAACTTGATAGTTGCTGTCATCACAAATTCACATCTAAGTATGCATGAAATGGACTGTTGACTCCACGTGCTTACATGAACATTAGGAAAACGTAACGGGCCGCAAGCCACACCCTGTCAGGCCAGGAATGTTCCTCGAGACAGTTTCTAAGGTATCATGCTAATCTGTAAAAACGCACGTTAGTTTCCTTTAACTGTTTATTATGGTTCATATTTTTGTGTAATTTAAATTCTTCAACTTGTGGTAAGGTTCTTGGTGGCATATACGCAAGTAACACATCTGGCATTACAGCACAACATCTAGAATGGGTGAGCTGCCTTATTCATTCCTTTGAACTATTAGTTGCCCTCTCTCTCATATCCAGAAAATAATGTGGTGTTTCCATATTTAACTGACTGTTATAGGTACATGAAACAACACTGAAAATTCTTCAGGAGATAGCTTTCTAATAGTGCATGTGATCCGCTGTCGTAAAATACGGGAATGAAGCGTCTTATACAGAAGAATATTGGTATACAAGCAATCGATATAGTATTATTCTCTGGTTATGATGTGGGACGTGAATTATCTGGCTGAGGAATGAAGCAGAAGAAATGGTGACCGGAGAAGCTAAAGACCATGACTACTTCCGGGAAGAGCACCGTGGAATGATCACGTACCGACGTGCAGACGGCACAATCCTGAAGTAACTTTGAAACTTGAAGATGATCACATTCAGTCAATAGGTTAGAATGCTGCTAGTGACTGAAGCTTTCTTGGAGTAGTAGTAGCGCTGACCGAGCATGTGGTTGCACTAGACAAGGTGAACACATTAATTACTACCTGACCAAAAGGGGTTTTGGAGGCTAGGGTTTTGTAAGGTTCTTAGATGGTGTAGCTTAATCGTGTTCCTTCATAGCCTGCAAAACTTCGATTTGCACTAGACTCGGTGTTGTTGACCCACCATGAGTTTGTGGGGTTGTTAAGTAGTTTGTACTCCCCTTTCTATACAAAGTTTCCTTCATATTTATCACACCTGTACCATACTGTCTTTAGCATCATGGAAATATAAGTTGCATATTTCCTCTAAGTAAGATGGCCTTTACTGTCAACGCATAGCAGGAGATGCCTAGAGCTTGCAACTCTTGTGTAAAGTGACTCTATAGCTCACAGGACACTTTTATCTCGGTTTGTTGTAACCGTAGATCAAAACAGATACATGATGGTTGCTTTACAATATACATGCTAGACAGGAATTACCTGCATAACTATGACCTTAACTTGTATTCAGATATTTCGACAAAGCACAGATAACGTAGCCTGGTTTGGCATACATCCATCTCTCTGTAGAGAAGGGCGCCAAGCCCTCCAGGGTCTTCTTCCGCATGTCAATGGTGATTGTCCAAGCCTTCCTGTCCTTTGGTTTCACTTTGGACATGAGGTAAACAACGATGTAGCCCATAGCATGGTCGAGAGAGAGGAGGCAGCAGCAGGTCGACGATGTAGTGACGTCGCCGACACTGCCCTCATGGTGGCCGCCAGTGGTGACGGCGCCTCTCCTAGCGCCACTTTTTGGATTGGTTGTTTGAAGTTGGATGTGCCTTACCGTGTAGTTCGTTAACAGGGCCGCCTTTTCTTTTATGTTTTGGTGCTAATGATTGGTTATTTGTATTCAGATATTTCGACAAAGCACAAGTAACATAGCCTGGTTTGATATACATGCATCTTTCAGAAGAAAATGGCGCCAAGTCCTCCAGCGTCTTGTTTCGCATGTCAATGGTGAGCACCCAAGCGTTTCGGTCCTTTGGTTTCACTTTGGAGATGAGGTAAACAAGGTCACTACTATGATCCATGCTGAGGGTGGGGAAGCCTGTTTGAAGTTTCTTTAGAGCATTTTTGTCCACGAGATCAGGAAGCAGGAGAGAATGGCTTGGATTGTTGACAAGGATGTCATTCACATGAACCACGTTCCCTCTGCGCCAACAGTTGGAATCAACAGCCCTGTTCCATGTGACGATCCTCCAACCAAGGTATTCATATGTGTCCTTCCCATCATCAACAGCCTTACCCAAGTAATTTCAGAGTCGTAGAGTACCTCTGATGCCGAAACATCCGGTATCTCGCGGACAATGCGCCTTCTAAGGTACTCAATCTCGACAAACTTGATCAAGCCATCATCGGTGCAAACGACATCACGAAACTGCTCCGGAGATGAGTCCGTTCTGTAAACATGGTTGGCTGGGAGCAAATAAGGCAGCGGGATAACACGGAAATCTGCAGGGTCGTCGACGAAGACGTTGCATACAAGGATACCGTTCCAGAGATTGACCCAGCCAATGTATCGCCTCCAAGGTTGATCACCTTGGCAGGATTAATGGTGATCATGTTGGGGCCTAGCACAGATGTTCCGAAAGGTAGCAGTTTCTCGGTCCAGGTTCCGAATTCGGACCGGAAGACGCGGAGCTCGTATTGCCCACGCGTGAATGTTAGACCGAGGGCGACCAGGACGAAGTGGTTACTGCCGTCGCTGTAGGGTACAAAGGCGACGGAAGTTAAGGCTGTCATTGTGGATAGATGGCGGTCTGTGCTCGGGATCAGGTGTAGCGACGGCTGGTGCCCCTGCCCCGCCGTGTAGATGAAGTAGTCTGTCGTTCTGTCGCTGCCGTCCTTGAGGGCGAGGCTGAGGAGGACGAGGTTGCGGTAGGAGTGGACGACGCGGGGCTCCCTCACGAAGTCCTCCTTCTTCCGGCCGGGGCAGTGGACGGTGAAGTAGGAGACGGCCGGCGGCTTGGCGGTGAAGAAGGAGACTATGACTCTCTGGTTTGTGCTGGTGAAGGCCTCGGCTTTGGTCCCGTTGTGGTGATCGGAGATGTAGCCCAGTGTGTCGAGGAGGATACAGGGAGGAGCAGGGCAGGAGGCATCGGCGGCCGGCAGGGTGGGAGGAGGTAGGAAGGACGCAGCGTAAACCATGGATCGTTCTGGGGATTTGGCAGTGCGAGCGAGGTGGTTCGGTCTTCGGCTGGAGGGGCTGGCCGTGGCGTCATATATTGGTGGCAGGGCCTCCAAAGTCAGCCGAACAAGGAGGAAGAGGAGTCCTTGTACGTATAGGACTCCCTACCCAGTTCGGTCACGGAAGCGAAGGACTCTACCCTGCACGCACGGGAAGCTGGAGCAACGCGTGGTGCTGGTTCTTAAAAAACGGATAGTGCCTAGTGCTCTTCCTTCTTCATGCGTGCGCCATTTTGTTGGATTTTCTTTGTAGTGTGTACAACCATATGCTAGAATTTACCGAACCACATACTAGAACTTTCACTTACACCAAAAAAAAAAATTACTAATATTTTCAGTTATTATTCGCTGTTCACTCTGCAAATAAATTGCAAACAAAAGTTGATCAGTGTAAAAATAATTGGTTCACATCAAATTAGAATAAAATTGTGTCCAAACAAAATCTAGCAACAACAAAAAAATTCACCAGACTAGAAAAGATGTTCATGGTTTCAAAAAATATATTACGATTTCCAAAATAATGTTACGGGTTCAAAAAAAGGTTCCAAACCAGGCATCAAATATTTTTTACGGGTTTTAAGAAAACTAATGGGTTCCAAAACAATGTCCACAAGTTTGAAAAAATTCACGGGGTTTTATAAAAATGTTCACGTCTCTGACTTTTTTCTTGTGGTTTAAAAATCTGTTTCATGGGATCGAACCAGGCATGTTTAGGGATTTGAAAAATGTTTACGGGTTTCCAAAAAAAAATGTGTATGTGGTTGGAGGAAATATTTCACCAGTTCAAAAAAGGCAAGTTCACAGATTCAAAAAATCATGATTTCAAATACAATTAAAAAAATTCACATGTTCGAAGAAACCTGGGTTCAAAGAAATATTCATGTCTTACCTGAAACAACAAAATATGTAATGAAAAGAAACATGAAATTTAAAGGCAAAAGGAGGAAAATAGAGAAAGAAACGAAAAAGAAAACACACATAGACAAAAAAAAACCTACTGCTTCATGGGCTAGGGATATCTGACGGGCTGGATTTGCACACATTTTCCTTTTTTTAACTTCTCATTGTTTTTGAAAAAAAGGTAGTATTACACTTTAATATTTTCTAGTATTAATTCTAAATATATTAGTCTATTAGTTCCTCTCTGTGTTACTAGAAAATTCATTTTATTAAACATGCTTTTTAGAAAATCATAAAAACCTAGTGATGGTTTTAGTAAATTATCAGGATTTCATTTAAATCGGTGAAAGTACCAGAAATGTAGAAATTAGAAAAACTATAAAAAAATTGAGAATCATTTTTGCACTATCGTTTACCATGCAAGCTACACATATAAGCCAAATATGGGCACTTTATTATAAACTGTGCAATCGATATGGCCATCACTTTAAGTCATTTATCTTGAAACCCACGAATGTTTATACATGGTAGTCATTTTTATTTCCAATTTTCAGAAACAAAATATCACATCTTTGTAGTTTAAATTTGAATTAGTTCCGGGACATATGCATAAAATCATTTAAATGGTCGAAAGTAGATAGAAAGCGAGAAAATTATATTATTTAGGGAAAGACAACGTAGGAACTGCTTTGGCTCGACATTGACATGAGAGAGTTTATATCGAGGTTCATCCCATGTGAAGAGGTAAAGACCTACTCCTGCTTTCTGCTTTGGTATACCGTGTCACGAACTTGTGAATGTGATCACTTTGTGCGATCATGTGTGTTATGTGTCTCCTCTCTTTCACGTTACTAATCTCGGGTCATGTCTCATATAGTGGCATGACATGGTTACAATGATCAAAGGATTATCTGCACACTACTCTATACATGATGGGACTTAAGCTAGTAAATTTAAACTTGATTAAGTGTAACGCTTCTCTTGATGGCTGCATGAACGCTTAGCCTTTGGTCTTCTGCGAGCTATACGCGTGACTCCGGGGGGAGTGGACACTCCTAGCCGGGCCACGGACCCAGCTGGTCCAGTCGGCCTTTTCGTGCTGGTCGTGGGCTTCCTGTGCTTCAAAAGATTACACCGGTTGGCTTGGTCCCTTAATACAGTTCGGTGGGCCTAATGGATGGCAACTCATAGAACGGAGCCGATGGAGACATTGTCAGCGAAGTCCCGGTTGATGATGGAGAAGAGGGACATGAGCAGTCTAGTGCGACTCATCAAGGCATCCTTCAAATGACGCGTCCGGCCTTGCCATGCGGTTGGTAAAGACGCGCCCGGCTGTGCGGGATCGGCGCCGGCGAGTCGGCCAAGGCAGTCGACTGAGACAGGGTATCAACTGACTGAGTGGCCACAATAGCCGGTGGAGAGGAACCGGCTGGTGCGGAGTCAGCACCGGCAAGGCGGGCGCACTAGCCGTTTGAGCGCTGTGATAATCAGTGTGGAGGAGCCGACCGGTGCGGAGGCAATGTCGATGTAGGATTAGAGGCACGTGAATATCGGTAGGTGACGCAATCCAATCTATGAGCGGCGAACCAAAAATTAAGAGTCGGCCAAGCGACAAGTACAGAGATCTCGAGTCTAGAAGAAAACTAACCAGGGCACCCGATGACAGATCGGCGGACAAACGCTGCTATGGATCACGCGGCCCTTGGCGGAGATTATGGAGATCGACCTCCCCGAGGGCGACGTGGTACGAAAGTATTGCTAGGTGTAGGATCTCGCCGCACTGATACCTTGAGAACAGTGGCAGAGGACGAAAAAAATATAAGGTAGGGCGAACTCAAAAAGATATACACAAACTGAAATAGGATCGAAACATTAACAATATATATATGATTATAATCACTTAGTACAACGGAAATATAAAAATATTTGTGTATAAGTAAAATATAAACATTATCAATGGCAAAGCTCTAGTTTTTTTTTTTTGAAAATCTTCGGTAATTTTGTCGATAAGGAATTTTGAATATCGCTTGATACAGCACGTCATCAAAAAGCTATCACGGACATCTTTTTGCGCAACTCGGTTTGATGATCTTTGTTGTCCGAAAGTCCCTTTAAATTGTTTCCGTCACCACCATAAAAGTAATGCCAACTCTATGAGACGATATATCGTAGGAAACATGATATGTTTTTCATTTATCAAGACAATCTCTAAGGTATTAAATTCTCTGTTTATGAATTATGAATAGGTCAAGGTTATTTTGTATATGCTAATAATTAGAGAAATCTCCATGATAAATCTTTGTAAGAAGAACAAGGTAATTCACATGAATCTAAGAAATGAGTCTCTTTAGTCATGCTAGGAGAATTCCCAAAGAGCTGAAAATAGCTAATTTAAGCAATGGTCAAAATAGGCTCAAACTCGCCTTAAATACCATACCTAGGATATTGTTCATAGTAGGATTTTATTAAATTCATAATTAGATATTGTAAGGAGAAACAAATTTTAGTCCTTTTGGTTTGGAATCGACTTTGCGCAGTGTTCTAGTAAAACACTCAAATTGTTCAGAAAAAAGATGTGCATCCGAATGTTTTCGCCAAAAATCAAGATAGTGCGGCTGCCCTACCTTGCCCTAAGGGCAGCTCCGCCCCTGCTTGAGAATGAATAGGTTTGACGTAATTACTGAAACCTGTCACACGAGTATCTATATCTATACCAATATAAAAAGGCACAGAGGGGACAGATCCAAGAAATCCTACCCGTCTACCAACGTATCCAACGGCACCAGTCCGTCCCGCGTTTGACGGTAAAACAGTGTCTGACGCCGCTCCGCGCTCATTCACGGCCGCTCGACATGCCCAAATCACAAAAGCCCGAAAAAACCTCCGCTAATCATGCCCACGTTTCGTTAATAGAACCCATCCGCGGTCGGCCCCTACTTTTCCGATGGGACGCACTGCCCCGCCGCCTCCTCTCCACGCGAGATCACCGTTCCACTTGCCGCCGCCTGACCTGCGACACTGCCTCTCGCACGCGACGTCGCCGTTTCATGTGACAGCGCCTGATCCGTGCCCCTGCCGTCCTGCTTCCTCAAGCACCTGCTCGACGAACGATGCGGTTCTCTCCCGATCGCGGTGAGACAGGTACGTAACCGCCATTGACTCCATATGGCTTCCATGGCCGTTCTTTCGCAACCCCAGGCCACAGCCATCGTGCCACTACTGCAGCATTCCAGTCCGACTCGAGCTGCCATCCCAGTGCTCCTCCCGCTCCACGCTAGGCACCATTGCGGCCACCACTTTAGTCAAAGGGAGATGGCAACGTATTCAAGGTGAACAACATAAAAAATTGTGCTAATAATTTCGATCCTCTCCAATTTTCAATTTGATCTGCATGTCAACTAGAGGGTGCATCGATCAAGCCTGAAGCGGTCCTACCTTGACGCCATGTATAGCCAAAGTCGCACTACTTACAGCCGAATCCTCTTAGTTGTTTACATCAGGGTAAAAACTGGATGCTTTATTAATGGTCAATGACTTTCCATTCATAAGCTTTTAAATCATTTCTTTGCGTTAATACTTGTTTTTCTCAAACTCCGATATTATATGTCTGCTTGTGTTTGTGAAAATTTGATTATACCTGCTGACTTTGTACGCTTGCTTTGGTTCAAATTGGTTGCCTTTGCATCTTCTGGCAGTACCAAATTATTTGCACCGAAGCATAAAGGTTCAATGCACAAGTGAAAGTAAAATTCGTAGCTGTTAATACATATTTCATCGTGTAATGGTCTGCTATATTAATGAACTTGTACGTTATTTATAACCTCTTCGTGAACGACTGAACGCCACCGCTATATATCAGTCTGCACAAAGTTTAGAGAGGAAAAAAGATACTGCTCTTTCAGTTAAGGTAAGCGCAACTGTTTTGCTTTCACTACAATGGGTCAAGTTTGTGAGACACCAAGCTTTTGCACTATAATAATCATCCCAGAATTTTTCCTTCTATTGAAGATTCTACTTGGTATATGTTTTTCTCAACTTTCACTACCTGAACAAATCAGTCAAACCCACTCAATTTCCTCCACTCTTTAAGCATAGATGGCAACAAATCACCTAACCACTATCAAGTTCAATCCCATCTAATGTCAACATTATGAAGTAGCTTGCCCATGTCCATAGAGTTTCAATATTCATTACTGCAGTGAATTGGATCATTGGCTGCGCACTTGTACCCATGGCTTTGTTAGTAAGATAGGTCTACTCCATAGTTCTGACAATATTCCTTGTTTTTTCAAAATATTACTTGTACATGGAGACTGAAGATGAAGCATAGTAATGGACCTTCTTAGCATCTGTACCATTTGACAAGGACACAAGGTTGTGATTTTTGACAACTTCATGTCCAAACAACTTCCGCACCTGCTCTCATTTCTTCTATGAGGTATTTATTTTTATAGGACACTGAGAAGGTGTGGACTTGCAAATTGAATATTACACTAAACATAAATTGAAATCCTTCATGCTCTCATTTCACTGTGAAGTAGTACTCCGTTCGTCCGGAAATACTGTCACGGAGTTGTCTAAATACGGATGTATTTAGACATGTTTTAGTGTGTACATACATCCCGGTTTAGACAAATCCAAAATCCAAGTCAAGTATTTCCGGACAGAGGGAGTAATTAATACTTATTCGACTACCATTTTCTTGAATGGCAAATGTGTTTCACCAAAGAAAGAATATATTTGTGTTAATTGAATGATAGACGTGTTTCAGCTAAGAAAGAATAATTATGTCTATAATGATTGTTTTCCTAAATACACCTTCTATATTTCATGTTTTGAGGCAAGGAGGACCGTGGCCAGAATCGCAGGTGCCAAGAAGATGAGATATAGATATACTTATAGAACTGCTGTTGCAGGGATAAGGTATGGTTTGGTAGGATAAGAAATGTTTATGATCAAATGGTAAGGTTATGTGTGTTCTATGTTTTCGAACATAAAAGTGCATTCTGAAATTAGAAAAGAAGGATGAATTCGGAGGTAATGGTCTTATGGATAACTCAACTTCATGTCGATAAATTGTTATCGTATCGAATACAAGAAATAATACAACAAACATTATGATGCACCAGGTCGAACAGCAATATGGGCACAGCCTCATTTTAAATTCTAATACCTTTTATATGTTCTAAGTTTCATGTAATGGTTTTACTAAACATATTCAATGTATTGGCTGGATGAGTGCAAACATTTTTATGCTTACATTTCGTTTTCTTTCAGTATTCATGATTATATACAATTACTAGTATATAGAGGTACGAGAGGTCGACTTGTAGTACAAGGTAATTTAGAAACAAACCATGTCTCTATCCTATCTCTAACAATTTGGAATCATACTGATGTTAACAATATTTGTTGTATATTTATTTACAAGATTTGATCAACTAACGCAGAATAGATGTAGTAGTAGCTGGGATATTACGATCTGATCTGTCGTCCATCGGCTGCCCTTGTAAACAGAGTTACCGGGGGCCGCGCTGTTAAAGTAAAACGCATGCTGATTCGCCATACAATATACGATCTGCAACTGCGCCCTAGGCGATCATCTATTCATCTCCCTGTACGCCTGCATCATGTCAATGTCCGCGCTCTTGTCCGCCCTGCGCGGCGCCAGCGCCGGCCGGCGGCAGATCACCGCCTCCACAGTTGCGGCGCAGGTGACCGGCTCCCACGTGTTCAGGATCAACGGGTATACGCGGATCATTGAGAAGGCGGCCAATGGCACGGCCGTCACGTCAGACACGTTCAGCGTCGGCGGCCACGACTGGCGTATCAGGTGCTACCCAAACGGTGACTTGGAACAGGGCTCCATGGCCCTGTTCCTCTGGCACGCCAACCACGCCAAGACCCTTGAAGCCACGGCGAAGTTCAAGATGAGTATACTGGACAAGGCCTGGAAACCATCGTACACACGAACCACAGCAGGGAAACACTGCTTCAAAGACCCTGGTAAGCCTGGTTACGGTTGGGAAAACTTCATGAAGCTCCAAGATCTGGACAAGGAGAAGGACCTCAAGGACGATTGCCTGTATATCCTCTGCGACGTCACCGTCGACCTCGGGCTGCACACCGACGACTATACCGATGGTGATGTGATTGCTGCGGCGGAGGCATCCACGGGCGGGGCAGCGCCGCCGTTCGACTTGCTCGGCGCGCCGCTTGCAGAAGCCATCTGGAGCAAGCACAAGCCGGACGTCACGATTCACGTCGGCGGACAGACCTTCGCGGCGCACCGGTGGGTTCTAGAGGCCCGATCCCCCGTCTTCAAGGCGGATCTCTCCCTCGCCTCTAGCAACACCGTCGATGAAGTACGCATCACAGACATGGACGCCGACGTGTGCAAGGCTCTGTTACAGTTCATCTACACTAACTCACCGCCGCCGGAGCTCGAGTCGACGGCGATGGCGGAGCGGCTCCTCGTCGCGGCGGACAGGTACGAGCTGGAGAAGCTGAAGCTGGTCTGCGAGGAGGCGATGTGCAAGAACATTGACACGAGCTCGGTAGCCGCCAGCCTGGTGTTGGCCGAACGGCATTTTTGCCCGGTGCTGAGGGAGGCGTGCATGCGGTTCCTCTCTTCTCAAGATAACCTGAATGCAGCTGCGGCGTCGTCCGATGGTTCTGATCGGCTAAAGGACTGCCCCTCTGCCCTGCTGGAGCTCCTCAAGAAGAAGAACCCACCACATGAGGAGGAACCAATAGACCCGGCATTGCTAGCTCGTTATGCGGTCAAAAGTAATATTTACTATTAAAGCAGAACCTGTTGCGATGTGCACATCATCGCATCAACTTAATATGCATAGATGTGTCCATTAAGTCATACGAGAAGAATAGAAACTCCTAAGGGTCAGATTTTATTAAGGACTGTTGATGAGCTTATTGATCAGGATACTCACTCTTGGGACGTTGAGCTAATTGATGATCTATTCAACCCGATTGACGCCCGAAGAATCCTTTGTATTCCTTTGCATCATAATATGAGTGAAGATTTTATTGCCTGGCATCTCACTAAATCGTATTCTTTTTCTGTGAAGTCTGCTTACTATGCACAATGGAATCATCAGTTTGGGCAACACACTCGCCGTTCTGATGGTCAAGGGGCTGTGACCCGAAACCCTGTTTGGGATACTTTGTGGAAAATGCAAGTGCCCTCGAAGGTGAAATTTTTTGGGTGGAAGGCTTTACATGGTATGATCCCAGGTTTATCAATTCTTGCTAATAGACATATCAAAACAACCGCACAGTGCCCTGTTTGTCAGCAAGGACCTGAAGACATCAAGCATCTAATGTTCACATGCGCTAGGGCAAGACAAGTTTGGAGTTCTATCGGAATTCTGGAAATTATTAATGAGGTTATTCAAATCGACAGATCTGGATCCGTAGTCTTTGAAGAAATTCTGCGGAGGATTATCCTCCAACTCCGGAATTGGGAAAGATTACTGTGTCGGAGGCAATTTTGGTAGGGGCTTGGTACATCTGGTGGCAAAGGAGGCAACTTGTGAAAGGTGAAACGGTTGCTTCTCCAGCCCAATCGGCCCTCTCAATCCTGGGTTTAGCTGCAAATTTCAAAGGCGCCCAGTTGGAGAAGGCTCCGAAGGAAATAAGGTGGTCAAAACCTCAATTTAATTCGTATAAACTAAATATTGATGCTGCTTTTACAGTGAATGGTTCAGGTGCTTTTGGTGCAGTTCTACATAATCACAAAGGTGAAGCTGTTGCTGGTGCTTGTGGCCCTCTCTCCAACGTGCTGGATGCTACCACAGCAGAAGTGGTTGCACTTCAGAGAGGCCTCAATCTTATTGAACAAATCGGATGTTCTCCTGTTACGATCGAGACTGATTCGCTGGAGGTGTGTCAAGCCTACAACGGAGATATTGAGATATGGGGCCCTTATTCTGCCATTTTAGCTGACTGCTTTCTTAGAGCTCAGAGTATTGGATCGATCCTTGTCCAACACTGTCCTCGGGAGGCAAACTTGGTGGCGCACCATTTGGCGAAATTTGCTGTTGAATCAAATTCCTCTAGTTTTTGGGACTGCGATCCCCTAGTTTTATTATTCCTCATGTAATGAATGATGTAACTCTGTTCGAACTGGGATAGGACGCAGGTTTCAGACGCACTTTTTCCTTACCAGGGTACCGAAAGGGACTGGAAGGTTTTTAATGAGGCGGCCTGCGGTCTTTGTTTTTATTTTTATATATATATGGAAAATTCAAAAAAAAAGGGTGTGTTTGGTTGTGTGGCTATGAAAAACTGGTTGGGGCACCCCAACCACTTGGTTGGTGGTAACAATTTTTTATGTTTGATTATGTGGATTTGCTGAGCCAAGTTTGTGTTTGGTTGAAAAGATAAAACGTGGTTAGGGTTAACCATATTTATGTTTGTTTTGAGAGATTAGAAATAGTTGGGGTGAGATGGTCATTTATTATTACTAGCAAACATACCCGTGCGTTGCAATGGGAAAAGAAGACTAGCAACCAACAAATTAAGTTCTCGCTGGTACATGCATGAACTGCCCGTCACAACAACCAACAAATTTTACCGCCCACGGAGGTAAACCCATTTTCAGCGCGTCAACGGCGTCAAGGTTTTAGATTTCGTTTTGTAAAATTTACCTCGCTTGAATGGAATGGGCGAAAATTCAGGTTTTTTGTTTTTTCTAGGAAAATCTCGGACAAAAGGAACAATCCAAAGTTTCAAATTTTAATGAATTTGATGTTTTGTATTTCGGCCAAAAAAAAAGGGTACACTATCATAATCTTACACATTTTTCCCTCCAATAATATTTCTATTCACATAATCTGGTGTAGCAACATCACTAAAAACATCGATCCCAACAATAATGTTTCTAGATACCCAAAAGGTCATGTTAAATATGCTTCTGATCATGCACGACTCATGTACGAGGCTAACAAACCAGTTAATGTGCACTTCTCATTCTTACGGGCCATCCTCAGCTCGTGGCTGATCTTGAGCTTGAGCTCCCCATGGAGGAGGTATGTGTTTCCTAGCTTACCCACCGCTACCATAGTACCAAGCTCGTTGGCCTCGAAGCTACAGCTGTGGACAGAAGGCTTGATGATCTGTACAGCGACACGTCCGCAGTCTCTTCGTCATCCCAGGCCATGATGCATTCCCTCGCCTCCGCAGCCTCCCGTTGCAGCTGAATTCTTCAGCATCTGAACCCATGGCAACACCAGCCTCATCGTCTGAAAGTGTTGGTTAATCAGCACTGATAGTGTTGCCCACGAATTCATCAGCTGACGTCTTCCGTGCTCCACTTGCTAGCAAGGTGCTAAGAGCATCTCCAGGAGCTCCTCTATATGGACATCTATAGCAAATATAGAGGACCGAGGCCCAAAAACTGTCTCCACCAGCCCATCTATATCGTCATCTATCCATAGATGTCCCCCTCCGTCCCGGGTGCCTCATCCACATTTGGGGGACGAAGCCAGGATCATCCACACCAACTGCTCGCTCGCTCGCTCGCGTCCCGCGCGCATCCGGAGGTTGCAGGCGACGAGAAGGACTCCGGTGCGACTCCCCCGACTCGCCGTCCCGAGGTAATTTTTGCCCTTTTTTCGATTTGAGACAAGAATTGGATGTGGGGCGCCGCCGGATTCGATCCAGGCAGCTTGGGTCGCGCCGCCGGATTCGATCCAGGCAGAGGAGAGGGCGGCGGCCGGATTTGATCCAGGAAGAGGAGAGGGCAGCGGCCGGCGAGCTCGGGGTGGTGTTGGGCAAGAGGAAAGGAAAGGAGAGGGCGGCGGCCAACAAGGGAGCTTGGGGTGGAGCTGGGGAATGGGAGGTGCAGAGGAGAGGGCGGCGGCCAGCGAGGGAGCGCGTGGTCGCCGACTCGCCGGGGAGAGAGCTCGGCCGCGAGGGACGCGTGCGTGCTGCGTGCGTGCGTGCGTGCTGCTTGTGCGTGCTGGTAGATATATTATTTGATTTTGTACTCGGTACTGCTAGACGATTTGCTCGATTTGTGCGTGCTGGTAGATAGATTATTTGATTTTGTACTCAGTACTGCTAGACGATTTGCTCGATGACTTGATTTTTTTTCTCCATGACTGATACATACTGAATTGTTGTTTATATTCTTATACAGACGGACAATTCACCACAGATGAACAACACTAAATTTCTGAACTTGCTGAATGAAGGAACCGGTGACACAAAAAGCTGTTGAATGGTAGTTATAAAGATACTATTAAAATATAGGAGAGATAATATAAATGTCCTGAATATAGATGTTCTACTGAAAAACTGGGGACATCCAAAAAGGAATCTTTATAGATGATCCTCTATATGGAGATATAGAGGACCAAATTGGGATGAGCTCCTGGAGATGCTCTAAGGCTGCTAGCGACTGGGACCGCCACTGCTGCTAAAAATGCACGGTAGCCTCTCAAGACGGCGGACCTACGAATGTGCGGTAGCATGATACCACCGGAGAGGATGCCATTCCACTCGTCGAGCTGCTCATTTCCTTCAAACTGACAACATGTGTGAGAAGGGAGAGACCGTCAAACATGGTCGCTCTCCCTTGATAATGTACAAGATCAATCCCATTCCTTGTGTGCTGGTTCAGACTCACCTGCATCAATACGCTCAGATTTGTGAGCATCACCATAACTTGAGTTGTCTATCCATGTTGAAGAGAATAGTGCAACACTGAAGGACGGGGCGACATGGCGTTGGACAACATAGAGGTGTCCACCACAGCCAGAAGAATACGGCACTACCGGAAATCGATTCTTTGCCGTGCTGCCATTCCGCACGGCAAAGGCCCCTCGGAACACGGCAAAGGCTGTGCCGTGCCTAACAACACGACAAAGCCCACACGGCCTATCACGTGTAGGCAAAGAATCTTTGCCGTGCGCTTTCGGAATACAGCACGGCAACGCCGGTTTGCCGTGCTCCGGATGTTTGCCGTGTGCCGCTGAATTGCCAGAGCTGGTCAACGAAGACCCCGGTTTGCCGTGCGTCGCGAGAAGAGCACCACGGCACACTCCGATTGTTTGCCGTGCGCTTCTCCTTACCTTGCACGGCAACGCTCAAATATTTGCCGTGCGCTTCGCCTGAACCTGCACGGCAACTTTCCAGCCTTTGCCGTGTGTCCTTCCAGACAACACACGGCACAGAGCCGTTGCCCAGGACCGATGCATCGCGCCTTTGCCGTGCGCCACGCTAAGCTGGACACGGCAAACTGACCATATGGTCATCCCCAGGTTGCCAGGTCGCACAGGTGAGTGCCACGTGCACGCTGTGCCGTGTGCCCCATCACGGCAAAGGCCTTTGCCGTGTGCCATCACACAGCAAAGTGACCATATTGCACCGTTTTGTTCTGTTTTTTTAATTTCCTGCACAGATAATACACAAAATAATTCACAGATAGCAATTGTCACACAAATATGACTAAACTCCACATAACATAGACATAGTTCAACAAATAAGATCAAACTCCAACAAATAAGATCAAACTCCATCCTCCATAAGACTTAAACTCCTCCATATCATAAAACGAAGTCAAACTCCACAAACATGTCATCTATTCTACAAGTAGGTCATGCTCCACATGTAGGTCACAAAGGGATGTAGCTTGCTCAATCTCCACATGTAGGTCACGACGGCGAAGATGGACATCATGGAGGAGAAGGATCGTCCTACACGTTTGCAAAAAAACGATGAGTTTGACAACTAGGTGGACCATTGGATATGTTGAATATGCACAAGTTTAGATGTAGTAAATCAAAAGACATGATCTAAGTTAGATGTAGTGACCATTGGAGATTCATTGATTGGCTATGTCGATCTAAGTCATGACAACAAGTTCAACTAACTAAATTTTGACAAGTTGAACTAAAGTGGCAATGGCATGGCTAACTAAAGTGGCAATGGCATTTTGACAAGTCATGCGAACATACCCACGGGAGCCTCCGGACAACGTTAGGGTTGGAGATTTGGGGCTGCCCCTCCGGATTATCCTGGCCACCAAGCGGCGGCGCCATCGAGTGAGATCCACCCGCCGATCCTGGATTCACCTACAACATGAAAAAAGTCTCGCATTACCCAAATAATTTAGTTACAACAATAAGATGGATAGAATGACAAGTTTGAGAACATACCCATGGGAACATCGGTGGAGGCGGTGGAGGGAACATTCCCATGGCAACAGCCCCGTCCCCAGGAGCAATGCGCTGCACCGTGCCAAACATCCACTCCATCATCTGCCTGTGGTGCTCCTGCTGCTGCCTGCAAAACTCCTGATGCTGCTCCTGCTGCTGCTGCAGCTGCTGCTCATAGAGCACCTGCTTCTGCCGGAGCTCGTCGACAGCTAGACTCGAAACTCGTGGGCGGGTCTCCACAGCAGGCGCACCAGGCGCCCTCCCACGGCGGACCTGGCGTAGAGACGGGACGGTGCGAGGGTCGATGGAGCCGTCCTATCCACAAGCGGCCATTCGCCGCGCCTTGCCCCGCAAGCACGACAGCCTCGACGTCAAGTGGACTGGTGAGAGGGTCAGCTTCATCACCGTTGCGCTCCTTGAACTTCTCCGTGTACCCCTTGCTCCGGAGCTCGGCGCTCTCGTTGATCCACATCGACCCTGTCTCAGGATCCGGCGTATCCCTGGTACGCATCTTTGACCAAACGGCGAAGGGCGAGGGGTCTACGCCGGTCTTCAATTTCTGCAAAGAGAGCACGAACATAGGTGAAAAGGAGACGATATTGCAAAACAGAGCACGAACATAGGTGGATTAAAGAATGCATTTGCTCACCTCATTTTGTATGCATTGGGAGAGGCTGAGGTTGCCTTGGCGGTGTGTTCCACCCTTGTTCTCCGCCCGCTTTGCCTTTCCCTCCGCGTGTATCTTGAGATACTCCTGGCTAGTCCACCACGCTACCATCATGACGTGGCACTCGTTGTTGTTACCGACGTACGGAGGAGGCACCTACGTGCACAGAACACACATATTAATGATATTACACGGCGGTCAACAAAATCGATAATATAGAAATGACGCTACCTGCAGGTACTGCCATGGCTGCATCAAGATGTCCCGAGCACGCTTCTTGTCCAGCGCAATTTTCTTTTCGGCGTACCAATTGCGGACAGAGTTCACGCGAGCCTCGTAGTGCATGTCCGTCACCATCTTAGAGGCCATCGTCAAAAGGATGGCCTCGCACTTTTCCTCGTCCTCCTTCCGACAGGTGAAGAAGTTCTACAAGCATGCACACATAGGTAAAATAGGGTCAAAGCCATTAGTGCAATCTCGGATTTATAGAATGATGAGAAGTCAAACAAACTTACCCAGAAATAGCGAGTGTCTTAAGCGCCATGTTGCGGTACTCGCCATCGGGATCCGGCGCGAAACAGTAGTGCCTGAAAGTCCAAGCTACACTCTTGCCACTCTGCTACACTCTTGCCACCCTCTGGGAGGGTGACAATCCCTGGGAAGAACTTCCTGAGACAACATCCAAGGATGCTCGCGTAGGTACGCTGTCCCTTCACTTTAGGAGGCTGGTACTCAAATGTCCTACACAATGAGAAAACCAAAATTAGTATAGTTAGCGGGTCAAAACACAATGAGAAGCTAAAATTGAACAAAAACTATAATAAGTACCTTTTTCCAACAGGCAGGAGAAGACTGTTCTTGTAGGCGTAATATCGGGGATCGGGGAGTCCCGCCGACCCCCGCTGATACGGCGGCCTGGTCCGTGGCTCAGGGATATCCTCCTCAGTCTCAACCCACTCCTCCGGCGGGTCCCACTGCAGCGTCGGGTCAAGCACAAACCCGTCCTCCCCAGGTCCCTCGCGCCCCTCCTCCTCGCTGTCATCCTCCTCGTCCTCCTCCTCGCCCTCCTCAGAAGCCTCCGGCAGCAGCTCATCCTCAGAAGCCAGCGACTCGCTCTCAGAGTCCGACTGCACCTCCTGATCGTACTCCGCGTCATCCTCGTCGGGCTGCTCGGCAGGGAGAGGACTAGGAGTCCTGGTAGGCCTCCTTCTCGTCCTCGTACTCCCACGTCGTCCACTCCTCGCAGGTGGAGGTGAGGGTGGAGGTGAGGGAGGAGGTGGAGGTGCCGAACTCGATCCCACCAGGAGTGCCTTCACGCTGCCCACCTTTTTGAGAACGCCTTCTTCAATTTGTTTCCCCCCATGTTTCCTGCATTGACAAAAAATAGGTTTCATCAGTATACATGATCCAAAATTAAGGTAAATAGATGAAGCAACAATGAGTAAAGCGAAAATGAATACAATTAGATGAAGTAGCGACAATTAAGGTAAATGGAGTAGCGACAATGAGTTCTCACAAAATAAAGTAGCGACAATCACTATTACATAAAGTAGCATTGACCTATTACATATAAGCTAGACTGGCAATTACTAATACATGTGTCCTCATCGCTATCAGTAGCCTGTGTCGAGATCATCGGGACCAACTATTGGACCACCCGTGTCGTCATCACTGTCAGGGTCGCCACACCACCAACCATCCACGGAACCTGGAGGTGGTCCCTCTGGCTCATCGACGTGAAGTCCTGCGTGGAAGCGCTCTAGCAAAGTCACGTCGGCTTGGTTATGAACCTCCTCGACTTCATCATGCGCGGTGTCTTCCTCCATTCCAGCATCTTCGTTTTCTTCGCCGTATTCCATGTCATCATCGGTCGGCAAGTTGATAGTGAATTTCCCAGGGAGCCCTCCATCCTGATAGAACTCGCCGTCAGATGTTGAGGGGTCTAGGCGGCGGTAATCTTGACCGTTAGGCATAGCCGGCCTACTGTGCGACGGTACCGTCACCACAACATCCCACCCCTGTAGACGCTTTTGATATGCTTTTGATGTCTTCTTGCACGGGTACGGGAGATAGAATACTTGGAAGGCCTGGGTAGCCAAAATGTAGACGTCGTCTCCCGAATACTTGGAGCTTCGTTCAACTTCGACCAATCCAATTGTAGGATCCCGTCTAACCCGACGCGGGTCTAACCAATTGCATTTGAATACAACGGGATCTAGCCCTTTACCAAAACCATAATTCAACTCGTATATAGCCTCAACTCTTCCATAGTAATGGAGTTTATCTGAGCCTTCACATAACACCCCACTATTTATTGTCTTCCGGTTGCCCCGGTTTGTTGTGTGTTCATGGGTATGGAAGCGATATCCATTCACGTCATAAGCATGGAATGAGTTGACGGAATGGCTAAAGCCATGGGCAATGTTTCTAAGCTCTGGCTTCATCTCTTTGTCCTTTTTTGCCTACAAGTTTAGCACGAGAAGTTTAGAACGAGGAATGATCGATGAATGTCCACGGTACTAGAAAAGTTAGACAGAACAGTACCAAACCCGCGAACCAGCTAATGAAACCACCACCCTTGCCAAAACCACCACCGTTGTCAAAAAGATCCTTCGACTCTTTCGGGGTAGGGTCCCTTCTCAGCTTCCAGTTTTCACGAGTGAATCGTCTACGCCAATGAGAAAAGAGGAGTTAGCCACGAATATAGGAGTGAATGTTTGTGAAATACTAAATGGTGAAAGACTTACTCGCGGTACGGCTTCACTTCCTCCATACTCATCAAGATATACGAGGAGATCATATCCCGCTCGAGCTTTTTCATGATGAACTTCTTCGTGCCACTTGATTTGCCACCGAGCCCTATGAAGATGCTAAGCTTGGGTACATCTTCAGGGTTGGCTGCATTGTAGCGAACGACTGGATTGTGGATTGTGGGAATGTTGGCATCATAGAAACCTGTCGTGAAGTTTGACACCTCCTCGTTAAGGCATGCCTCGGCCATGGATGCCTCGATCTTGCATTTATTCCCGCAATTCTGGCGTAGGTCTTTCATTTTTCTCTCAGGCCCAAACTGCCAACGGGTCGACACAGGCCCCCCCATTAAAGCCTCGTGCGCGAGATGCAAGATCATATGTTGCATCGGATTAAAAAACCCTGGCGGAAGTATCGTCTCTAGCTTGCAAAGCAACTCGGGTGCCTGTTCATGCAGCTTCAGAACCACTTCACGATCTAACTCCCTTGCACAAATCTGGCGGAAGAAAAAGCTCAACTCCGCCAGTACTCGCCAAGTCTCCTCATCGACATAGCCTCGAATCATCACCGGCATTATGCGCTCAAGCCACACGTGGTAGTCATGACTCTTCAGCCCTCCTACTCGCTGCGTGTCCAGGTTCACACACCTCGCCCAGTTAGCTGCATAACCATCAGGGAAGTACAAACACTCCACGAGCCACTGTAATATTTCCCTTTTTTCCGGCCTTGTAGGGCAGAACCGAGCCTTTGGCTTAGACCACCTAGTGCCGTTGACTCCAGGAGGCTTCATATCAAGATTTGGCCTGTCACAAAGTACTTCTTGGTCCATTCGAGCCTTGACGTTATCCTTCGTCTTCTCAGTCTCCATGATGGTGCTATAAAGAGCCTCGGCGATATTCTTTTCGGTGTGCATTACATCAATGTTGTGTGGAAGCTCGACATCCTCCATGTAAGGGAGCAGCTTCCAGAAGCACGGAATGTGAGTCCACTGGTGCGTCTCCCCATAACCCACGAAACCATTCCCATCGGGTTAGGCACGAGAGCTTCTAGCTCAGCCTTGATTTCTCTTCCGGTCATCAGACGTGGTTTCGGAGCATGGATCTCGACTCCTTTCTTGAACCGCTTTACGTCACTCCTGTATCTATGACCTGGGTCAAGGAACTATCGATGTTGATCAAAGCATGAATACTTGCCTCCCTTCGTAAGCCATGAGAAAGTCATAGCCTGTCTGCACTGTGGGCAAGGCCACTTCCCATGTGTACACCAGCCGCAGAACAAAGCACGCGCTGGTAAGTCATGCAGGGATGTGTGGTACCAGACATACATATCGAAGTGATCATTTGTTGAGGCGTCATATGTTCGGACCCCGCGACCGTTCCAGCCAACAGCCAAGTCTTCAACCAGCGGTTCCAGGTACACGTTCATGTTCTTACCCGGGTATTTCGGTCCTGGGATTATCATCGACAATAACATGTTATGTGATCTCATGGACTCGCCGGGGGGAGGTTCTGGGGTATGACAAACACAGGCCAACAGCTGTATGTTGCCGCCGACATGCCATACGGATTGAACCCATCGGTTGATATAGCAACAGCTACGCTCCTCGGGTCGCCCGCTTTCAGTGGATACTTCGCTACAAAGTTCTTCCATGCGTCACCATCCGACGGATGTATCATCTTGTCCGTGTATCTGTTCCCTAACGCGGCCCATCGCATCTGCTGGGCAGTGTCTTTGTTCATGTAAAGCCGCTGGATCCTCGGTATAAATGGAAGGTACCGGAGAATCTTTTGGGGAATCCCGGTCTGCCTCTTCTGTCCACCACCGAGGTCGACCTCGAAGTACCTAGAGGAATTGCAATGGATGCAATAATTTGTTCCAGCATGTTCTTTCCTGAATAGCATGCATCCCTTTGGACAGGCGTCTATCTTCTCATATGACATCTTAAGGTCACGGAGGAGTTTAGTCGCCTCGTAGAAGCTCTTCGCCAAGATATGCCCTTTCGGTAGAAGGCTGCCAACGACGGCCAGAATATCATCGAAACCATCCCTGCATATCTTCCTCTGGCACTTCACGGCCATAAGGCGAGCGATGGCATCTAGAAGGGTAACATCTGTATGTTCATGAAGGGGTTTCTGCGAGCCAAACATAGTCTCGTAGTACTTCTTCGTGTCTTCATCCGGCTGCTCACTTGTCTCCGCCTCCTGAGGTGTCTCCGCCTCTACACGACGGCTTTCAGGCGCATTAGCATTGACAAAGGCGTCTAAGCAGTTGTTGAACCCAGTGTCAAATTCTCCCGCTGGCTGAATCTGACGTGGCTCGGTTCTAGGACGTTTTGCTAACTGTTCACCATGGTAATTCCAAACATGGTAGAATGGTGTGAACCCATTCTTGATCAGGTGCGTACTAACATCTACCTTCGACTGTCGCCTTCGGTTATCGCATTTTGAACAGGGGCAAAACACTTTCATGGGTCTGCTGCTGATGTCAAACGCCTTGTTCACAAACTCCTCGGCCTTATCTCTCCATTCATCACTAAACTCCAACGGACTCTTTCTGCCAGCATACATCCACTCACGGTTCTGTCTCGGATCCATCCTTTAATCGGTACCAAAAAAGACATACACAATGCTTTCAGTTCAACATGTCACTGAATTTTAACAAAACCATTTTTTACGGCCAAATTTTATCTTTTACAACATGCAAGGGTTCACCTACACTTCTAATGGGTAGGGGCCTATCCCGCCCGAGTACGTGTAGAACGAGTCGTGTCCCATGTTCTACACCGACCCGAGACGGAATTTCGACAGCACCTCCCCGCTGTTCTTCAGAATACACGTCTCGAGCTTGTCAAGCCGAGAGGGTGTGCATCCGAAGAACAACGGGGAGGTGCTGCCGAAATTCCGTCTCAGGAAGGGGTAGAACATGGAACACGACCCGATCTACACGTACTTGGACTGTCCAACAGGACAATCCGGAAGTGTTACAGTTATAAATCCTGCATATTTATAAATTTGTAACCCTTCCGGATGGGATCTGACTCGGGTTACGCGACTCGACCGACTTGGTGATCTAGACCAAAATAAACCTATGCAGCAAGAGAAGGCGAAAGATTTATACCCTAGAAGCGTGGTCGATCACCGCAGAAGGTCGGGGACGCTCTCCGGAGGGGGACGGATCGGGGGCACTGAGGCGGCCCTCCTCAGCTGGAGAAGAAGCCCCGTAAACTAAGACATCTGAAAAATCACAAAAACAACATATATATATATAAGAACAGATGTACAACATAAATATCAGCTCCTAAATAAGAGACGGAGTATAAATAAGAAACCAAGCAGACCTATAAGATACTACTTAACAAACCAACAGAAAAATAGCAGCCAAGTAGAATAACAGGGCACGACAATCTTTAAAGTCATGACCATCCATTTCTCCTTTACTATAAATTGTGTTATATATGGATGGAGAAGAAAATCCTGCATGGCTAGCAATATGAAGAAAAGATGTGTTGATAACACTCATGGAGCTTCCATGGACACTGTACTAGAAGACTTCCTCTTAAAGGAAGTGGATTTTTTTTACAGTGTGCTCGTTTCAGATTACCGTGCAAGACAGGTTCAGATTACCACTCAAGTTCAGAGTTGCGGCCGAGTTTACTAGACATAGTAGTTCCATGGTCGGTTTGCTTACGAGCAGGGCCGTCTCCAGAAATTGGAGGCCCCGGTGTGAAATGCAATATGGGGCCCGGAAATTTTCATCTGTCATAGTAAATTCAAAGTAAAAATCCGGGTGCATTTCTTGGATTAAATTCCTATTGTTAGTTATTCGATAACATGGACATGAACTCTATGGATAGATTAAAAGGAGTCATCCCAAATACTGGTATTAGACAACCGAAGTTTAGCTACTGCAGTGCCGCACTTTGCCAGCAGCGGCTAGACAATCTAAAGGAACACTAGCTATTCCTAGTTAAATTTACTATGACAGATGAAAATTTCACAATACATCGGTGACTTTACAAGTTAAATTCGGTGGTGGCGCTTAAGGAATATGAATGGAGGGCTTCAAACAGAAGGAAAGAAAAGCATGGTGATGCCTTCAGCCTGCGGCGGTGGTGCTCACCAAGGGGCAGCGGCGGTGGTGCCCAAGACGAGGACGGCGACCGGTCGATGTCGGGGAAGAAGGGGGGCGGCCGCGGCGAAGAGGAAGGAGTGGAAGCCGACCTTGCGCGTCCCACTCCAGTTCCGCTCCTCCTCGCTAGCCCGGCGCGGTGAGCTGCATGGCTCGGTGCTCCTCCGGCGATTTGGTGGGGCTCTCGGGAGCAGAGACGACGGAGGCGGCGTGGGGGCTCGAGCCAGTGTGGGAGGCGTGGGGGCTCGGGGCAGCCGGTGGGGGTGGGCTGCGTGGGGGTTGTCGGCGGCGGCGCTGTGGCGGCGCGGCGGATCGGGTGGAGGTCGGGGGTGGGGGTGGGGGTCAGTGCAGTGAGCTCAATGGGGGGGGGGGGGTCGAGGTGTGTGTCTGAAGAGGTAGTGTATTTCCCGATTTAGAATACTTTGCCGTGCGCCGACAAACCATACACGGCAAAGACTGCATTTATACACGGCAAAGACAGAATTTACCGTGTGGATGTACTGGACAGCACACGGCAAAGACAGCCTTTGCCGTGTGCTTTTGTTTTTTTTTCATTTCTTTCTTCCTATTTATTTTCTCTTTTAATTGTTTTTCTTGTTTACTATTTTTATGGGCTGTTTATTAGTATTAGTTAATACATTTGGGTACACACATGGTATGAAAAAATCTAGGTATGGGTGGCTTTCCGACGCTCCGATACACACACAAGTGGGAGTTTCGAGTTATAAGTCCAGGAACTCGGTATGGAGAAAGTGATGCCGGTGAAGCCGGTCACACACCGAGTGACATCTTGGACATGTACAACACCCAACACACTTGTATACATATGGTATGGAACCACCTAGGTTTTGGTGGGGTTCCGACGCTCCAGAGCCCCGCTTCGGCGAAACCCTAGACCCGCTGGAAAAAAGTCAAAGTTGCCGTCTACCCCTTTGACCGGAGTCGAAAGGGGGTAGGCCGGTGGATTTTTTTGCATGGGTCCCTAATATATGTATAAGAATGTGTTGGTAGGTTGTGGGAACCAAGATACAACTCCGATCTGCGACCCCCTTCACCGACCCCTCTTACTCCGTAGTAAGTTCCGACACTTAGAGGTGAAAACTCCCGTGTCGGGTGCCGGGCACGGAATCATGCGACGGAACACATGAAATGTTGGTTCCCCATGGTCCCATATACCAACCTAACACAACCAAGCAAAAAAGTTCATGCGTCTACCCCCTCTCGGCGCCGGTCAAAGGGGTAGATATATGTGGACAGTGGACTTTTTTGCTTGGTTGTGTTAGGTTAGGCCATAGGAACATGAGAAACCAAAGTCTACCCCAAATCAACACAAGATTCCATCCGATTCGCCCGAAAGGGAGTTTTCACCTCTAAGTGCAGAAACTCACTAGAGAGAAAGTGAAGTCGGTGAAGCCGGTCACACCTAGGAGTAGGATATTGCACATTTACAACACACAACACACTTGTATACATATGGTATGGCACAACCTAGTTTGGGTGGGGTTCCGACGCTCCGGGGCCCCGCTTCGGCGAAACCCTGAATCCGCTGGAAAAGCCCTAACGTTTTCGTCTACCCCCATAGACGTGCGTCGAAAGGGGGTAGGCCTGTGGACTTTTTTGCTTGGTTGTGTTAGGTTAGGCCATAGGAACATGAGAAACCAAAGTCTACCCCAAATCAACACAAGATACCATCCGGTTCGCCCGAAAGAGAGTTTTCACCTCTAAGTGCAGAAACTCACTAGAGAGAAAGTGAAGTCGGTGAAGCCGGTCACACCTAGGAGTAGGATATTGCACATTTACAACACAGAACACACTTGTATACATATGGTATGGCACAACCTAGGTTTGGGTGGGGTTCCGACGCTCCGGGGCCCCGCTTCGGCGAAACCCTGAATCCGCTGGAAAAACCCTAACGTTTTCGTCTACCCTCATAGGCGTGCGTCGAAAGGGGGTAGGCCAGTGGACTTTTTTGCTTGGTTGTGTTAGGTTAGGCCATAGGAACATGAGAAACCAAAGTCTACCCCAAATCAACACAAGATTCCATCCGGTTCGCCCGAAAGGGGAGTTTTCACCTCTAAGTGCAGAAACTCACTAGAGAGAAAGTGAAGTCGGTGAAGCCGGTCACACCTAGGAGTAGGATATTGCACATTTACAACACACAACACACTTGTATACATATGGTATGACACAACCTAGGTTTGGGTGGGGTTCCGACGATCCGGGGCCTCGCTTCGGCGAAACCCTGAATCCGCTGGAAAAACCTAACGTTTTCGTCTACCCCCATAGACGTGCGTCGAAAGGGGGTAGGCCTGTGGACTTTTTTGCTTGGTTGTGTTAGGTTAGGCCATAGGAACACGAGAAACCAAAGTCTACCCCAAATCAACACAAGATTCCATCCGGTTCGCCCGAAAGGGGAGTTTTCACCTCTAAGTGCAGAAACTCACTACAGAGAAAGTGAAGTCGGTGAAGCCGGTCACACCTAGGAGTAGGATATTGCACATTTACAACACACAACACACTTGTATACATATGGTATGGCACAACCTAGGTTTGGGTGGGGGTTCCGACGCTCCGAGGCCCCGCTTCGGCGAAACCCTGAATCCGTTGGAAAAACCCTAACGTTTCCGTCTACCCCCATAGACGTGCGTCGAAAGGGGGTAGGCCAGTGGACTTTTTTGCTTGGTTGTGTTAGGTTAGGCCATAGGAACATGAGAAACCAAAGTCTACCCCAAATCAACACAAGATTCCATCCGGTTCGCCCGAAAGGGGAGTTTTCACCTCTAAGTGCAGAAAATCACTAGAGAGAAAGTGAAGTCGGTGAAGCTGGTCACACCTAGGAGTAGGATATTGCACATTTACAACACACAACACACTTGTATACATATGGTATGGCACAACCTAGGTTTGGGTGGGGTTCCGACGCTCCGGGACCCCGCTTCGGCGAAACCCTGAATCCGCTGGAAAAACCCTAACCTTTTCGTCTACTCCCATAGACGTGCGTCGAAAGGGGGTAGGACAGTGGACTTTTTTGCTTGGTTGTGTTAGGTTAGGCCATAGGAACATGAGAAACCAAAGTCTACCCCAAATCAACACAAGATACCATCCGGTTCGCCCGAAAGGAGAGTTTTCACCTCTAAGTGCAGAAACTCACTAGAGAGAAAGTGAAGTCGGTGAAGCCGGTCACACCTAGGAGTAGGATATTGCACATTTACAACACACAACACACTTGTATACATATGGTATGGCACAACCTAGGTTTGGGTGGGGTTCCGACGCTCCGGGGCCCCGCTTCGGCGAAACCCTGAATCCGCTGGAAAAACCCTAACGTTTTCGTCTACCCCCATAGACGTGCGTCGTAAGGGGGTAGGCCTGTGGACTTTTTTGCTTGGTTGTGTTAGGTTAGGCCATAGGAACATGAGAAACCAAAGTCTACCCCAAATCAACACAAGATTCCATCCGGTTCGCCCGAAAGGGGAGTTTTCACCTCTAAGTGCAGAAACTCACTAGAGAGAAAGTGAAGTCGGTGAAGCCGGTCACACCTAGGAGTAGGATATTGCACATTTACAACACACAACACACTTGTATACATATGGTATGGCACAACCTAGGTTTGGGTGGGGTTCCGATGCTCCGGGGCCCGCTTCGGCGAAACCCTGAATCCGCTGGAAAAACCCTAACGTTTCCGTCTACCCTCATAGGCGTGCGTCGAAAGGGGGTAGGCCAGTGGACTTTTTTGCTTGGTTGTGTTAGGTTAGGCCATAGGAACATGAGAAACCAAAGTCTACCCCAAATCAACACAAGATTCCATCCGGTTCGCCCGAAAGGGGAGTTTTCACCTCTAAGTGCAGAAACTCACTAGAGAGAAAGTGAAGTCGGTGAAGCCGGTCACACCTAGGAGTAGGATATTGCACATTTACAACACACAACACACTTGTATACATATGGTATGACACAACCTAGGTTTGGGTGGGGTTCCGACGATCCGGGGCCTCGCTTCGGCGAAACCCTGAATCCGCTGGAAAAAACCTAACGTTTTCGTCTACCCCCATAGACGTGCGTCGAAAGGGGGTAGGCCTGTGGACTTTTTTGCTTGGTTGTGTTAGGTTAGGCCATAGGAACATGAGAAACCAAAGTCTACCCCAAATCAACACAAGATTCCATCCGGTTCGCCCGAAAGGGGAGTTTTCACCTCTAAGTGCAGAAACTCACTAGAGAGAAAGTGAAGTCGGTGAAGCCGGTCACACCTAGGAGTAGGATATTGCACATTTACAACACACAACACACTTGTATACATATGGTATGACACAACCTAGGTTTGGGTGGGGTTCCGACGCTCCGGGGCCCCGCTTCGGCGAAACCCTGAATCCGCTGGAAAAACCCTAACGTTTTCGTCTACCCCCATAGACGTGCGTCGAAAGGGGGTAGGCCAGTGGACTTTTTTGCTTGGTTGTGTTAGGTTAGGCCATAGGAACATGAGAAACCAAAGTCTATCCCAAATCAACACAAGATTCCAGTGCATGTAGTATGCCCAATCAGGAAGAAGCACACGGATCGTGTGGTTCCTTCTAGCGCTTGTGAGCCATTGGATCAGCGGTGTGTTTCTTTCGAGCGCTTGTGAGCCGTTTGATCAGCGGTGTGTGTTTCTTTTCAGGGCTTGTGTCGGGGGGCTACCCCCGGGTAGGGTCAAGGCTTGGCTTAAGTTGAGTTTAAAGGTGTGCCGAGGTACGGAAAAGGCCGACCTGTTTGGGCCTGGGAGTGTCCGAGCTTCATCTTGACCTGGAGAATATGGAGGCCAACCTATCTTGGCCCAGAGGGGTCCGAGGTATCCCGTCGGCATGGGCCGAGGTTCATAATCCGAGCTGTGATCAGCCGACCTAACTACCCCGGTGCTATGATTTGTATTGTGAGTGCAGGAGAAGCTACTGGAAGGGAGTAAGGTCCGACCTGGTAAAGATCTTAAGCGCAAGACCCGAGGTAAGGAGCCCGACACATCCGTGCCGGGCTAACCGAGGCAAGAGGCCATAGGTCGGGCAGGAGTCAATGCTCCTGTCACTTCCCGCCTGACACGGGAGCGTCTGTCATGGAGCCTGGCAGAGGCGTGCCCCGGGTTCGGCGGTGCTGCACATCTCTGACCGCTGACCACGCGAGATCCAGGGAAAAGGCTACGAGGCAGCACGGCGTGGCTATGTCCTGTCTCTGTTAGAGGGGACATCCTAGCTCTACTGTGGTGATGTAGGGGATGGGCAGGCCATGTCCTGTCCCTGACAGGAGTACGGTGATGACCAAAGCAGAGGCATGGCAACAGTATTCAGCAAGGGGCACCATGGTAACTCGGCTGGCCTATATAGTTGGCTTCAACCCCTCCTGAGAGAGGGATCGATCCAGCCATCGATCGACAAAGAGAGAGAGGAACCTCGGAATCCCTGGACACCTCGGATCAAGCTCGGAGTTCCTTTTTCCTCCCTTATAGCTTCATCTTCTACCTCAAGTTCTCACCATTGTATCATACAGCTCGAGGAGCACTTGTACTTGTCACCGAGATATACACCAAGTAGGATAGTGCTGCAGTAGGGGTGTTACCTCCACAAGAGGGCCCCGAAGCAGGGTACATCGTGGTGTGCTTTGTGTTCTTGGTTTCTTGTTTTCTGTTCATGTTCTTGCGGTTTCTTGCGTGTTCTTGCTTGTGCACTTCTTGAGTGCATAAACCCTCCCCGGATTCCCCCAACGACCATTCGGCCCCATCTTAGCCATACCTATGGCATCTGCCGTGATCCCACCACGACAGTTGGCGCCCACCGTGGGGCAGATTGAGGCGTTGGAGGGAGTTTACATCCGGACGGGCTCAGGCGAGCGTGTTCTTTCCGGGCTTATCGCCAAGATCGGTGAGTTCACCTTCATCAGCGACAATGCGGGGTGTTTCGCCGGCAAGCCCTTCCCCGAGCATGGCTTCACCATGATGCTTGGCAGCTTCGTCACCTATGTTGCTGTCGAGGTTGTTCGCGAGTACCCGGAGCAGGTGCTCGTGGACGACGAAACTCCTCTCCTTGCGGCTTAGGTCGGCGTATCACTCGCCCCGAGAGCTGCGTGGAGGTGATGATGACCGGTCCGGTTGATGCCGCTGGCAAAGGAGATGCCAGCAAATCCAAGCCGGCCGAGGTTGCTAAGGTGAGATCTGCAAAGCCCAGGCTAGAGAAAGAGTTGCCTGGTACCCCCGAGGTGCAGGGCCGAGGTGCGACCCTAGTAGAGATAGCGGAGACACTGGCAGACCCAGTAAATCCAGGAGTGGATGTAGTAGTGACTGTGGCCGACTAGAGGCAAAGCGTGTCCTGTTGCAAAAGGAGGCTGTAGCAATGATACAGCTAGAGATGAGTTCAATAGAGATCTGCGTGAGTACAATGCAGCGAATGGCTTCACCCCGGTAGCAGCTGATACAAATAGGGGAGCCGAGGTGCGGCAGAGAGGCAAGGGGCTCAATGATGAGATAACAGGGAGGCTCGACCTACCACCTCGGCTAGGAGTGAGAGTCGCGTGTCGACTGGAAGGCCGGTATAGTTCCCCTGCTAAGAACCTCAGAGCTGCCGAGGCAGGCAGGGCCGAGCTATCCGGGTTGACTGGAGATGCATGGCGTGCGCAGCAGAAGCGAGTCAATGAATTAGTGTATGTAGCTAACCAGCAGAATGAGGCTCTCCGCAGAGCATATGCCGGGGCTGGTGATTCGCAGATGGTTTATTCAGCTAGGCCAGTTAGTCAGGTGTCCAAGGGGCAAGCCTCGTCTCCACTCGTCGGAGGAGCCGATCGAGCCCGGAGTGTCACCTCGGGTCAGAACAAGCAGCTGCAGATGCAGATGTATGATCCGGTGTTAGCAGCAAAGCAGAAGGTGGGCCAGGGCAATGCTAGCCGAGCTAAGGGTAACTCCGGTCAGGGAAATCAGAATGGCGGGCAAGCAGCGTCGGCTGGCCGAGGTAAACCACCTCCGCCCCCGAGGCATCAGCAACAACCCCGGCCGCAGGGCAATATCAGCGAGAGCCGGAGTATGTTCAGCAACCTCAGAATGTCGGTCAAGGCGATGACCGATATGATGATGGAGACTCGGCCATGGCGCGAGCTGGATACCACAGAGTGGATGGGGCGTTGGGACCTCGGATAGGAGCTCGGATGTTAGCTCCGGCGATGTTCGTAACAAGCTGGATAGAATCTACTTGTCCGAGCAACTGGAGGAGGAAGGCCCTCCTGGTCCGGCGTGTTTCGGACCTCGGATCATGAAGGAGCCACCACCGCCAGTATCTCAGTTCCAGTTAGGTCGGAACACCAAGCCATACAACGGGAGCACCAAGCCGCAAGATTGGCTGACAGATTATGTATCCTCGGTGCACATAGCGGGGGGCAATCGCCGATGGGCGGTCCGGTATCTCCCGCACATGTTGGAAGGTCCAGCTCGGATCTGGCTGAATAATTTGCCGGAGTATAGTATCAACTCCTGGATAGACTTGGAGCTGGCGTTTAACAGCAACTTTGCTAGTACATACAAGAGGCCAAACCGACCTCAGCTCCTGGCAGCATGTAAGCAAGATGATCATGAAACTGACCGAGAATTCTTAACTCGGTGGAGCAATGTTCGGAATTCCTGTGAAGGAGTTGTAGAGGCACAGGCCATTTCCTGGTTTGCAGATGGTTGCCGACATGGCAGCATGCTGTGGCAGAGGCTCCAAAGAGATATGCCGAAATCCCTAGCAGAGACAATCCGGATTGCAGATTCTTATGCTCTGGTGATCCGATGCAGCCAGCAGCAGAGGCAGTGGCACGTAACAGAAGGAGGGAGCCAATAAACAACCGGCTCGGACCAAGGTGTAATGACCGCCAAGAGTTCGGACAAAGAGGAGGGAGCCGGACTACCCATACACCTCGAACCAAGTTGCAGCGGTGAACCCGGATCAGCCCGGAGCTGGAGGTGTCCAGAGGCCGAAAATCAATGGTCCGGCATTTAGTCCGAACCCGGAGCCACCCTTGACTTATGAATGATGTTAGATGGTCCTTGCTGTTACCATACGACCGACCCGCGCAAGCCAGCCAACCATTCAACCCGGCAGTGCAGCTGGAACCGCAGAATCAGGAAGAAGGGGCGAAGGCCGGAGGAAACAGAGGAGGACCACCTCAGAGATTTCAGCCGAGGCCTAACCCGAATCTGTCCGGAGCAAATGTTACCCCGATAACCACTGCACCTCCTCCGAGGCCTGCAGCAGCAAGGCCCGTGAATGTTGTGAATGTCCGAGGTAATAACAACAATATGGTGCCGGACCAAGTCAGCAGTATGAATACCCCGGAAATGACTATAGAGAGGCTCATGCGAGCTATGTGGTCTTTGTGACCGAGCCAACTGACAAGAAGAGTGTGCAGAGGCGTGCCATGGAGGTGAATGCAGTAATGCCGGTGGTGCCGACCTATATGAACTGGTCTGAGCAGGAGATCACTTGGAGCAGGAAAGATACACCTCGGATCATGCCGAGCCCTGGAAAGTATGCCCTGGTGGTAGATCCGACGTTGTGTGGGCCTACAACAATGTGAGGTTCACCCGAGTTCTGGTGGACAATGGCAGTGCCATCAACATCATGTACCGAGACACAATGGTGAAATTGGGCATATCGCCAAATCAGTTGATGCCGAGCAGTTGTACTTTTCATGGGATTGTGCCTGGCGTTTCCTGTGCACCCATGGGCAAGATATGGGTGGATGTAGCATTTGGAACCAAGGATAACTGCCGAGTTGAGAGTATCGAGTTCGAGGTGGTGGACTTGGAGAGTGCATACCATGCATTGCTTGGAAGGCCGGCTCTGGCCAAGTTCATGATTTCCACCCATGTTGCATACCTGAAGATGAAAATGCCGGGGCCTAATGGGATCATATCCATCTCGGGTGACTACAAGCGAGCCATTCAGTGTGCCTCGGCGGGGTCTAATCTGGCCGAATCTTTGGTGATCGCAGCTGAGAAGAAGAAGCTGCATCAAGTGGTGGCAATGGCGCAGTCAACACAGCTCGGCATGTCCGGACTGATGAGCCCGGACTCAACTGCAGCATTCGAGGTGCCCAAGGAGACCAAGAAGATCCCCATTGACCCGGAGCACCCAGAGCGCATGGCCCTCATTGGGACCGGGCTGGGCGAGAAATAGGAAAGCGAGCTCTGTCACTTCCTCCGTGAGAATCGGGATATCTTTGCATGGTCGGCTAAGGACCTGCCTGGTGTTCCGAGGGAGTTGGCAGAGCACTCTTTATTTGTCAGGCCGGAGGTGAAACCGGTGAGGCAACCGACCCGTCGTCTCTCAGACGACCGAAGACAAGTGGTGCTGGACGAGCTGGCTAAGTTGCTTGCAGCCGGGTTCATTATGGAGGTGCTGCATCCGGACTGGATATCCAATCCGGTCTTGGTGGAAAAGAAGAAAGACGAGCCAGCCGTGGTCAAGGTGTGGCGCATGTGCATTGACTTCACTAACCTCAACAAGGCGTGCCCGAAAGATCCATTTCCATTACCTCGGATTGATCAAGTGATCGATTCCACTGCTGGTTGTGAACTGTTGTCTTTTATCGATGCGTACTCTGGTTTTCACCAGATACCACTGAACCCGAAGGATCAAATAAAGACTGCTTTTATTACCCCGTATGGGGCGTATTGCTATCGTGTCATGTGTTTTGGTCTGAGGAATGCCGGGGCAACTTATCAGAGGTGTATGCAGAAATGCCTGCACTCTCAAATGGGCAAAAATGTGCAAGTGTATGTCGATGATATCGTCATCAAAACTAAGGAGAAACGTACTCTCCTCGAGGATCTCGAGGAGACATTTGTGAATTTGAGAAAATATCGGTTGAAACTTAACCCGGACAAGTGCACCTTTGGTGTCCCGGCTGGAAAGTTGCTTGGATTCCTGGTGTCTAGCCGAGGTATCGAGGTTAACCCGGCCAAGATCCGAGCTATTGAGAACATGAAATTACCGAAGTGTTTGAAAGATGTGCAGAAATTCACAGGGTGCCTAGCCTCGTTGAGCCGATTTGTAGTCGGCTGGGAAAAAAGCCTTACCTTTGTACCAGCTCATGAAGAAAAGTACCGGGTTTACATGGACCCCGCAGGCCGACGTGGCGTTCAATGAGCTGAAAAAGATGTTGTCCACGCCCGGTGTTGGCGTCACCATTGCACAATGAGCCGATGTTACTTTACATTGCGGCCACAAACCGAGTTGTAAGTGTGGCAGTGGTGGTGGAGCGCGAAGAAGGTGGCAGGTCGGTGCAGAGACCGGTGTATTACTTGAGCGAGGTGATCTCTACCTCGAAGCAGAATTACCCTCACTACCAGAAGATGACGTATGGTGTCTACCTGGCGGTCAAGAAGTTGAAGCATTATTTCCAGGAGCATCCCATGACGGTGGTGTGCGAAGCTCCAATCTCGGAGATCATCGGGTGCAAAGATGCAACTGGCCGAGTTGCCAAATGGGCGATTGAGGTGTCTCCATATGCACCACATTATGAGAGAAGAGATGCAATTAAATCCCAGGCGCTGCCGGACTTCTTTTGTGATTGGGCCGAGATGCAGTATGAGCCACCCAGGCCGGACTATAATTATTGGAAATGCATTTTGATGGGTCCAAGACAAAGATCGGGCTGGGGGCGGAATAGTCCTCACCTCACCGAAGCGAGATCAGCTAAATATGTGCTGCAGATTCATTTCTCGGCATCAAACAATGTGGCGGAGTATGAGGCCTTAATCCATGGACTCAATGTGGCGAAGGAGATCGGTATCCGGCGTATAGAATGCTTCGGCGATTCCGACCTGGTGGTGCAGCAATCTTCTGGAACTTGGGATGCTCTGGATGCCAACATGGCGTTATATCGGTTCCATGTGCAAAAGATATCCGGGTTCTTTGAAGGGTGTGAATACAGCATATACCTCGGACAGAAAATAATGCTGCCGACGTGTTGTCAAAGCTCGGTTCATCTAAAGAGGCAGTACCACCTGGAGTAGCCCTGAATCACTTGAGAACTCCTTCAATCAAACCTTCTCCTGAATCCGAATCTATTTTCATCCCGGCGGAGCAAGAGTCCGGACCTGTTCCAATGGAGGTAGACGTCGGATGCGTTGGTCGGACCCGGGGACTGCGTGGCAGAACTCGGGGACTGCGCACCGAACCTCGGGGACTGCTCGTCAGACTCGGGGACTGGTCGCAGGATGGTGGAGGAAATAATGGAGGAGATTATGGTGGCCGAACCAATGGAGGTGGACGAGAAACTTTTTCCTTTGCACCCAGTGCCGGAGTGGGCGGAGCAATCATGAAGTTCATAACGAGGGAAGCTTGCCAAGTGACACAACCGAGGCTAGGAGAATCCAAAGGAGGGCAAAGGCGTACACCATCATCAACAAGGAGCTCTATAAAAGAAGCGTAACCGAGGTGTTGCAACGGTGTGTCGAGCCAGCTGAAGGCAAGGAGATGCTTTTGGAGATCCACCAAGGAGAGTGTGGTCATCATTGCAGCACAAGAGCTCTGGTGGCCAAGGTGTTCAGCATGGGTTCTATTGGCCCACTGCTCTTGCTGATGCAGAGGACATAGTCCGGAGATGTGAAGGATGCCAAAGGTTTGCCAAGCAAACGCATATGCCAGCCTCGGCGCTCAAAACAATTCCTATCACTTGGCCGTTTGCGGTATGGTGTTTGGATATGGTGGGAGAGTTCAAACCAGCCCGAGGTAACATGACGCACATACTGGTGATGGTGGACAAGTTCACCAAGTGGATCGAGGTGAAACCAATCCGGAAGTTGGATGGTCATTCAGCAGTGACTTTCTTGAAGGAATCATTCTGCGATATGGGTACCCCCATAGCATTATCTCGGACAACGGCACGAACTTTGCTGTTGGAGAATTTGCTCGGTTTTGCATGACAAGGGAATCCGGCTGGACATAGCCTCGGTGGCACATCCGGAGTCTAATGGACAAGTGGAAAGATCAAATGCTCTAGTGTTGGCCGGCATCAAGGCTCGGCTCATTGAACCACTGCTGAAAACGCCGGGGTGTTGGATAGATGAGATACCAGCAGTACTGTGGGGTCTAAGGACCACGCCAAATCGATCAACTGGCTATACGCCATTTTTTATGGTCTATGGGGCAGAAGCTATGCTACCCACTGACATCGAATATGATGCGCCCAGAGTGGCAATGTACACTGAAGCCGAGGCAAAAGAGGCTCGGGAGGATGCAGTAGATCTGCTTGAGGAAGCTAGAGAATTGGCCTCATCTCGGTCAGCAATATACCAACAAGGTCTCCGACGTTATCATAGCCGGAATGTCAACCCTCGTGTGTTTCACGAGGGAGATTTGGTGCTGAGGCTGGTGCAGCGCAAGAAAGGTCGGCACAAGTTGTCACCTCCATGGGAGGGACCGTTCATTGTGAGCCGAGCTCTGCTCAATGATTCGTACTATCTTATAGATGCGCAGGAACCAAGGAAAGATGGGCTGGACAACCCCGGATCAGAGGTCAGCGACCATGGAATGTAGCTCTACTCCGACCTTTCTACTCATGAAGGGCGCAATGTATGTACCTCGGTTAATCCTTAATGAAATGTCGGCACTCCGAGGTTGAAGCTCGGGGACTGCCTCGCTCATGTGCTTGTGTTTTATTTCTGTTTGTCAATTTCGTTCATATGCCGAACTATTTTGAACCTCGTCTCAAACTTCAAGTAATGTATGCTGTGTAACTAATCTTGTGACTCGACTGACGAACGCCGAAATGGTAGTCAAGAGCAAAGATGAAAAAACGTGGGAAACATGAAAATGGACTCGGGGACTCGGTCCAAAAATATAGTTCGGCATGTGTCGTTTACTAACCCCTGTCTTTACCTTTCATTTATGTCGGATGATTTTGAAACACACCTCGGCATTTGCTAAGTACTGTATGCTATAAACAACAATCTTGTGACTCGACTGTCGAACGCCAAAATGGTAGACAAGAGCAAAGAATGCCAAGTATAGTAAACACGAAAGTGAACTCGGGGACTCGTTCCAAAAGGGTTCGGCATAAATTTTAGAAAAGCATGGTTCGGATAGCAAGATAATAGTACTGGTAGCAAGGCAAACTACTTAAGGTGTATTACATCTGCACCCGGCATACCGGGATTTAATGTTTTTTGAGACAAGTTCAGGCAACAGAACCTCGGGGTGGAACCTCGGAAGGACCTCGGGAGCAGAACCTCGGAGGAGGAACCTCGGGCGCAGGAACAACCTTGGTCGCGGAAGCAACCTCGGTTGTTGGAGTGGATGCCGGGGTGTCCGTCACGTCGGGGGAGATCACCTCGGTGGCTACGGCTTTGCCGGACTTGCCCTTGGGGTTCGGAGGTTCGTCGAAGTTGAAGTCATCATCAGAATCTTCAGCCACCTCGGTTGTTTGGCCGGCCTTGCCCTTGGAGCTCTGAGGCTCGTCGAAGTCAATTTCCTCGCCGTCAGAGCCTTCTTCACCAGTTCCTTCAGCAGCTTCTTCACCGGACTCTTCTTCCTCGTCCGAGCTCTCTTCATCCTCAGAATAGAGGCGCCCGTCATCGAAGGTCCGGGTGTTTGCATAACTAGCAAAGAGGTCGGCTGCTGCTTGGCGTTTCTCAATGCCATCAGGAGTGGTGTTCCAAGGAGAGCCCTTGCGCAGGGAGGTAACCGTGTGGATCTCGATAGATTCATACCAAGACAGCACGAACACCAGGGCCTTGTCCGCGCCAGCCCGAGCTGATGAGCATCTCCACTCCCGAAGTCTAGCCTCGGCTCCTTTTAGCTTCGTGGCGAGCTCGTCGATGCAAGTGGGAGTCTTAACCTTGGGCCAGAGGGCACGATGGACCTGGATGGCAGCATCTACCAGTTTAGTTCCAATGGCCCTGAGCGGCCTGATCCGAGCATTAAGGGCGACGAGGTGGTCCTGGATATCCCAGCTTTCGCCGAGGGTTTCTGTCTCAGCCCTCTTTGCCCGAGCTGCTAGAACTTCTCGGACAGCTTTGTCCTTGGAGTGCTCAAAATGCTCTGAAGAAGACAAAAAGGCTGTCGCTGAATTAAGACATACGGTGGCACGGGGTGTAGGTCGGCGGAAAATAAGGAAAAGGAGAAAGGAAACTTACTATCCATTTGGTGATTAATCCGAGTGAGCTCGGACAACCAACTTTTCGATGTAGCCGGAGAGCGATCAGTTCGGTTTCGGCCGAGGTGGCGCGGTTCTCCAGGGTCTTGGCAATTTCTTTCTGCTGTTCGGCGGCCTGGTCTTTGACCTTCATAGCGTCCTCCACAGCAGCTTTGGCTTCATTAGCCCGGTTCAGCTCTTGTTGCAGCCGAGCTATTTCATCTTGGGCTGTCTTCAACTTGGAGGCATAATCTTTGTCGCTCTGCTCCTTTGCTGATAGAAGAGTCCGGTGAGACTTCTTCAGTGTGTTGTGATCCAGCAGGAGGTTCTTGAAGATTTTGGTCCGAGCATTGTTGCACTCCTGAAAAAATAGAGAGATCAGTTCGGCGGAAAGAGATTTGACACGAATATTGAAGATTTACATTTCGAAGAAATCCGAGGTCTTTTTAGCACCCGAGGCCCAATTGAGTCCCGGGGACTCGGCATTGGCCTCGGGGACTCAGCATTGGAGAAATGACAAGTTTTTGAGATTCAAGCCGAGCAATTTTAACTCGGTGGAGTGTCAATTGCTCAACCCGAATCTCGGGGACTGGGAATAGTGATGTTTGTCATTTGGTTTCAAAGGAAGAAAGAGAGTTGCGTAAAGAAACTTACCGATGCCTTCTTGCTGCAATCAAGGACCGCAGTCTGCATGTTGTAAATGGACTGGAGCACGGCGCTAGGTCCAGCTGGATGCTCGAGGTCGGATTAGAGGAGACCTCGGCAGTGTCAGCCGAGTTCCAGTCCATGTCGTAATGCTTCTCCGAGCCTAAGCTGTTCCCGCTCTTGGTCCGGAGTTGCCCGACCTCCCAGCTGCTGATGTTCGGCTGGATGGTAGCAGCAAAAAGAGCTCGGGAGGTGGCGACCTGAGAGCTCGAAGGCGCGGTCTTGGTCAAGGTGGACTTCGGCGCAGGGAACATGCGGCACCAGTTGGGTGCTCGCAGCCTTGGGGCCCGGTGGCGGTGGCGGCATCGGAGTTTGCTGTGGCTGTTTGGGGGGCTCAACAACTCGAGCTGAATCTTTCTGCTGCTGCTGAAGCTTTTGCTTCTGCAGTTGTTGTTGTTGTTGCTTCTTCTGCTGCTGTTGCTGCTGGTTGCGCGCAGCTTGAGACTTGGGGGAGAGCCGAGGCTCCAGCACGGTCTTAGCCGGAGTCTTGGCGTGATCTGACTCCGCATCCTTCTGAGGACGCGGAGGAGTCTGATCTTGGCTGGGAGCAGAGTGTCCCAGGCCTGAGTCAGAGCTCGGCGGTGGAAGTTCGGCGGAGGCGACACGCCCGGGGAGGAGATGGTCCTCTCCGGGCTGTGGATATCAACGGACTGTTCTGGAGGAGAGGCTCTGGCGGGGCTGCCGAGGTTAACCTCGGCCTCGGTTGTCTTAGATTCAACCACTGGAGGCAGTGGTGAATGTATCGAGCTGTGGCTCTGTTTGATCTGCCGAGCCGGGCTAGACGAAAAAGAAAGATTAAGTTAGAGTATAAAAAACTTAACCTCGGAACAGCGTGAGAAGTAAAAAGGAGCAAGGTGACTTACGCATCTTCCTCCACGGGGCCTCGTTTCTTGTGCCTCGCCGAGGTCTTCTTGGCACGCTTGGCTTTGGGCGCTGCAGTCTCCGAGGTCTTAGAAGCCTCGGCATCTGAGGTACCGGGTCCTGAGCGCTTCCGGGAGGCTGCAGACGCTGGATGAAAGTTCTTATATGTCGGAGGAGCATAGGAAATTGGAATAACATTGACAGGTTCCAGAATTTGGCAATCGTCATCGTCATCATCGGGCCAATCCTGGATGGACGATCGAACTGGTGGGCGGTGCGATGGGCAACGCGAGTCTTACCCGAGGTGGCCTTGGGAATAGGGAGGTGATCCTCATGGTCCGGATCTTCAGCCTCGGCGGCGACCGGAATAGGCAGGTCGGGAGTCCACTCCTTAGAAGAAAGGGGGCCATCCTCGACTTCCTGTCGAGTGAACTTCTGCAGAGGTGGCGAAGTAAAACCGAGTTAGCACAAGAATCAATACAATGTCGGGGTGAAAATGAAACCGAGGAATATTATACGCCGGGTAAGGTACACTTACTTGAGCTGGAAGGTGATCTCGGTCATAGGGCTTGACACCCCATTTCCACTTATCGGGCATGGTGGTCTTGGCGATGGCCCGGATGCGCCTCTTCACTTCGGAGTCACTGAGTTCATGAGTGCTATTCCGGGTGGGGTCATAGCGACCACTCATGTGGCAGATCTTGTGGGCCCGCGCTTGTAGAGGATTAACTCGGCGGGTGATCATGGTGCGCAAAATGTCATCTGCTCCCCAACTTTTCTCCTGGAGTGACATCATGGTTTGATGGATCAATAAAACCTCGGGAGCGTCGGGTGCAGGCTCGTAATCCCAGTTGAGTTGGGCAGTAGGGGTTCCGATGGTGAACTCCGGCAAGTTGATGAGGTCTTCGGTGCCCGGGTTCTTCACATAGAAGAAGGAGCGTTGCCATTTTCGGCAGGAGTCCAGGCCCTGAATCCGAGGAAACTCAGAGATCGCCGAGGCGAAATCGAGGCCGCCCCGCAAGCGGTCATCTCCTTGTCCACGACCTTCTTGTTCGGGACACTTTGTTTCTTGAGCTGGAAGTACTTGGCCCATGACTCGATGCTAGGCCATAATCCGAGGTAACCCTCGGAAAAAGTTGCGTAGGCCGAGAGTTGGAGGATGGCATTGGCGGGCAAGTGGTGTGGTTGTAGCCCAAAGGTGTCCAAGAAGTCCCGGAAGAATTTCCCGGCCGGGAGTCCGAAACCACGTTCGAAGTGATCCAGGAAGACGACCCGCTCCCCGGATTCCACGTCGGGTTCGATATCTTCTTTCTTCGGAACCCGGCAGATGAGATTGGCCGGGATCCGCCGTGAATCTCGGAGCCACTTAATGTCGGCCTCCGTGACATCGGATCCCTCCCAGCTACCTCGTTCTCCAGGTGCTCCTTCCTCGGCGTGATCCGGGCAGAAGACATGTGGACGCTTTCCTGCAGAAGAGGGAGGTTCAACCGGGGTAAGTACCTCGGACAATTCAGGATAGCCGGGGTAAATACCTCGGATCATTCGGGATAGCCGGGCTAAAGGATTTAGGCGGGAAACACGGATCTACGGAGAACGGTGAAACGCAAAGATCTACCGATGAGCTAAAAAGGAAAATAAACTCGAGTTCATCAAGGGGCAAAACTAAGAGGATAGTGCTATGGATGTATCTAAAACGAATCTAGATGAGATCTAAAAGTGCTAAAAGAATGCGAGAGTGGATCATCGGGTTCATCAAGATCCTCGAGTTCATCGAAGAGTGAACTCATCCATGGCAATGGAGGAGAAACGAAGAACTCACCGGTGAAGAACTCGAAGATCGAGGCTTGATGGCGAGTCGATGGTGGCGCGAAGGATCGACGGCGGAGTGGCGGCGCAAGGCGCGGTGCGCGTTTCCGGCGAGAAGCTTCGAGACGGCGAGGTCGCAGCGGCGAGTGCTCGACGGCGGTGCTGGTTGCAGTGGAGGCGAAGCGGCGAATGAATGGGGAAGAAGAAGAAGTTCCCCCTGGGCCCCTATTTATAACCGCGTGCGGTAACTGCACGCTACCGCGCGGTTACCGGGAGACATGGGATCGTGTGCGGGCAGAGGAGCGGTTGCGCGGTTGGTGGCCGCACGATCGGCCACATCGTGGGCCACAGGATGGCAACCGCCAGCGCCGGATCTTCTGTGCTGGTCAGCGCGAAAACCGAGGGGTCGTGGGCGGTCAAATTGGTCAAGCACTTGAGTGCGCATGTGCACTGTTTGGTGGGTCCGGCTGACGAAGGCGGCGTGTGGTCAGGACCTGTCTTTCAAAGGTCCGGATTTCGGGGTCCGGGCAGAGATTCTTCGCCACGTGCCTCGGAGAATCTTGGGGCAAGATTGTGCTGAGTCAAACAGTTCGGAAAGGTCGTATTGCAGATCAACCTCAGATTAGATTATGGTCTGTGAGAGGTACCTCGGCAAGACTTTTTGTAAGGTCGGTTTTAGAGGTGGTGCCTTGTTTATTTTTGAACCTGCTACGGCCCTCCATCCGAGGTCGTAGGACCGCACCAGCTTCGGGGACTAATGTCGGGGGGCTACCCCCGGGTAGGGTCAAGGCTTGGCTTAAGTTGAGTTTAAAGGTGTGCCGAGGTACGGAAAAGGCCGACCTGTTTGGGCCTGGGAGTGTCCGAGCTTCATCTTGACCTGGAGAATATGGAGGCCGACCTATCTTGGCCCAGAGGGGTCCGAGGTATCCCGTTGCCATGGGCCGAGGTTCATAATCCGAGCTGTGATCAGCCGACCTAACTACCCGGTGCTATGATTTGTATTGTGAGTGCAGGAGAAGCTACTGGAAGGGAGTAAGGTCCGACCTGGTAAAGATCTTAAGCGCAAGACCCGAGGTAAGGAGCCCGACACATCCGTGCCGGGCTAACCGAGGCAAGAGGCCGTAGGTCGGGCAGGAGTCAATGCTCCTGTCACTTCCCGCCTGACACGGGAGCGTCTGTCATGGAGCCTGGCAGAGGCGTGCCCCGGGTTCGGCGGGGCTGCACATCTCTGACCGCTGACCACGCGAGATCCGGGGAAAAGGCTACGAGGTAGCACGGCGTGGCTACGTCCTGTCTCTGTCAGAGGGGACATCCTAGCTCTACTGTGGTGATGCAGGGGATGGGCAGGCCATGTCCTGTCCCTGACAGGAGTACGGTGATGACCAAAGCAGAGGCATGGCAACAATATTCAGCAAGGGGCACCACGGTAACTCGGCTGGCCTATATAGTTGGCTTCAACCCCTCCTGAGAGAGGGATCGATCCAGCCATCGATCGACAAAGAGAGAGAGGAACCTCGGAATCCCTGGGAACACCTCGGATCAAGCTCGGAGTTCCTTTTTTCCTCCCTTATAGCTTCATATTCTACCTCAAGTTCTCACCATTGTATCATTGTACAGCTCGAGGAGCACCTTGTACTTGTCACCAAGAGATATACACCAAGTAGGATAGTGCTGTAGTAGGGGTGTTACCTCCACAAGAGGGCCCCGAAGCAGGGTACATCGTGGTGTGCTTTGTGTTCTTAGTTTCTTGTTTTCTTGTTCATGTTCTGGCGGTTTCTTGCGTGTTCTTGCTTGTGCACTTCTCGAGTGCATAAACCCTCCCCGGATTCCGCCAACGACCATTCGACCCCATCTTAGCCATACCTATGGCATCTGGCGTGATCCCACCACGACAGCTTGTGAGCTGTAGTATGCCCAATCAGGAAGAAGCACACGGATCGTGTGTTTCCTTCGAGCGCTTGTGAGCTGTTGGATCAGCGGTGTGTTTCTTTCGAGCGCTTGTGAGCCGTTGGATCAGCGGTGTGTGTTTCTTTTCAGGGCTTGTGAGCTGTAGTATGCCCAATGAGGAAGAAGCACACGGATCAGCGGTGTGTGTTTATTTTCAGGGATTATCTTATTTTATATTTATACTTATTTATTTATTAGTATCAATTATTTTACTACCGCACTCCGGCGAAGGAAACACACAAACTGCAACTGCTTGATCCAACGGCTCCCAAGCTCTCGAAGGAAACACACGATCCGCATACTTGTTCCTGATTGGCTAGCCGAAGGGAGTCATTCGCTTGATCCAACGGCTCCCAAGCTCTCGAAGGAAACACACGTTCCGCGTACTTGTTCCAGATTGGCTAGCTGGAGGGAGTCACTAGGAGAGGCGGGTCTATAAGAGAGTCAGGAGTACACTTCACATCCATCATTGGCAGTACACGGGTAGCAGAGAGCAAGATTTCTGAGAGGCAGGAGTTCCTAGAGCGGAGGCTGAAGGTGAACCCTCCCCTCGGTCAGATCCAAGCAGCGGCAAGGATCTCTGATGATTAGCAACATCCCCAACACTTGTTCGGACGGTGTTGCAGATCATCAGAGACGTCTTGCCGCTGTTTGGATCGAAGGCCGATTTGCCGTCTCACGACCACGCGATGATTTGCCGATTTGCCGGTCAGAGTGGCCACTGGAGAAGGTAGGCAACTTCGATCCGACGTGGTTCTGAAAGGGGCATGGTTAATTTAGGTAGTGCTTGCGCATGGTTACCATCACTGGATAATATAGTTAGAATAGTTAGAATAGGATGTGCTAGAATAGGATAACTTAGTTAGAATAGCAAATAGAAGGTTGGTAGATGCCATATCTAGGTCCCAATCTTTGCTTTACAGATTTGGCCAGCGCTATAAGATTTTCTATTTTATGGCTCGAGGAGAGCGAGGATGAAGATGATATCTTCATGCCGAGTGAAGAGAGCAAGAAAGCTGCAGCAGCGGCGGCGGCGTCGTCGTCGAAGGGCAAGGGTGCTGCGTCGTCGAAGGACAAGGGTGCTGCGTCGTCGAAGGGCAAGGGTGTTGCGTCGTCGAAAGGCAGGAGTGATGCGGGAGGTTGCGTCGATGGTAGATGAATTTTCTTTTTCTAATTTGCAGAGTACCATGTATCTTCAATTTATGTTGTGTTCTCGCTACTACCGATATTTTCTTCTCTGTGTAATTTATGTTGTCAATGTAATTTGCAGGGTTTGTTTAATATCAATGTGAAAAGTAGTCGAAAGGGGGTAGCAAAGTGAAAAATTTTGGTTGCTTGTGTAAGGTTAGCCCCTAGGAACACCCTAAACAAATTTATACCCCACCTCTTACGCAATATCTTGACGTGCAATTCTGAGAGACAAGATTCGCGTCATCATTTTATGTGGGTGGAGACCGCTATTCGGTGTATCTATATACATAAAAATGAATAAAAACATATTAAAAATGTTAAATTTAATTTATAGGTAGATCGACAGGTAGGACTTTTTTCCAACGGGTCTAGGGTTTCGCCGTAGCGGGGTCCGGAGCGTCGGAATCCCACCAAAACTTGCATGGGTCCCTAATATATGTATAAGAATGTGTTGGTAGGTTGTGGGAACCAAGATACAACTCCGATCGAGGTGCCCCTATTCACCGCCTATGGAAGGGGTAGACGACGCCTCGCACGTTAGGTCCACTTATTCGGGGTTTCGACCCATGCGGCCCGCACCGGAGGGTTTATATATATCATCGAGAAACATAATTAAGTGAAATAAATAAACGTACTAGAAGCCTTAACAAAGAAAATAAACGAAGCAATGATATGAAAAAAAATGATGGTTTGCCGTGTGTAGATCACCTACACACACGGCAAAGGGAAGATTTGCCGTGCGTTCTGCCCAGAGACGCACGACAAAGTATTTACCGCCAATTTATTTAGAGCGCGGGAAAATTTGGCCACTCTCTGCCGTGTGTTTTGCTGCACATGCACGGCAAACTATATTTCCCGCGAATTATATTAGCGACGGCGGCAAAGTTTCGTATCCTGGTCAACCGATTTGCCGTGCATAGACATGAAGGATCACGGCAAAGATATCTGTGCCGTGTCACCTATCTTTGCCGTGTGTTGTTTGTCCATTGTGCCGTGCCTTATTCTTTGACGTGATCTCTCTGCGCCCTGGACGGCAAAGAGTTCTTTGCCGTGTTCCGAGTTCTGCCGGCTCACGGCATAGACCTGTCCGCACGGCAAATTTCGATTTTCCGGTAGTGCGGCGTGGGCTCGCACAGAGCGCAGCAAAAAGAGAAGGTCTTCCAGATCATGATCGTGCACCCTCCTGCCTGGCTGTTGAAAAAGTTGGACAAGGCTGCACGAGGCTTTCTTTGGGCTAACAAGGATGTCGCTACCGCGGCCACTGCCTAGTGAACTGGAAAAGGGTTTGCTCGCCGAAGGAATATGGTGGCCTGGGGATATCCAATTTAGCGGCGTGCAGCATTTCTCTAAGATGTAGATGGCTTTGGCAGAGTTGGATGTCCACGAGCAAGCCATGGGCTGGGCTTCCCCTACCAATAGATGATAAGGTGAGAGCTTTGTTCGAGGCCTCGGTGCAATTCAGCATTGGCAATGGAGCAGCGACACAATTTTGGACTGATCCTTGGCACGAAGTGGGCAAATTCAGTTTAACCTTCCCCGACTTGTTCAAGCATTGCACTCTGCGGCGAATCACGATCAAGACGGCGGCGATGACGGACGACAAATGGGTTAGACACTTCAAGGCCGACCTAACAGGATCTGCTGTCATTCAGTTCACGCAGCTCTGAACGCTACTCCTCGACGCGCAGCTACTGCATGATGTGCCTGACAGCCTCCATTGGAAGTGGACGGCTAATGGAATCTATTCGGCACAATCGGCGTATGAAGCACAATTTATTGGCACCACCCGCCCCACCTTCCCCGAGTTGATCTGGCATGCCTACGCGCCGCCCAAATGCCATTTTTTTGCCTGGTTAGTTGTGCAAGGACGCTGCCAAACGGCTGATAACCTCGCTCGCAAGGGATGTCCTCATAATCCTCTTTGTGCTCTGTGCGGTACGCAGCCAGAGACAACGGTCCATCTGTTGGCTGCTTGCTCGTACTCCATTTCGTTCTGGCAGCTTGTCATCGACAGGGCGCGGCTTCCCCCAATCTGACACCGACGGCGGCCACGACTTCTCTGACGGAATGGCTACGATGCACTTCCTCGAGCTTAAACCAAGATACGGCAAAGACTTGGCCTTCTATAGTGCCTCTCGTATGGTGGTCTTTGTGGTTGGAGCGTAACAGGAGGATCCTCAGCCACAGAATGTCGTCTACTGATCAGCTTCTTCAGACGACCCTTGCCGAGGCGAGGGAGTGGATAAATGCAGGACAAAGAAGGGTACTGGCTCTAGTAGATAGACCCCTGGAACCGGACTGATCCTTTTTATGTACACCTCTTTGTTGTTGGCTAATGCGATGACGCTGTAACATTTGAACTCTTCTTCTAAACGCAATGAAAAGCAGCCAAATTGTTTTCTCGTAAAAAAAACAAGAGATGGTGAATTCACCGTGATAAATCTTGCCTTGTCCTGTCGGGAGCTTGCAGGGGAGGAGCAGGGTGGAGCCGCGCTGGACGAGAGAGGCAGCGAAGGGGTCGCTGACCACAGCCACGCGCACCAGCTTTCGGGCACGGGTTGAGGACAACGCCATGGGCTCCATTGAAAATCCTAGTGTTGTCATCTAACACCAAAAAGGGGGAGATTGAAAGAACATTTCTTAATCCCTTGTTGCTTTTGTGTGTTAGGCAACAACACTAGTGATAATCTAATTATAAACCAAGTGATGCAGGTTTTAGGTGATTAAAACATATAAGCATCGAATTTCAAAAAGATAAGTGAAAAGAGCTTGCGAAGTTCCCTGGCAAATTCAGTGTGCAAGCCTCTGTCTAAACCGGAGTTTTAGGCCGGATATTTCATATTGGGGCCGGAGATTTGAAATATCTGGTTTCCATTCAAGAATTCGCCTAAGGACCTTTTTCCAGAGAAGTGTGCAAGTCTCTGTCTAAACCGGAGATTTGCACCGGATATTTCATCTGGAGGCCGGAGAATTGAAATATGCGGTTTCCCTTGAAGATTTTGTCTAAGGACCAATTTCCAGGGAAGTGTGCAAGGCTCTGTCTAAACCGGAATTTTGGGGCCGGAGTTTTCTCCTATGGGCCGGATATTCCGCCCCTCACTTAAGCCGGATATTCCGGCCCCCTGTTTTCTGCCTGCATCTCCAACGACTAGTTTTGGTGGGTGGGTATTTATACCCCACTTCGTCTTCAACCTCAGCTAGCTCGTCCAAAATTGAAGACCACCATTATTGCAAGCTCATGCTTCACTAGATCTCCCAATCCCTCCACCCAAACTCGTTGATTTGGAGGATTGAAGGAGAAGGCTCGGATCTACATCTTCACCAAAGCGTGCTTTATTTCCCCCTCATTCACTTGAGTGATTTGAGCCTAGGGTTTCCACTAGAAAAACATAGTCATCTTCTTGTACTTACTTTTTAGATAAAGGAGTTTGACGCCCCAGCCTCTGCATCGAGAACGATGCACACGGCTGTTTTTTATATATATAAAAAGAGTTTAAAAGTGCATTATTACAGACCAAATTCACGGATCTTGTTGTACTTGCTAGATTGCTACTTTTGTGTCGCATGTGTTGTGGTGCTTGGGAGCCCACAATCCTTTTGTGAGTTGAGCCTCAAGTTTGTTGTAAGGGCTCCGGATTCCGCCTTGAAGGATTCCGATAGTGGAAGGTGAACCGAGCTTTTGGGCAAGTTTCATCGGAGAATAGGGCGAGGCCATTTGTGGCGTTTGAGTTTGAAACTCACACCCCTCCAACGAGACGTACTCCCCTAAAAAGGAGTAACTCGGGAATACATCCTTGTCTCCGCGTGCTTCCCGTTTGGTTACTCCTTACTCGTTGGCTCTTACTTGTATCTTGCTTAGTCTTATGTTAACTTGTCATATAAGTAAATTCACCGTAGTTGCATATTTAGAAAATTTACCTTTGTGTCAAGCCTAAACTCGAAAAAGAGCTAAAAATTGAGTAGCACCTATTCACCACACCAACCCCCCTCTAAGCGGAAAGGTTCGTCCATCTCTCAATCGGGATGCTTGAGATTCCACTTTTGCATGCTCAGGGTTGGGCTTCTCCTCTCGACCAGCCTTCCTGGCATGGGAAAGGGGAGAACAACTCGGTGGTCGCCGTATTTAGTCGGTGGCGGGGGATCCTTGATGCTGCAGATTAGAGCTTTTCCCACGATGGTCTGGTGCAAGCCATCGATCCATGCCAGCAGATGGCAAATTTCGATGTCGACGATGAGGCGTCTATTCAACCTCGAGGTGAGGCCCTTCTCTGGTGGATCGACGATGATGTTATTCATCAACTCCTTCCCAATTTGCTTGTTCCCGGGTGACGGAGGCGATGGTCGGCAGGCGATTCCATTTGCAAGCGCGGTGGAGATGACCAAGGACCGGATTTTGTTTTCTTGTTTTGTTCTGATGCCGTATGTGCTAAATTTCAGGACCAAGTTGTAATTTTTCAATTTGTTGGGGTCATGTTTGTAATCTGTACTACCACGGCTTGGTATTAATGCAGCGCTTTTTCGTCCTTCAGGATAGACCCTTGTTCAAAAAAAAACTCACCGTCTCCGTGGGGCTGTTTGGCATCAAAATATTATAGAAAATACCACGATTTAAAAAAATACATAACGGGTATCAGTACGGGAAAAGAAGATTTTACCTAGCGTATAGGTCTTTGCCGAGTGTGTTTTCACGGGCTCTCAGCAAAGCCTTTTTTTTCAAAACTCAGCAAAGCCCTTCTTTGCCGAGTATAGTACTCGGCAAGGAAACAAAAATACACTCGGCAAAGAAATTCTCCCGGCAAAGGCTCTGGACACGTGTTCCATCTAGCAGAGAGAAGACGGCGTGTTGGCTTTACCTAGTGCCCGTGTTAGGCACTCGGCAAAGCCCACCTTGCCGAGTGTAAATACACTTGCAATGTATTTGATTGCAACATACATGGCATCGTTTATGATAATGAGATCAAATTTCGCACATAAGTGCATCTTTCTATGACAAACAATGTTGCCACATAAATTTTTCAACATTCTTATACAATAACTCATTTTCTGTTTCACATACATGTAAGGCTGTAGTACCGTTGTCTCCTTTTCCTGCTGTCATGTTACTTTTCTTTGCCGAGAGTTGCCTTTGATACACGGCAAAGTCTTTGCCGAGCCGAGTGCCCCATCTATTGCACTCGGCAAAGAATCGTTTGCGAAACTAGTTTGTCGAGCGCTTGCACACGACAAAGGCTTTGCCGTGTGTTTTACAGCCGTTGCCTTGTGTTTGAGGCACTCGGCCAAATATTCTTTTCCCGTGGTACTTTGAGGCATTTGGATGCAATGAATATTGTGCTTATATGATCCAGTCTCCCAAAAAAAACTACATTTTTTTCATATATTGGAAACTTTAGCCCTGACATTTTTCTTTTCTAAACTGAAGTGCTTCCTTTCCAATGTAATACTGTGGCTATGAAAACACCGAGCTGCCAAACATTTTAAAGTGCTAAATTTGGCACACGACGACATTTTTTTTTTTGGCACAACAGACCTTTGCACACAACTACTTATGCATGCATGCCGGAACAACCAAGCTTCAAAAATTGTCATTCCTTGTAGCACGGAGAACCATCCATATATGCCTGTACATGAGGCAACTTGTGTAACCTCCACAGCATAGCCAGAGAGCAAACCGTGCGTGCAACCAGAAATGTTCGAGAAAACAAGCAAACGCCAACTTCAACGTCCCAGACATGCAGCAAGAGGCCGTTGGGTAACGCCGCCCGGCCAGCTGTTTTCCCCGGCCGCCCGGATTCTGTTATCCTGCTCCCTATTCAAACAAAGGCAGAAGGGAATCATGCGCCAGAGACGCTAATCTTCGTCCACGGTGCATTAGGGAAGGAGATTGCTGGTTTGCATTGACCTGACATCCGATTCGTGTGCGGCGCGGGCGATCGACCAGCAATGGCGTCGTCCCTGACGTCGGCGCTGAGCTCCATGGAGGTGATGCTGGACGCGCTCATGCAGAGAGGGATCGGGAAGCCGGACGACAAGCCCAAGGAAGAGGAGCCGCCGGCGCTGCCCACGCGCCCCACCGTGAGAGGCCGTCCGCCCTCCGTGATATCCAGGCCCGGTTCCCCGGCACCGTGGCTTCGGCCACCGCTGCCACCAATCCCTCCGCCGCCGCAGGTTTCAACCCAAATCTTTTTCACATTGTTCCGCATGCCAAGTCAGCACTAAGGGATTCAAATGTTTTTCCACAATTTGTTTTGAAACAAAAAAAAATTCCACAAATTTTGGAGGATCGAAAGAATTAGGAATTTTTCTCTAAGTGTGTTGTTTTATTTGTAGGATTGAATCTTAGATCAATTTTTCCTAACGAAACATTTCTACTACATTTCATTGAAAATGTAACATCTATTTAAATTTCTTGGTAAGAATTATTTGTTTTTCCTATGGGGCAATTCATCAGACTAATAAAAATGTTGTAGAATTGGAATGCGCATGACATAGTAACCCAACGTTTTTCATGTTCTATTTTTAAAATCACGTGAATCAAAGAAGTCTTAACTTTCTAGTGGATGGCAATGCTTTGCCCCTTATTACAGGAAGAACAGCCTGATGAGGAGAAATGCTCCATCAATTTGGAGCTGGAAAGGAGGGCTCTGAAGGCGGAGGAAGAGGCGAAGCAGAAAGAAGAGGACGTGATGCAGAAGGAAGAGGAGATCGTCGGGCTGAAAAAGCAGATCGACCACTACGAATCCCGGCTCTATGAATGGGAGGCCAAGATGAGGTCCGTGGAGGAAGAGCTGCAGAAACAGATCACCGCATTGCCGGTAATTAACCAAAAAGACCACAACTTGCTTCGATTTCTAGCTCCATTAACGTGTTACAATACTTTAACTAAAGAGTGTCTACATGTTGCTTCCAGATGTCTCAGAGTGCCGCGAGTAGAACAGGTGGTTCAACGAGCGTCCATCGCCGGGAATTATCCAGCGGCGGTGTCAGTGTCACCCGGGCTCAACAACCTCCGGCCACCAACACGGTAGAGGAAGCGTCATCCGTGAAGCGCCATGAGCAGCCTGTCGACGTTAGCGCGAAGCAGAACCACGTGGACAACCTCGCGGAGGAGTTCGTGCGGGAGAGGCAGGCGTTCGAGCACGCGGCGAAGGCGGTGGCCGAGGTGAAGCCAGGCACGATGTCCGTGGACGAGCTCAAGATGCTGAAGCGGCAGTTCGTCGCCTGGAGGAAGGAGTACGCGGTGCGGCTGCGCAAGGCCAAGGCGGAGCTTAGGAAGCGTGTCCACTCGGAGAAGAGCCACGAGCAAGCCGGCCACGGCGGCAACCCACGGCGTCGGTGGTGCGGCTGGTGGAGGACGATCAAGATGCCAAAGTTCAGGTCCCCGAAGAGGTGCTGCACTTGCGTCATCAAGTTTCCGAGCCCTTCTTCCTGCTGCTCCTGCTTATGTAGTTGCTTTCGCCGCCACCGTTAGTCATGCTGACGAGGAGATGATGAAGAAGAAGACCGTCGGAGAAAGAGTTCACGGTAACTTTGTAGCGCATATTGGTGTTGTGAACTGTTGATCTAGATGAACTGTTGCAAAATTTCTGAATCTTAATTAGTGTTCACAGGTCATTTGACAAACTAAAAGGCATTACCAAGTACTCGTAATGCCCTGAGTAGGTCATGAATATCGTTTTGTGGATGTCCTCATGCTTCACCCTAATTTCATGATTGCCGTCAGCTCGTAGATTCAGTTTAGACAAAATGTGGGCAACATGGATTTCATCGAGAAGGTATTCGATCATCGAGATAGGAAACGTATTCTTTATTGTCAGAGCATTGAGCTTCCGGAAATCCACACAAAGCCGTAGGGCCTTGTCTTTTTATTCACCAACATGACAAGTGATGCTTAAAGACTTTGGCTAGGTCTTATAAAGTAATTTTTTTAAAAGCTCTTGTATTTGTTTCTCCATTTTGTCTTTTTGCTGGTGTGGTTCGTTGTAAGGTCTCGTTGTGCGGGAGGCAGTGCTCCCTCCTTCAGGGGAATAGCATGATCGCAAGCTCTAGATGAACTGTTGCAAAATTTCTGAATCTTAGTTAGTGTTCACAAATCACAGGTCATTTGACAAACCAAAAGGCATTACCAAGTACTGGTAAATTCAGGCTGGAGACGAGCCAGCTCGATGCAGGCTCGGCCGAGCCAGCATTTAGCTCGCTCTGTTGGGCTCGGCCCGGTCTGCCTCGTTGGGCGAACGAGCTGGGAAAACAGGCTTGGCCTGGGCAATGATGAAACTCGGTCCAGATCGGGCTGGCTCGCGAGTCCATCGGCCGGAAAATCAGAGCAGAAACAGAGCACCCTCTCAAAAAAAAAACAGAGTTGTATAGGAAGCAGAGGACCCCCTAGTACATGTATACTTGTACAGAGAGCATGTTTTGAACGATTTTGAGTTTTGATACATCAAATTGAGCTTCCATACACTCAATTTTGTCCATAAAAGTGCACAATACATCAATTGAAATATAGATTAACCCATTTTTATTAAAAAAATCTATATTTAAAGCACATTTGTATGATATAATAAAGTGAGACAAAAAAGAGCCATCTACACAGCAGAAAAGCTCACGCATATGGACAGAAATAGCAACATGTCCATTACACAAGCATGTTCACAAATCATAACCGTCAATCACAACAAGTTGATAGCGATAGGGTTACAAATTAGGTTCTACGTTCAATAGCACAAATTCAAAATAAAGCAATATCCGCATGGAAGGTTTCCAAGTTTCAATTACACAAGTTCAACATAAGCAAGATGAACATTCATCTCCAATCTTCAACTCCATTCTCCATGAAACGAAATAGCAACCTCCATCTCCAATCTTCAACTCCATTCTCCATGAACCAAAATAGCAACATCCACATGACTTGAAAGTCTAGAAGTAACAATAGCTCTAGTTGATGTTTTACTCATATGACAAGTGGAATACCAAACATGTAGTAAATATCTACTTACTAATGGTTGTTATTCACCACACTCTTAGGCAACTTGATGGTCTCCACATTTTTGTCCTGATCTTCCTCCTTGTCCTACACTTGCGGAAGTTAGCCACCAATTTTACATTATATGACAATGAAATAGAGATTTGAAATGCAAGAAAGACATGAAACATACCGTCACGTTCAAGTCACTATGGGAACCGTCCGGCGGCGGCTATGTTGCCAGGGAGACGACGAGGCGGGGGGGCGGGGGGGGGGTGTCGCTTCACGCACACCAGTTGCTCTTCCTTGTCACTCGGGTCGATCAACATGATTCTCGGGTTCGCCTTCGAGCGGCGACCGCTTTTGGCCTTCCTCCCCCTTGTGGACGCCGGCTTTGCGGCAACGACCTTTGGCAGCTTTACCCCATAGAATTGGGATACCGTCTTTTCCTTATTCGGATCCTTCGGCTGCATGGCAGTGCTGGCATGGACGTGTCGTATCGGCGTCGGTGAGGTCAGCCCGCAAGCTCGTAGCTGGACAGTGTGAAAGGACAAGGATGTCGCCTAGAGGGGGAGTGAATAGGCGATTAAAGCTTTTCCGGTTTAGCCTTTAGTAAATGCGGAATAAAACTAGGTGTTTAATTTAACAAGCCAACAATCTAAATAAACTAGGCTCACCTATGTGCACCAACAACTTATGTTAACCAAGACAAGCAACAAGGTGATAGCAAGATATAATACTTCAAGCACGAAGGTTATCACAATGTAAAGTGCATAAGTAAAGAGCTCAGGTATAGAAATAACCGAGGCACGCGGAGACGAGGATGTATTCCCGAGTTCCTCCTTTTGAGGGGAGTACGTCTCGTTGGAGGGGTGTGAGCTCACAACAAAGGCCTACTCAACGCCACAAAAGGCCTCACCATATTCTCCGATGAACCACACCACAAAGGATTGGTTCACCTTCCACTATCGGTAACCTTCGAGGCAGAAACCGGCGCATTTACAACAAGCCCGAGGAACGCATCCACAACCTAATTGGAGGCTCCCGAGTCACAAGCTTGGGGCACGAATCCACAACTAAATTGGAGGTTCCAAAGAATCACCACACATCGTCTAGGGTCCAAAGACCCAAGAGTAACAAGCTCACAAACTTTCAACTTCCACGAATCCTCGTGGAGAGCACAAACCGATGCACCAGATGCAATGGCAAGAGCACAAGTGCTCAAATCCTTCACTCTCAAATCCCACCAAAAGAAACTAATGCTTATGGGGGGAGAAGAGAGGAAGAACAAAGAAGAACTAAACAAATGGAACTCCAAGATCTAGATCGAAAGGCTTCCCCTCACTTAGAGGAGAGATGTATTGGTGGAATTATAGATCTAGATCTCCTCACTCTTTTCCCTCTAATTTTAGGCAAGAATCATGGAGGATTTGAGAGAGGGGCAAGCATTCCAAGGTCAACAATGGTGGTAGAGAGAGAGAAAATCGTGCTTGGAAAAGTTGGTCTCATTGGGGGAAGAAGGGGGCCTTTTATAGGTCCCCAGAAAAAGAGGCGTTGCAGGAAAACTTACACCGGAGACTCCGGTATGAGTGGAATATCCAGCCAAAATGGATACTCCGGACTGCCTCCAGTGTCCCTCCGGACCGAGTACAGAAGGTGTCACCATCGGCGACACTTGAAGAAAAAGGGCAGACCGGAAGGAGGCCGGAAACTTTGGCGCCCTGAGTCTAGAGACTCTGGTATGTGAACACACCGGAATCTCCGACCTAGGCCGACCGGAATCTCTGGCCAGGTTTGTTGGATGTATGCCCAAAAGGCAATAAAGTTTAACACCTGATTCATAATTATGCTTCATGATTCTATGCTATAACTGCGGTGACTCCTGAATATGTGATTCAGAGGAAAACTCACTCGCACATGTAGAGATATGAACAGAATAAAGTATACCCTAGTCTTTCCTTTTAGACTAATTCATTGATTGCTTGAGACCAAGTTTTCCTGGTCTGGGACATTGTTTCAGTCAGCATCAATGAGTGGCATATTGTTGGTGGAAACAATATGGCTGGGTAGACCCAAATCGTTGATATGCTAAGTAAGATTCCAAAGTGTCTTTTTGTCCTTAGTGCAATATCGCAGATGATTGTTATATGACATGTCCTTAGACCATGAGGTTATTAGGGTTGTGTATACTAGAAGAATTACTTTGGTACTGTCAATGCCATGGCCGTAACTGGGTAGCAAAACGACAGTCACTGGGTGATTACCAAGGTGTGTATATATCCTAATGTTCCAAGATGGGAAATTACTCCTCTGTCAAAAAATAGATACTTTCAGGGCCCACTCGGTATGTATGATGTCCAATATGTTCTGCAGACAATACATGATGAAGTTACATCATGTGGGATATCAGATTACGGGAACGAGAAAAGGAAATTTACCGGTAACGAGATAGACAGAGATATAGTGAATCAGGGATTGATTCATGGAAATATCTGGAATACTTTATCTCGGGTAATTTCAGTATCATGAGTAATGAGAATGACGAATTAATAATCAACAGGTTCAGCAAAGTGTTATTCGCATAATGGTAGCAGTTATTCAGGTAGCCCATGTATCTGACCATGTCTGGTGATTAGATGGAAACATCTAATTATAGCTACACGTTATCGAACCTGTAGGGTAACACGCTTAAGTCAGTTCTAGTTTGTTGTGTATATGGTTGGTCTGGATATCGAGAGAGTATTACCGGAATAGTTTCCGTGTGGTAGATAATATCTTTATCAGAGAGATTGGATTATGCAGACACTAGGTGTCTCGGAGTGATAGAAGCTGCTATCACTAGTCGGATTTATTCCGAAGGTTTATATAAGAAGGAAATATTTATTCGGAGTATTTTTTCTGTGGACACTGGGTGTCCTAGATCATGTAAAAGTGTTTTATATGATAAGTAATTAATTCGGGAAATATTCTGTAAAAAGAAATATTCAAATAGGAATTAATTAGACAAAATATTATTTAATTAAATATTAATTTATTTAATAAATAAATAATTATTGGAAAATATTAAATACATTGGAGCCACCGAAGGGAGCTGCCAGATGGGCCCATGGGCCCACTAGGCAGCTACACCCCCACAAGGGGTGGGTGGGCCAGGCGCATCAAGGGGGAAGCTCCCCCTTGGCCAAACCCAAGTTGGGCCTTGAGCCCATGGGGGTGAGGCGGTTTGGGGGGGGGGGGGGGGACCTTGTTGGACAAGGACTCCTCCCCCCAAACCGAATTGGGCAAGGGGAAGGTTTCCCCTTCCCCAAACCGAATTAGGTGGGGAGTTGGAGTCCAACTCCAACTCTCCCCTATGGAGTGCGCATCAAGGAAAGAAGGGGAGGAGTTGGAGTCCAACTCCAACTCCCCTATGGGAGGCGCATCAAGGGCAAGGGCTTGCCCCTTGCTCCTTGCCCGAGCATGCCAAACCGACTTGGGCTAGGGGAAGTCTTTCCTCTTGCCCAAGCCTCCCTACCCCTTGGGCCATATTTATAAACCTCACCCCCTCCTATTTGGAGAGATACAAGAAACACACAAGTTTAGATCTCTTCTAGTTGGATTAGAGGATCCCTCTCTCTGATTAGATTAGATCTAGATCTAATCTCTCTCTCCCTCCTTCTCATGTGTTGAGATCTCCACCTTCATATACACCAGCGGTGAGTGCTTCAAGTGTGGACGGCGAAGCCCTGCTGGACAAGATCCGATGTATGTGTGCGAAACTTAGAGGGTTGATCCGTTGAGAAATGGTTGACTCTATCTCACTCTGTTGGATCAAGGCGGGATGCGAGAAGTCTACGATATTCTCTTGGCTAGGCTTAGCCGAGGAAATTCTTCCACAAGCTTCATCAATGTCGTCATCGACATCTCTTCCGCTTCACGGTGTCGGTAACGAATTTACAGTTGGATCAAATATGCATGTCTTGTCACTTGTATCTTCATAGTAGATCTTGGAGGTTGTTGCGTAAGTTGTGGCGAAATTTTTGTTTTCCATGCGCGCAACCCAATAGTGGTATCTGAGCGATCTATGCGTAGATACAAGATTTGATCTAGAGCACTTGGTGTGCGGGCACTGCATAAGTTTGTGCGGGTATGTTATTGAAGTCTATATCTTCTAACATTCAGTTTATTTATTGTTGCTTCCCAATATGCGGTCTTGTCTTGTTTCCAACGGCATAGTAAGATCTCGAACTTCTGGCGATCCGCGGACCTTCCGGCTGCTCCTAGTATGCCCGTCGGCGCCAACGAAGTGCTTCAGTAGCTTCGAATCTTATTATCGTTGGCCTCGTCGACTTGATAGCGGAAGGGGCATGTGGACTAGGTCCACACGGGGGTCATGTGCTTTGGCAATCGTCTAGATTGGGATCCGCAATGTTTTCGTAATGTTGGGATCGACAATTACCCCGCAAGGTCAATCTAGCAACATGAATAATCATGCTTTGACAGGGCCGTAGGTTTTTCTTTGGGATCTTTTGGAAATCCTACAGCCATGCTAAAAGATGCAAACAAACGTTAGAGGCGTCTAACTTGGTTTTACAGGAACAGTGATTTGGTATAGTCTCGAAATTTTATTTTGAGTTATTGCCTAACATTATTTTGTTTTGGCCGGCGTGCCGTTCTTCCTTGTTCGTCGAGCTATGGAGATAGTGGAGGTTAGGAGAAGGCGTGCACTTGTCGTGAACCTCGACATGGCGCCACCGGTGGAGGCGCCACCGGTAGATGAAGGAAGAAGACTATACTACATCACGAAGTGTTATTTACTTGTGCATGTTTTATACCTGTTTTCTTGTTTTTTCCTTAGTTGCGCAGTAGTGTGATTATTAGGGAGATTCCTCAGAAGGAGCTACAGATTTAATTATCTAAGCTTTATAAACCAATATCAAGGAGATCGTGCTCATCCAACCGTGGCACCGTCAAACCAGATGCTTGTCACCGTGCGCCGTGTTTCCACGAGTAATGTGTGCCAAGGGTTTGGGAGGCGGGCACGAACCATTCTAGCAGCATGATCGGTTGGTTGTCTTGACGTTCGGGCATAACTAGTTATGAGCTCGGAGCACATCCATCGAAAGATGAAACGGAAGTCACGGTAGGAAGTGATTGGTCTGTTGACCTACCCGTTATAAGCTACGACATGCTATGTATCCATACTTGTTCATATGTTGGACGTGGATTTCGTATACACTAATTTGATCTTGAGGAATATCAATTTTAGTGGGAGCACACTATTAGTTTATCTTTAACTAGTGCTAGAAAAATAATTATGAACATGTCTTAGTGAACTTTAGATTGTTGTAGATCGACACACGTAACACCCGCTATTTACCTTGGTCCACTAATTGAAATAGAAACCACTTTCTACCATTAGGAGTAAATATGTTGTTTGGGTATGTTTCCTAAGTTTTGTACTTAGGGGTGCCAAGAATAAGTATGTCCTCGACGCTCCTCCTTCGGGGGTTGTTTTCGAAACTACTTATGAAAGGGAAGCTCACACCTTGAAGAGTGATGAGGCTGTCTCTATCCAATGTCTTATGTTGACATGCATGGGCCATGAGTTGCAGAAGCGGTTGGATCGCACATCTGCTGAGCGACATGATCGTCGTACTCACAGCCATGTTCCAGACTCAGGCAAAGACTGAGAGTTATGAGATAACAAAGTTTTTCTGGTCATGTCACATGGCAGAAGGAAGCTCAGCGAGCGAGCATGTAATCAAGATGATTGATTGCGGTATTAGGCTACAGACTCTGGGGTTTTCTAATCCTGGCTGAGCCAAATACAGATTTGATGTTGTCTTCACTTCCCTGTTTAACAACGGATGCATCATGATTCAAAACATGAGTGGGAGGAAGAAACATTAAAAGGCTCCTTGCTATGCTGAAATCTGCAGAAGCTAATGTGATGAGGGATAACAATCAAGTTTGATTGTTGCCCAATTTGCATGCTTCAAGAAGAAGAAGTTTAATTCAGGAGAATCCTGAATGCCTCTTCCGAGGAAACAAAAGATATTGGAAGAGGAACTGTAAAAGGTTTCGGGCGCTAATGAGAAGAAACCTGCTAGAGGTATAAGAGTTGTACTTAAATGATATTCGTTATTCTTACTAGTAACTCTGGAGTATTGATTGCGAAGAATTTTTCCTTGCATTCAATATAAGGGCTGCGAAAAGTAAGAAAGATGAAGAATAAAAGGTGGTGGTGTGTGCTAAGTTTTGCATGGACCTTTGTCCTTGGGATGAAGACGTCTCCATTTTTTTTTTTAAGTTGAAAGATTTGTGAGATTCGGCTCAAGTTATAATGTTGCATGTTTGGCGACAAATATTCTTGTGAATTTATAGGACAAGTTGGTCCTGTTTATTATGATAAAGAATATTGGAGATCACTCGCTACAGGGATGATCAAGTTGCAAATCTTTTGAAGTTAAGGGAATATCATTTGTTCTAAAATACTTTGTGATTGATGAAGGTTTTGGACTGTTAATGATTTTATCATTAATGTCTAATGTTTCACAAAATGTTTTAGATATAAAGTCTTGGTGATTATAATTATGTCTTGAAAGTTATCAAGTCATAATCTGACTAAGTGTGACGAAGTCAGCACTAAGAATCTTCTAGTTTTTGCATTACGTTTGGCAATACCCAATCTAGAATATATTTGCTCGCTAGGTAAATTTTAGCACAGTTAATTGTCTTGCTTCATGTCATTGTTTTGAAAGATAAACTTTGATGGACACGTTGGTCTTAGGTCCTAAAAGTTTCTGAGAGATTGAAACTTGGTCCTAAGATAAAAGACAAAGAGAATTTACTGTCTCTTGCCTCATGTCATTGTTTTGAAAGATAAACTTTGGGGACGTGATGGATTTAGGTTCTGGATTTTCTGAAAGATGAAGCTCGATCCTAATAGTAAAAGACAATGAGTTACTTTGTAGGTTGTTCCAATAAGTTAATTGGAAGTCCTCTTATAACACCGCATAAGTAACAATGTTTTGTTACTAAGATAGATGTGATTCTTAAGGAATTTATTCCTTGTTGAATTCAGTGGGAGGATGGTGATTCTTGAAGAGATTATTGAATCTTCGGAAATAGTTATCAGAAGTTGTGCAGGCGGAAGCAATTCCAATTGACAATTCTTTTAGACTAATACCGAGAGTCATTGCAATATGTGCATGACTTCTTGTCAAGAAATAATCACTTAACCAGATAAAGAGCATATGAGTTTCTAGGAAACTTGAGTCCATATGCTAAAGACAAAGTAAAAGATAAGGTGCTATAGTATCCAAACCTTCATGACTTAGAGTCATATTATTAAGTAATATCATCAAGTTCGAGTTGAGAGACTTGAAGGAATTCCTGTTGGAATATTTGATCATAAAGCTTGTTTTGTCATAAATGGTTTTGTGACAAATTCAAGAGTTGACTACTCAGGATCATATGATATGTAGCACGACTTTATTGATTTAAATGGGACTAGTAGATTTGTATGAGATGTTAACAAAGTAAATTCCTCTAAGGAAAAGTAATCGAGTACGTGTACGATGTACAACTCGAGGGCTTTGTTAAATGAATACAAAACTAGTTATTTAATGAGTATGTTTGTATAAGATGTTAACAAAACAAATTCCTTTGAAGGAAAATTTATCGAGGATGTGTACTAGGTACAGCTCGAGGGTTTTGTTAAATGAATACACAACTTGTCATTAAAATTATGTCTATGGTGGTAGACAAATGATGGTATGAAGGTTGGATTAGTTTTGTAATTATGTGAAGTAAAACAAGCAATGTTTAACTTCATTGGAAATTGCAAAGTTCTAAAAAGTTAGTGGGAGCTAGTTTATGGTATTCAATATTTTGAAACCATTAACAATACTTCATTTGATAGAATATGTGTATCATTGAGAAGTTGTTCAATGAAACGAATGGAGCAAGGAATTAGTATCATGACAGGATTTATCCTGGTAATGATTTAATATCTTGCTGCAAGATTGCACACAAAGTGTTTTGAATGAAAATTCGAAACATGAGAGAACTAGGTTCTCATAAAGAATAAGGAAATTCATATGCAAGAACCACGATAGTATATCGATGGTGAGCACGATCAAATGATTTTATCATTTTATCATCATGGGAATTTCCTGAATAATGCATTCTTGATTCGCATATCAAGTGATAAAAAGAAATTTTTGGCAAGTTGACTTTGTAACAAAAGTTCAATTGACTCCAATTTTATAAAGTATTCTCTAAATGGTGTTTTCAAGAAATTCAAAAGAGAATATCGAAATGTAAGAGTTACATTGAACAAAGACTTATGAGATAAGCATAAAGGATAAACCAAGGATAAAACATGATCTTATGATTTTGTGAAATAGCAAGGGTTAGGATGCTTAATTAATTTTGAGCATAGAGTTACGTACACTACAACAAGTCGATGTGACAGTGGGAGCTTAAATAATTCCAAAAAGGTTATCGGTTCATTGAATGAACTATTTTCTTAGTTAGAGTACCAAGGTTTCACCTTGAATAGCCCAGACTGCACATGATCGTATGATCAAATGGATTATGATAGAAAAAGGATTTTTCTGCATAATGTATAAAGTTTACACAGCCCTGAAAGGGTCTAATGACAAATGTCTACCACAAGAAAGGAAGCATGAGAAACCATCTGTTTCACCCAGATGTTGAATCTTGTGCAAATAGTAAATTGCCTATTGTGCAAGTGGGAGACTGTTGGACGTACGCCCAAAAGGCAATAAAGTTTAACATTTGATTTATAATTACGCTTCGTGATTCTATGCTATAACTGCGGTGACTCCTGAATATGTGATTCAGAGGAAAACTCACTCGCACGTGTAGAGATATGAACAGAACAAAGTATACCCTAGTCTTGCCTTTTAGACTAATTCATTGATTGCTTGAGACCAAGTTTTCCTGGTCTGGGACATTGTTTCAGTCAGCATCAATGAGTGGCATATTGTTGGTGGAAACAATATGGGCGGGTAGACCCAAATCGTTGATATGCTAAGTAAGATTCCAAAGTGTCTTTTTGTCCTTAGTGCAATGTCGCAGATGATTGTTATATGACATGTCCTTAGACCATGAGGTTATTAGGGTTGTGTATACTGGAAGAATTACTTTGGTACTGTCAACGCCATGGCCGTAACTGGGTGGCAAAACGGCAGTCACTGGGTGATTACCAAGGTGTGCATATATCCTAATGTTCCAAGATGGGAAATTACTCCTCTGTCAAAAGAGAGATACTTCCAGGGCCCACTCGGTATGTATGATGTCCAATATGTTCTGCAGACAATGCATGATGAAGTTACATCATGTGGGATATCGGATTACGGAAACGAGAAAAAGAAATTTACCGGTAACGAGAAAGACAAAGATATAGTGAATCAGGAATTGATTCATGGAAATATCTGGAATACTTTATCTCGGGTAATTTCAGTATCACGAGTAATGGGAATGACGAATTAATAATCAACAGGTTCAACAGAGTGTTATTCGCATAACGGTAGCAGTTATTCAGGTAGCCCATGTATCTGACCCTGGCTGGTGATTAGATGGAAACATCTAATTATAGCTACACGTTATCGAACCTGTAGGGTAACACGCTTAAGTCAGTTCTAGTTTGTTATGTCTATGGTTGGTCTGGATACCGAGGGAGTATCACCGGAATAGTTTCCGTGTGGTAGATAATATCTTTATCAGAGAGATTGGATTATGCAGACACTAGGTGTCTCGGAGTGATAGAAGCTGCTATCACTAGTCGGATTTATTCCGAAGGTTTATATAAGAGTGAAATATTTATCCGGAGTATTTTGTCTGCGGACACTGGGTGTCCCGGATCATGTAAAAGTGTTTTATATGATAAGTAATTAATTCGGGGAATATTCTGAAAAAGTAAATATTCAAATAAGAATTAATTAGACAAAATATTATTTAATTAAATACTAATTTATTTAATAAATAAATAATTATTGGAAAAATATTAAATACATTGGAGCCACCGAAGGGGGCTGTCAGATGGGCCCATGGGCCCACTAGGCAGCTGCACCCCCACAAGGGGTGGTGGGCCAGGCGCATCAAGGGGGAAGTTCCCCCCTTGGCCAAACACTATTTGGGCCTTGAGCCCATGGGAGTGAGGCGGTTTGGGGGAGACCTTGTTGGACAAGGACTCCTCCCCCCCAAACCGAATTGGGCAAGGGGAAGGTTTTCCCTTCCCCAAACTGAATTAGGTGGGGAGTTGGAGTCCAACTCTAACTCTCCCCTATAGAGTGTGCATCAAGGAAAGAAGGGGAGGAGTTGGAGTCCAACTCCAACTCCCCTATGGGAGGCGCATCAAGGGCAAGGGCTTTCCCCTTGCCCAAGCATGCCAAACCGACTTGGGCTAGGGGAAGTCTTTCCCCTTGCCCAAGCCTCCCTACCCCTTGGGCCATCTATATAAACCCCACCCACTCCTATTTGGAGAGATACAAGAAACACACAAGTTTAGATCTCTTCTAGTTGGATTGGAGGATCCCTCTCTCCGATTAGATAGATCTAGATCTAATCTCTCTCTCCCTCCTCCTCATGTGTTGAGATCTCCACCTTCATATACACCAGCGGTGAGTGCTTCAAGTGTGGACGGCGAAGCCCTGCTGGACTAGATCCGATGTATGTGTGCGAAATTCAGAGGGGTGATCTGTTGAGAAACGGTTGACTCTATCTCACTCTGTTGGATCAAGGCGGGACGTGAGGAGTCTACGATATTTTCTTGGCTAGGCTTAGCCGATGGAAATCTTCTACAAGCTTCATCAACGTCGTCATCGACATCTCTTCCGCTTCACGGTGTCGGTAACGAATTTACAGTTGGATCAAATATGCATGTCTTGTCACTTGTATCTTCATAGTAGACCTTGGAGGTTGTTGCGTAAGTTGTGGCGAAATTTTTGTTTTCCATGCACGCAACCCAATAAGGATTTCCTGCAACCACTCAGCAAAACTGTAAACCCCATAACTTTTGCAAATTAACTCCGAATCAAGCGAGACCAATTTTGATGGAAAGCTATCGACAAGAGCTTCCGTTTTCCTTTTATCAATGGAGGGAGGATACCACACATGGGAAGGTGTGGAACCTTTCTCGCAGACAAACCGGTAATATTTCCAACACCGAAAACGCAAAAGGTTTAACAAGCGAAATCCTTTTTCGAAGAACTTGGGCTTGTCATGAAGATCACGACAAGCACCAAAACCCAACAAGGAGAAAAGCCAAATAAGAACCAAGAAAGATGATATGCCAAGTAAGCAAAGGTTTGAGCTCTCCACAACGATGCAATCAAGTTACTCACTTGTGAGCCCCTCTTGATAGTACGACGTCTATCCTATAACCCGGTCTCCCACTAACACCATAAGACCGGTAAAATAGAAACCCTATCAAGATCATACCTTTGTCTTGCGCATTCCACTTGAGTTAGATGATGACGATCTTGTTCTATTCAAGTGTACCACCTTTCTTGATTGCGATTTGCTTGGTGAAGACTCACATATCGCTCCCCCCATACACCAATATGGGAAAGCCTCTCTTAGGCACATCTTCACTTGACCATAATCTCCAAATGGGTGGCAAACTTCAAGCATAGGATTTCTTCGAGATGCATCTCTTGAACTTGCACTTCATCTTCTTCTCCTAATATATATGATGACTTAGAGATAAGCATGAATGTTCACTCAATCTTCTTTTCCAAGCCACATTTGCAATAAGCTCAACTCTAGATTACCATTTGTGTGGATCACACCTTCATTATTACTTTGTTCATCACTTTATCTTCTTCTTTCAATCTTGATACCAACACATGGTGTTCAAGCGTTGCCAATTGACGTGGTATGCCCACGGCAATCACAGGGTCGAGTACCCCAGGTATATTTTGAGGGATAAGATATGCGCGTTGGTAGTATCGGACGGCTGACAAGCAAGGATTTACCCAGGTTCGGCCCCTCATCGTGAGGTAAAGACCTACTCCTGCTTGTCTGATTATGATGATATATGAGTTTACATGGTGGCCGTAATGGCGATTGTGGTGGTGAGACGTGGCGTCTCTATGTCTATGCGAGTTGTGGATCTAGTATCGATCTGCCTATGCGGGTGCCCCTGCCTGGCTTTATATAGGGAGCCAGGTAGGGTTTACAAGAGTCCTAGTAGACTACGTCTTGGAGTCCTTGACTTGTGCTTGAAGTAACTGCTGGGCCGTCAGGTGGGCCTTCGTCTGGGCTGCACCAGGTATACCAATAATAGGGGACCCGAAGGGTATAACCTCGTCAGTAGCCCCCGAGTGTCTGGTCGATTCGAAGTATCGGGCAGAGACTCAAAACAGTATGTCGAGTAGGCGTAGTCGATGCGTCGGGTGTGTTGATGACCATGTGATGACTGTATTATCCATTCTTCATGAGTTGAATCATTTATGAGAAATCCAGTGTATGAAATCCAATAATAATAAATCCGATGCGATCTATAGAGAGACCAACTTTGAGAAATCCAGTGTAAGAAATCCAATAATAATAAATCCGATGCGATCTATAGAGAGACCGACTTTGAGAAATCCAGTGCGGGCTGTAGAGAACCCGACTTTGAAAAAATCCAGTGCAGGCTGTAGAAAACCCGACTTTGAAAAATCCGACGCACTCGAGCCAATGGCGAATGCGCTCCCGATGGGAGTAATTAATGAAATCTGAGTTGTCCAAGGATGTTCTCAACTTGGGCTTAGTCTTCACGCTGTTGATGTGTTGTCTGGTGCTTTTGACTCGGTAGTTCGTCGGGTGCGCGCTCAGCGCTCTCGATGGGAGTAGCCCCCGAGTGCCTGGTCGATCCGAAGAATGGGGCAGGGACTCATTTGCCGGTGTATGTTACCGTCTGATTCTTTGCTCATTTTGCTATGTATTTTTTGAGTCGAGATTTTCTTGATTGTGCATGATGAGTCGGAAGTACGATGACTGATGCTTTGCTTATTTTGCCTAGGGATGGTAGCATAGTAGGCCTGGTACACTCGACGGATCGGGACCAGTTAACTGCACTTTTGGGCAAAACCTTACTAGCCTACATCAAGCTCGAGTCCCCGGACTCGAACCCGGAACAAGCTGGTCAGGTTCGACTCAGGCCGCGGAGGTCTTACTGAGCCGACCTGCAGCATAACTTTGCGACCTAACGCGTCCGTCAGGATTTTCTTCATGTCTGTTGACACGGAAAGTTGCAGGGCAAACGCTGTTAGGAGCGGGCCCCGGCCCAGCTCGACGGATCGGCGGGTCTTACCTTTGCACGGTGCGTGCAGCATCCGAAGTATATGGGGCGGACACAACTCGGGGAATTGTGGATGAAATATGTATGAGGCTAAGTAGCTCAGTCGAATGGTCATTCGACTGCTCTTGTGTTGTATCGATTGATTGATTTTGCTCGTAATGTCTATCGGGTGCGCGATAGCGCTCCCGATGGGAGTAGCCCCCGAGGCTAGGTGCAACTATTTGTAGTTGGGCGTAGGCTCAATTTGCCTCCATTTTGTTGTTGTCGAGTATTTTGTGAGTGCTCCAATTTTTGCGTCTGCTGCCGTAGATATTTGCCAGAGCGCAGCACTCGAGCCAATGGCGAGTGCCCTCCTGATTGTCGAGTGCGGTTGAGACTTTTTCAAGTAGCTAACCTGCACGACGCAGCCCCGAGTATTCGGGTGCGGCCAAGGCTTTGCGAGTTGGGACCTGTGCGGCGCAGCCCCCGAGTGTTCGAGTGCGGCCAAGGCTTTGCGAAGTTGGGGCCTGTGCGGCGCAGCCCCCGAGTGTTGGGTCGAGAGGCGCGCGACGTTTTGCCGGGAGGAGTCGACGCGGCGGACCGGAGTCGACGCGGCGGAGTTTTGCGGCTTAGGCACTCGACACGGCGGACCGGAGTCGACGCGGCGGAGTTTTGAGGCTGAGGGAATCGACACGGCGGAGTTGTATGACGGAGGTAGTCAGCACGGCGGACCAAAGTCGACGCGGCGGAATTTTGCGACTGATGGACTCGACGCGGCGGACCGGAGTCGACGCGGCGGAGTTTTGCGACTGATGGACTCAACGCGGCGGACCGGAGTCGACGCGGCGGAGTTTTGCGACTGATGGACTCGACGTGGCGGACCGGAGTCGACGCGGCGGACTTTGCGACTGAGGGACTCGACGCGGCGGACCGGAGTCGACGCGGCGGAATTTTGCGACTGATGGACTCGACGCGGCGGACCGGAGTCGATGCGGCGGAGTTTTGCGACTGATGGACTCGACGCGGCGGACCGGAATCGACGCGGCGGAATTTTGCGACTGAGGGACTCGACGCGGCGGACCGGAGTCGACGCGGCGGAGTTGAGCGTTGAAGAGGTTGACGCGGCGGACCGGAGTCGACGCGGCGGAGTCGAAAAGCGCCAGCCTTAGCTGTTCATGAGCGATGGAAATCTTTAGACTTTTGGTGTTTGCCGTTGGAGACGAAGCGCCAGCCCCCGAGTATCGGAGGTGGAGTCGAGGATGCAGAGTCGAAGAAGTCACGGGTGTCGCCAGCCCCCGAGTGTTGGAGGCAGAGCCGATGAAGGCGTAGGGTATCGACGCGACAGTCCGCAGACGGCGAAGTAGAGTCGACGAAGGCACTCGAATCGCCTGTCGGGTGCGGCGGTGAAGTTGCTTTTTGTTGTTGGTGACGGGGCGCCAGCCCCCGAGTCTTTTTTGTCGAGTCGGCGATGCGGAGTCGACGACGCGGAGTCGATGAAGGCACGAGTGTCGTCTTGTCGAGTGCAGCGACGCATTTGTTGTTGCTGACGAAGCGCCAGCCCCCGAGGGTATGTGGTGGGGTCGATGAAGGCGAGGCCGCCAGCCCTCGTGTGTCGAAGTCGAAGTCGATGAAGATGTGCAGCACCGTCACCGCCCTGAGTCGCCGGTTTGTCAAGTGAGCACGGTTGAAGCCGATGCCGTTGTTGATGTCAAATGCCAGTCCCCGAGGGTACGTAGTGCCCTTCTAGGGAGCGGGCTTTGTGTGCCGGTTCCGCCGACGCTGATCGCCGCCGGGGTGGTCGATGTAGTTGAGGGAGTTGAAATTTGTCCGCAGTGGCGCCGCAGTCCATGGCGACGTGTCTGAATTGGCTTGGCGTGAGTCGGATACGGTCGAGGTCGAAGTGGCCGCAGCGGACGACACCGCGGCGAGGTTGGAGTCGACCACGGCGAGCCGGCGATGGTTGCGATGCTTAGCATGTCTTCGCCGATTGAGTTCTTTTGCGTCTGGTAGCTATTCCCGTACGTGCCCATCCTTGCATGCATGATGTGTGCAAAAAGTGACGATGGCAGTGACTTTGCGGAAATTAATTACCGAGTATAGCAAAGATTAGAATAATATGACCTGATTATTTGCGTGTAGTGTACGAACGAGAATCGATCCCTCGCATGGCTGCTGCTTGCTTGTTGCCTGATATCCGATCAGACTTCTGCGATTCCCGCTGGGCGTCATCGTTGCGGCGACTGGCCGGAGATCGCGTGACGCGTAGGTGCCTTTCTTCGTGTCTTCAGCTTTGATCGTCGTAGTACTAGTTGATTTGCCTTGATTACATGCGATTAGCACAGATGAATTACGCCGGCTGTCGGCTGATTTGCTGCCGCCTCAAACCGAGTAAGGCGGACCGTGGCGAGTCGACATCGCTGGAGATCCAGGTCGGCGTGACGCGCGATAGGCGTCGTGTCCTCGCGAGTGTGATACTCCGATCCGATCTAACTATGCATGTAGAAAAAATATTAGCCAGGAAAAATATTCAAGAAACCTTGTAACGAACGAGAGAGATGAATGATTGATCCATCCATGCATGTGGATTTGCTTGTCATGTGCGCATGCACCCCATGGTGGATTTGATCATCGCCATGCATGAGTCTGCTGATCTTCTTTATTGCTTCTCCGTTCTTGGTACTTGATCCGGTGATGGCTTCCGTCACTATTCCTTGGCGTATGTGATCTGATCACAAATTTCTTTGATCCGCGCGGCGAAACGCTGGTTTGCACGAACTGGTGAAGGATCTCGATCTAGATTTGATCAGCTCCGCCATGCGCGCAGGGACAAAGTTGGTGTTGAGGCGGGCGATGCTCTTCACGCCGTCGCTGATTCCGTCTGCCCGGAGCGGAGGCGGAGGTCTTGCCTTTGTCGACTTGATGCGATCCAGGGAGCAGACTCTTGCCAGGTCGTCGTCGCTTGCTGATGAAGTTGTCGGCCGTGATGCGGTTTGGATCGCACGAGGCTGCGGATTGGATCGCGCGAGGCTACGCACGCCACCCGCCAGATTGGATCACGGAGACTGCGCTCTCGTAACGCCCCCGCTGTTGTAGTTGTTGACGAGATTGGATCGCGCGTGGCTAGGCATGGAACGCCGCCGCCACTCGACGAAGCTGCCGGCTGCTTGTTGATGACGAATTTGATCGCGTCGCCTGTGATTGTGACTTAGATTGGATCTGCTATGTACGGAGCGCCGTCGCTTTTGCTGATGAAGATTTTGTCGATGAGTATGATGAAGCCGCCGAAACCGCAATCCAGCACACGTTCTTCCCACAGACGGCGCCAATTAACGTGGTATGCCCACGGCAATTCCAGGGTCGAGTACCCCAGGTATATTTTGAGAGAGAAGATGTGCGCGCTGGTAGTATCGGACGGCTGACAAGCAAGGATTTATCCAGGTTCGGCCCCTCAACGTGAGGTAAAGACCTACTCCTGCTTGTCTGATTATGATGATATATGAGATTACATGGTGGCCATAATGGCGATTGTGGTGGTGAGACGTGGCGTCTCTATGTCTATGCGAGTTGTGGATCTAGTATCGATCTAGTATCGATCTGCCTATGCGGGTGCCCCTGCCTGGCTTTATATAGGGAGCCAGGTAGGGTTTACAAGAGTCCTAGTAGACTACGTCTTGGAGTCCTTGATTTATGCTTGAAGTAACTGCTGGGCCGTCAGGTGGGCCTTCGTCTGGGCTGCACCAGGTATACCAATAATAGGGGACCCGAAGGGTATAACCTCGTCACCAATGGACAAGTCCTACAAGCATAGCTCAATGCAACCATTAGTCCATAGAGATTGTCATTAATTACCAAAACCACACATGAGGACACATGCACTTTCACAGTGGCCAAGCCGGGTCGACGGGGACGGCGTTGGGGTGGACGTGCTTCGGCTGCGCGGCGCAGGGGACTGGTAGTGGGTGCGGGAGTCGACTAGGAGGCGACTGCGTCTTCCTTTGGCGGCGGCGGCATCCTTTGCCGGTGGCAGCAACAGTCGTTGGAGGCGGCGGCGACCTATTTGGCTCGGATGAGTCAGCTGTGCGCATGGAGACGGGATGGGAGTGAGGAAAGAGAACGAGAATTGCACCAGTGGGGCGGCGACGGCGACGACCCGCAGAGCGGCGACGGCGACGACCTGCGGAGCGGCGGCTCTGCGTGATTGACTGGGACCGGGAGTGAAGTAAGCTGAGTGACCTAGCTAGCGTGTAAGGGCTCTCCCAGAATGGATCAGGCTGAAATTCTAAGGGGCAAGCCCACTTGTCAGGATTCAGGAAAAAGGCCGAGCCAGCGGGTTGGACCGAGCCGAGCCGGGGGAGCCATGAGCTCGCTGCGGTCCAGGTTTTTGGCCTCGACTCGTGAAAGCCTTTTGCGGGCAGAGCTCAACTCGGGCCGAGCCAAGAGCTCATCACCGAAAGTCCAGCCTTACCCATAATGCCCTGAGTAGGTCATGAATATCGTTTTGTGGATGTCCTCATGCTTCACCCTAATTTCATGATTGTCAGCTCGTACACTACGGGAAAGCCACACTACGCCGACGGCCTCCATGTACGCCGACGGCCAAATGTCGGGGCCGTCGGCGTACAGCACGAGCTAGGCCAGACGACAAACAAGCCGTCGGCGTACGAAGCGCCGTCGGCGTAGCCATACGTGCCCGACGGCCGCCGTCGGCGTTGTAAATCCCGTCGGCGTACAAAGGGCGCCATGACGGAACCATCCAGCATCGTTGATACGCCGACGGGACTGCCGTCGGCGTATGCGAGTTCTTATACACCGACGGCTGCCGTCGGCGTGTAGTGGTTTTTTTTATATTTATTTTCGTATATAATATTCATTTCTTTATTTATCTATGTAATATTTAATGTAGTTGTAATATATATATATTGGACCTATGATTGCCCTCCCAATTTCAGTATCCCACCCCCGTAAAATAAAGGTTTGAGTTTTCCGGAACCCAACCCTACAACATATACATGTAAAACAAATAAAAACAACACATGTAAATTCCTTCCTATGACCTAACCTAACAGAACCAAGGAAAAAAAGTCCACTGGCATACCCCCTTTCGACGCACGTCTATGGGGCTTCGGCGAAACCCTGAATCCGCTGGAAAAACCCTAACGTTTTCGTCTACCCCCATAGACGTGCGTCGAAAGGGGGTAGGCCAGTGGACTTTTTTGCTTGGTTGTGTTAGGTTAGGCCATGGGAAGGTGAGAAACCAAAATCTACCCCAAATCAACACAAGATCCCATCCGGTTCGCCCGAAAGGGGAGTTTTCACCTCTAAGTGCAGAAACTCAGTAGAGAGAAAGTGAAGTCGGTGAAGCCGGTCACACCCCGGAGTAGGATATTGCACATTTACAACACACAACACACTTGTACACATATGGTATGTCACAACCTAGGTTTTGGTGGGGTTCCGACGCTCCGGGGCCCTGCTTCGGCGAAACCCTGAATCCGCTGGAAAAACCCTAACGTTTCCGTCTACCCCATAGACGTGCGTCGAAAGGGGGTAGCCCAGTGGACTTTTTTGCTTGCTTGTGTTAGGTCAGGCCATAGGAACATGAGAAACCAAAGTCTACCTCAAATCGACACAATATTCCAGTGCGTGTAGTATGCCCAATCAGGAAGAAGCACACGGATCGTGTGTTTCCTCCCAGCGCTTCTGAGCCGTTGGATCAGCGGTGTGTTTCTTTCGCTTGATCCAACGGCTCCCAAGCTCTCGAAGGAAACACACGATCCGCGTACTTGTTCCTGATTGGCTAGCTGGAGGGAGTCACTCGAAAGGGCTTGTGAGCTGTAGTATGCCCAATCAGGAAGAAGCACACGGATCGTGTGTTTCCTCCCAGCGCTTCTGAGCCGTTGGATCAGCGGTGTGTTTCTTTCGCTTGATCCAACGGCTCCCAAGCTCTCGCCAAATGCCGCCACCGGTAGTTCTATATAACCCAGTCGAAGGTAGGCATGGTACTCACTTGAGCGCAAGCATGGTGTGTATTGGTCCTTGCGAGAAGTGTGTGTCTGGGTTTCACATTTCCGCATCCGAGCATCTCGCTAGGCTTTCAAGCAATTTGAAGGTAGATGGTAGGGTAGTTCCAATTGAAGAAATTTTGCACACTGAGAGTCATCTCGCTTCACTCGGGGCGAAGCTATGCCGCGATGGGTTTCCGTATAGGACCCCGCTCCAAATTCGTGCAGAAATGCTCAGGCTTGCAGATAAGTTTGACAGGAAAGTTACGAATAGTCCGTTCTACCGAACTGAAGCTGACCGTGATTCGTACGGTCGTTCCTGTCTCTGGGTAGTTGACAGCGATGATGACGACGATTTCATGCCGTCGTCAAAGGAAAGGAGGGTTGAAGCACTGAGCAAGAAGGCTGAAGCTTCGTCCAAGGGCAAAGGCAAGAAGGCAGAATCTTCGTCAAAGAGCAAGGGTGGCAGCACACGCACGGCATAGGGTGGAGAAGTTTGTTAGTTGTTCATGATTGTTGTAATTTGTTCTACATGCATGTTTACTTGTTTCTTAGTCAATTATGTATCGGCGGTTCAAGAATGTTCTCTGTGTAATTTATGTTGTCACTGTAATTTGCATGGTTTGTTTAACTTCGGAGTCCCACCTCGGAGTCCCGAGATCAACAGAATCTTGGGCACACTAAAATCTTGCAAACTTACAATAAAACCATGCAGAAGCAAAAATTCCATCAACAGGGGCTGCAGTGCATTCAAGAATTGGAGCGCGTCTCCAGAACCCACCGCTGATCCAATGGCTCAGAAGCGCACGAAGGAAACACACGATCCGTGTGCTTCTTCCTGATCCAACGGCTCACCAGCGCTCGAAAGAAACACACCGCTGATCCGACGGCTCAGAAGCACACGAAGGAAACACACGATCCGTGTGCTTCTTCCTGATCCAATCAGGAAGAAGCACACGGATCGTGTGTTTCCTTCCAGCGCTTGTGAGCCGTTCGATCAGCGGTGTGTTTCTTTCGCTTGATCCAACGGCTCCCAAGCTCTCGAAGAAAACACACGATCCGCGTACTTATTCCTGATTGGCTAGCTGGAGGGAGTCACTCGGAGAGGCAGGTCTATATATAGCCCACCTCCTCAGACAGGTTACTCATTCACACAAAACATTCTAGCGTCACTCGGAGAGGCATCTTTGGGCAACCAGCGGCAAGACGTCTCTGATGACCTGCGACCGTTCCAAACGGTTGCAGATCATCAGAGACGTCTTGCCAGACGGTTGCAAATCATCAGAGACGTCTTGCCGCTCCGTGGATCGAAGGCCGATTTGCAGGAGAAACCGTGTGTTTTGTTCTACCTTCGCCACCGAATCCAATGGCTGGATTTAGCCTACCTGCTGGCATGTTCCCTGGCATTATTGTGTTCGTCCTTGTTCACCGGCCAGCCATTGGAGCCACCTCCTGTAGGTCGGTGAATAAGGACAACACAACGACGCTGTTGGAAACACAAGCCCGCAGGTAGGTTGAATCCAGCCACTGGATTAGGGTGACGCAATGATGATTTGCCGAGGAGGTGGGAGTGGTGGTGGTGGAAGTAGTAGCTCACGGAGATAAGGTGGATGACTAACAATATCTTCGACCTGATCCAACGGCTCACCAGCGCTCGAAAGAAACACACCGCTGATCCAACGGCTCAGAAGCGCACGAAGGAAACACACGATCCGTGTGCTTCTTCCTGATTGGGCATACTACAGCTCAGAAGCCCATTTCTCACTATATATATGTAGTCATGGCCTCCATTGGCATAGCACATCTAAACTGATATCTGATCCCTCATCACGATCCCTCATCACTCTCCCGTGGCGTCACCACCGCGTGTGCCGTCCGCCATGCCAAGGTGCTGCCCTCTCCCTCCCCTACGTACCTAGGTTGCACGCACCTTAGTTGTTTGATCAAATTCCCCACTCATTTTTTCAGATCTCGGCGGGAATCAATGATGACCACCGGCCATTTGTTGGACACGGGCAGTGTCCGGGACTGGGCTCCGCCGGGCTGGCACTGGGAGGTGTCTTCCGGGACGCGTAGTTTGGTGAGGAATCCGGGTGACGTCGTCGACCCGGATCTTGTTTGGTGGCCGTCGCGTGGGCCAGCCTCGGTGCAGAGGCCGCCGGCCCCCGAGGTGGAGGTGCATCGCCGTATCAGAGAGGAGGACGAGCACGTCCGTCGCTACCTGGTTAGGTTGGATACGCAAGCGGTGCATGACAATATGTGGTATACACTTCATAGGGATCCTCCTCATGTGAGTATTGCCCCAGTGATGGTTCCTTATCTTTGGGTGCAAGCCGCCGGCCGCTCAGCACCTCGCGGCTTAGGACCCGGCAAAAGTTAGTTACATTATTCGTGATGTATTATGGATTAAATAAAGATGTAGACTGGTGGCTATAAGCACATTCCTACTAGTGCAAGTTTGGTGTGATATTTTCTGATCCTAGAACGAAGAGGTAGTCTCTGATCCGAAGGATAAAGGGACCAGTGACTGGCTACCCCCTTTCTTTAAAAAAAATAGAACATAATAGAAGAATTGAAAAAAAATTAAAAAATTAATTGATTTCTTTAAAAAAAACCTGACTGGCTAAGCCAAAATGGCCCGAAAGCTTCGCGCGCCTTCACTCCAAAAAATCCCCAAACCAAATCCCTCCCCGCGCCGCGGCGACCCAATCCCTCCCTGCGCCGGCGACCTCCCCAATCCCTCCCCGCGCCGGCGACCTCCCCAATCCCTCCCCGCGCCGGCGACCTGTGGCGCCCTGACCCGACTGCTATACATTGATGCTGTGTCACCGGTTAAGCGATACAACCGGAGGTTACGGGTTTACCAATCCCCGGCCAAAACCTTTGGCAGGCGTTGCTGGGTACACCTCACTCCAGACAACGCAACACCCCGATTGATGCCTCAACACAGGCACAACTATCAAAGCATAATAGTAAGATCAAGACTTGTGGAACAACTGGCACATCACAGACTCTACGACACGAAAATATTATAAGCAACTCTTATAATAGAGAAAGATAGCAAAAGTTACAAACAGGGGTCACCGACCCAACAATACATCAAGCGGAAGCGAAGGGCGTTGTTCTAAACAACAAGAACCAGAATATGGCCTAAGAGGCCTACAAATAAACATCCAGCGCCAGCTATTCCGAGATGTCCCAAGCTGCCACCTGGGAACCCCAGACTACTCGTCGACGTCCACAAAGAACCCACCTTCGAGGGCGGTGAAGTCCTTTCCTGAAAATAAGCAAACGACGTTGAGTTCGACGAACTCGCAAGATTAAGAGCTAATATATGCTCCATGATTGGCTTTCAAAGGTTTTATGGCTGTTTTGCATAAAGCTGATTTTATTTATAAAACACAACTCCATGGCATCGACTAATCAGAATAATTTTGAAGAGGGGTAAGAAGTAACTCTTTTCTTGTATCACCTTTCTCATCATCAACCATCATCACCATTGTACCTGTTCATCAAAGGCACCTCCCCGAATCACCCTCGAGGAAGTCAACCTTACATTCGTGGAATTGGTACCTCTAGTACCCAGTTTTTAATCATTCCGTTAAAGTTATTCTATGATCAGCGTCCATTCCCAAGTCGTCCATAACCGCGGACACGGCTTTTCGAAAAGATTTATCCCTGCAGGGGTGTACAAAGTGGAAGTCCCCGGAGTCCCGAGGGGCCCCAGTTCCTTCACCACGCGTACCGCCAGACTCATTGCCAGACATTAGCTCTCTTCCGGGGAAAGCCGGCTGAGTGTGAAACGGCTACAACCTTTACCTTGCTTAAGACTATCCAAGGATCATCAGTGGGGACAGGACAGTTGTGGTAACTCCTCCAACCCGCTGTCCCGTGGCCACTCATTTTCCTAACACAACCATCCTCATCACAGTCTCGGCCACCATCCCAACGCACACGCAAATGGAAAGCCGAACTAGAGGACCCTCGGCTAGTCCGCCACAAGTTAGTCGGTCGATGGGGGTTCCATATAGCCCACGCATGGTTGCACGCTCAACTTGGTTCAAGAGGTCGAGAACTCGCACTTAGACGGCGAGAACGAGACAACCCACCACATCCCATGTGGCCTCTCATCCCACCTTTTAGCATTTTCTTATCCATCACGACCATTCTCCACCATCAACATCGCTGTCACAAGTCAACACCTGTTTCCAGCATGTACCACCATAGTACCACTAGGCATTTAACTAAGCATGGCTAAGCATTTGCATAGCATAGTAATTATATCAGGCCAACAATGCAAACCTATGGTAATAGGAGGGGAAAAACAGGCATTGGCAACAGGATTCTAATGCAACTTAGTAGGATACTCTAATCCAGGCAAAAGACATTTAGAACCGCATGCAATATTATAGTGGAGAAAATAATTGCGGAAAATAGGATAAGATATGCTCAGAGGGGGATTACGCTTGCCTTGTTGAGCGGAGTAGTCAAACTGCTTGTCGGAGTAACGATGCTCAACTCCGAACTCGTGATCTACCGGAGAGCAAACAACACCGGAAAGCAAAAACAACAATCAACACATGGCATTTGTGCAATGCATACAAAAATGATGACATGACATTTTAGATGCACCCTAGAAGATCCTAGACATGATCAACAATTTAAATGAGCGGTCCCAAATTATTTGGCAATAACTTGGCACAATCCATATTTATCTTAGTGATTTAATACTACTAGAGTACATTATTGTAATCGTGATCAAATATGCATGATGAGGATGATTTTGGATAGTTCACATTTTTCTGAACATTTTGGAACCTCGGACACATTTTTCGGATGTCCGGGTAAAAAGTTATTAATTTTAGAATTTCCTCTTTTTAAATATTTGCTTTTAATTATTATTATTTTTTAATTCCAACGATAAATATTTTATTTACTCGCCTTCGCGAGAGAGCGATGGAACATGGAGGAATCACCGCGGATCGATGTCCTTACGTCGCGGGGGAGTATCGGGGAACAGGTGCTACGAGGGAGAAAAGAAAAATACAGCGGGAAAAAAAAAAAAGACAGCACAGCCGGCCTGTGGCCCGGCTGGGCCGGTTGTGAGGCCGGCCTGGCTCCAGAGCCCACCGGCTCTCAGCCCGGCATGGGCCGGCCCAGGGACCGGCTATGGGCCCGAGGCGCTCGGTCCGCAGCCCGGCTAAGCCGGTCTGGCGGCCGGTCGTTCAGCGCAGGGAAAAAGAAAAAGGGCGCCCGCGCGGGGATCGAACTGGCGATGCTGCGCATGGAGGGATCGTGGCCGTGCTAGCCACTGGGCTAGATCGGTGCTGGTGCTAGTATACGGATCTAAAATCCTTTTGATGTTTAACCGCGGGATCCACTGACGAAACTGAAATTCAACTCCACACTTCATACGACGGTTCACGGCGAGCAGCACGGCTCGGCGGCCAGAGCACGTTCCAGCGAGGGAGGGGAGAGGGGATGGGGTGCCAGTAGGGGCAGTAGCTCACCACGAGCTCGTACGGGGCAGCGGGGACGGCGGAGGTGCAGCGGCGGCGACGGAATCGGGCGGCGGAGCCGCGGACGGCAACGGCGATGTCGCGGACGGCGGCGTCAATCCCGCGCTCTCCGGTTCGATTCCTCTGGCAGGGAGGTGGAGCACGGCACGGCGGAGCTTTTGCCCCACACGGCGGTGCTCGGCGTGGGCTGCAACGACGGGGAATGGTGGTCAACCGTGTCGACGGCCATGGCGTAGCTCGTGAGCTCGGGGAAGAAGAAAAAAGGGGGAGCAGGTGGGGGAAATGGGGCAGCGTGGCCTCGTGGGGATGCTCTCCTGCAGGTGAGAGAGCGAGGAGGGGCCCGGCGCAGCTCGGGCGGCATGGTGCGCGCGGGCACGGCTCTGCGCGAGCTCGAACAACCCGTGCGGTCGCTACAGAGGAGGAAGAAGCAGTTTTTGCAAAAAGGTCCCTGGAGGATTTAAAAGTATCACGGACAGGTCCCTTTGCTAAATCTTTTAAAACCTTTTAATTCCAGTAGCACTTGGGAGATTTAAAAAGGGCACTTAAACATTTTTATAAATTATACAAAATTTCATGTGGCCTCCCCTTGACCTTTAGAAACTCTACAAAAATTGGTGTTGCAAAATGAAAAGTTTTGCAGCACATCTGTTCGCAGGTTTTAATTATAGTCATTTTTTTTATAGTTTCCAAAATAGGTTTATTTGGAGTATTTGAGCATTTCCAAAAATAATGAAAATGTTCATGGAGGCTCTCACAATAATATTGGAGCTCCCCATGATTTTAGTTTGAATTTTTGGAAAGTTTATATTGGTTCCAGAATAGAACTGAATTAAACCAATTTTGGATTCCCAATTTCATTTCTTATTTGGCAATATTTAGATTTTGAGAAAGGGTTATAAAAAGTCAACTTGAAACTTCCTAAACCATTTGGAAGTCCAAGAGTGATTTGTTTGCCAAGTTAAGCAATTGCATTTGGTTTGGTGTTTGGGAAGTTTGCTTCCTTTGTTTTACATTTCCATGTGTTGCTTTATTCAACTTAAGCAATTTAATGAGTATGCCATGATGCAATGCAAACAAAAAGTGGAAATTTTATTCGGGTTTTTAGGTTCTCGAATTTTGGGCTGTTACAACTCTACCCTCCTTACAGGAATCTCGTCCCGAGATTCTAGAGTAGGGAAGAGGGAAAAAAGGTTACAACGGTATTACACGATCTTCTCGCTTCAGGTGGCTTCTCCCTTGAAGAGGTTAACCAAAGGCATCATGAAGATCTTCATCGGCTTCACTTCGAGGTCACTATCGACGTACACCATCAGAAAACAGGAAACCTCACCGGGAGGATGGATCTTGGTGAAGATACCACGATCAAGTACCTCCTAGTAGAAACCTAGGATGAGACTTCACGCATCCCTTGATTTGACAGTTAGGAGACACAAGCGGTTGACGGAGGATCAACAGGAAGTTTCCAGTTGGTAGACAACGGTTTTCTCAAAGGATTTAGAATATGAACTTTGCACAAGGCCTTAAATTTCTGAGGAAGAGTGTTGAAACAAGATTCCAACCGAGGAAAAGGCAATTCCTACCAAACAGCTTGAGTAGAACTTTCCTCACGGAGGAGCATCTCAACCCACGGAAGAAGGATCATGACGAGGGACCGAGAGAACTTTAGAAACTCCGGGAGCGTTAGAATCAGGAACACTTCTTGATTTTCTAGACATCGGGAACCAGCTTCTTGAGGATCACCAATTGTCATTTCTGTTTGAGATTCAGAGGAGACATGGCTAGGTGTAGAGATACTCCACACTCCATGTAGGGATAGGAAGTCGTTGCAAAGGATAACGGTGGATTTCGTATGTTAGAATCCCAAGAGCTAGACTAAAATGTCTAACTCCAAAGGAGGAACGAGATTGCTGAACGCATGTAATAGCAACTGTCCGAAGACAACCTGCACCTACATGAATTACTTGCAATGAAACACAGATGAGCCCTTCGTGGGGAACATCCAAGAATGACAAAAGAATTTCTTGTAATCCTTCTCCTTCTTGAACAGTTCCACTAGTGGCTTGGAGGCATAGATGAAATTTCTCAAGGGAGGGAGGTGACAACGTACCATACCAAGAGGAGTGGCACACACGGGATTGAGTTGGGATGATTCCGAGGAGACAAGTCAATTTACTCAGATCCACGGCGACATCTTTCGGCAATTGCACGTGGACCAGAGAAAGTCATTTCTAACTTTGAGAACACATGCCTTGTGACGAAATAAGTTAGTGCTAACAAGTTTACAATGCCACGCCCGCTATTCCATATAAATCTCCGCAAACATGGACGAAAATAAGAGGTAGTTGATGGACTCAACAACCAACTTATCTCGTTACTCCAAGATGGTCGACTTATATGTCACATGAACTGCATAGACATTGCTCAGATTAACACATTCCCGTAGGTCGATCGGAGTTTGATTTGACGATAGCCCAAATCAAATCAAAAGAAAAGGGAGGGTAGCATATCCAAAGAGGAGATACCACCTTGTTTCAACATGACAGACTAGACATCCCCTTGAGAATGAACTATCACCGATAGAGAAATAATTCAGGACATCCAACCCGAAAGGAGTTGTTCAGAGAACCAGAAAAGAGTTGTCCGTGATGTTGAGATTGGACAGGCGACAACCTGGCGATACTTCTGGAAGGAACAACAGAATATCACGATCCATCGGGAGGTTTGAGTTCGGGAGAGAATCATGCCATTCAAAGCACACGAGGTGGTCTTGGGAGTTTCGGCGTGAACCTAGCTCTTTGACCGAGGAAGGGCACGGGAGAGAGGGAACTTGGTAACACAGTCGAATTCAGCTTATTGATCGGATAACCAATCATACTAAGGAGGACGAGGGATGTCCTTGGATTCCCGCGCAGTGGGAACTGCTGAGAATATCCGATAGCCACACCATTGTTCACGCTTTATCATTCTAGAGTAGCAAGTCACTCGGAGAACGAAGAGTAACAAAGTGTGGGAGCATCACTTCATCATTAGGATCATGATACTTATCACAATACTTTGATATGCAAGAGTGTGACACTCAAAGGTGGAGCAGAATAAAAGCTAAACAAAGCCCTCATTCTGAAGATTACGATACTTTGACCTGGTTCGAGAAATGGACAAGCTACGGGAGGTTATTTCTCTACAAGAAGAAGTGTAAGGACTTGTCGGATCAAGAGAGGGACTTGCATTGGAACATACCAACGCAAGGTAAAACTTTACTGTCAAAAGACAGACAAGGGTCGGGAAGCAGATCAGAGTAAGAAACATACTCAGGAGAAATCCTAAGATGTTGAAGATGCACCGGTTATTACTCAATTGTGGTAACCATGCCGAAAAAGGAAAGATGCAGTGGGATCACGAACATAGTTGGGAGACTCGTTAGGAGAATCCTAGCTGTAACCCTGATGGTTCCAAGACAGAACCTAAAACAAGGCTAAGGAAGAGATGGAGTTTACATAGTCAGCTGAGGGGTGGTAATTTAAAATTCTACCATTTACCACACAGAAGACGGAAAAGACTTGGGTTGAAGATCAGCATCATGCGCCGAGAATCCTAAATGGCATAAGGATCACATGGGTAACAACCCACACAATCCACATACCGGACTCACAGCACAATCCGGGACCTTATGTTCAAGTCCTTGGCTAGAACCCGAAGAAAAGGACAAATGATTAGACTTGGTACGGATAACAGTGTTCAAACATCTGATTTGATATCGGATTGTAACGCGGCGGAAGCAACTGAACACATAACACGCAAGATAGAACCCAACCACGAGATTCCTAACCATTTTGAAGTAACAGATGAGAATTGAAAACTTTTAACTCAAATTGAGGTAAGATTGCTCCGAGATTAGAAGGTAACCAGATAAGGAGTAAAAAGAATCCTAAGATGGTTTTCACAACTCATTTTTAGGTTAAAAATATTTTTCACAAACACTAGACTCAACATCGACCAGTAGAAAGGGTTTCCTACAGGCAGTACTGCTCTGATACCAACTTGTGGCGCCCTGACCCGACTGCTATACATTGATGCTGTGTCACCGGTTAAGCGATACAACCGGAGGTTACGGGTTTACCAATCCCCGGCCAAAACCTTTGGCAGGCGTTGCTGGGTACACCTCACTCCAGACAACGCAACACCCCGATTGATGCCTCAACACAGGCACAACTATCAAAGCATAATAGTAAGATCAAGACTTGTGGAACAACTGGCACATCACAGACTCTACGACACGAAAATATTATAAGCAACTCTTATAATAGAGAAAGATAGCAAAAGTTACAAACAGGGGTCACCGACCCAACAATACATCAAGCGGAAGCGAAGGGCGTTGTTCTAAACAACAAGAACCAGAATATGGCCTAAGAGGCCTACAAATAAACATCCAGCGCCAGCTATTCCGAGATGTCCCAAGCTGCCACCTGGGAACCCCAGACTACTCGTCGACGTCCACAAAGAACCCACCTTCGAGGGCGGTGAAGTCCTTTCCTGAAAATAAGCAAACGACGTTGAGTTCGACGAACTCGCAAGATTAAGAGCTAATATATGCTCCATGATTGGCTTTCAAAGGTTTTATGGCTGTTTTGCATAAAGCTGATTTTATTTATAAAACACAACTCCATGGCATCGACTAATCAGAATAATTTTGAAGAGGGGTAAGAAGTAACTCTTTTCTTGTATCACCTTTCTCATCATCAACCATCATCACCATTGTACCTGTTCATCAAAGGCACCTCCCCGAATCACCCTCGAGGAAGTCAACCTTACATTCGTGGAATTGGTACCTCTAGTACCCAGTTTTTAATCATTCCGTTAAAGTTATTCTATGATCAGCGTCCATTCCCAAGTCGTCCATAACCGCGGACACGGCTTTTCGAAAAGATTTATCCCTGCAGGGGTGTACAAAGTGGAAGTCCCCGGAGTCCCGAGGGGCCCCAGTTCCTTCACCACGCGTACCGCCAGACTCATTGCCAGACATTAGCTCTCTTCCGGGGAAAGCCGGCTGAGTGTGAAACGGCTACAACCTTTACCTTGCTTAAGACTATCCAAGGATCATCAGTGGGGACAGGACAGTTGTGGTAACTCCTCCAACCCGCTGTCCCGTGGCCACTCATTTTCCTAACACAACCATCCTCATCACAGTCTCGGCCACCATCCCAACGCACACGCAAATGGAAAGCCGAACTAGAGGACCCTCGGCTAGTCCGCCACAAGTTAGTCGGTCGATGGGGGTTCCATATAGCCCACGCATGGTTGCACGCTCAACTTGGTTCAAGAGGTCGAGAACTCGCACTTAGGCGGCGAGAACGAGACAACCCACCACATCCCATGTGGCCTCTCATCCCCACCTTTTAGCATTTTCTTATCCATCACGACCATTCTCCACCATCAACATCGCTGTCACAAGTCAACACCTGTTTCCAGCATGTACCACCATAGTACCACTAGGCATTTAACTAAGCATGGCTAAGCATTTGCATAGCATAGTAATTATATCAGGCCAACAATGCAAACCTATGGTAATAGGAGGGGAAAAACAGGCATTGGCAACAGGATTCTAATGCAACTTAGTAGGATACTCTAATCCAGGCAAAAGACATTTAGAACCGCATGCAATATTATAGTGGAGAAAATAATTGCGGAAAATAGGATAAGATATGCTCAGAGGGGGGATTACGCTTGCCTTGTTGAGCGGAGTAGTCAAACTGCTTGTCGGAGTAACGATGCTCAACTCCGAACTCGTGATCTACCGGAGAGCAAACAACACCGGAAAGCAAAAACAACAATCAACACATGGCATTTGTGCAATGCATACAAAATGATGACATGACATTTTAGATGCACCCTAGAAGATCCTAGACATGATCAACAATTTAAATGAGCGGTCCCAAATTATTTGGCAATAACTTGGCACAATCCATATTTATCTTAGTGATTTAATACTACTAGAGTACATTATTGTAATCGTGATCAAATATGCATGATGAGGATGATTTTGGATAGTTCACATTTTTCTGAACATTTTGGAACCTCGGACACATTTTTCGGATGTCCGGGTAAAAAGTTATTAATTTTAGAATTTCCTCTTTTTAAATATTTGCTTTTAATTATTATTATTTTTTTAATTCCAACGATAAATATTTTATTTACTCGCCTTCGCGAGAGAGCGATGGAACATGGAGGAATCACCGCGGATCGATGTCCTTACGTCGCGGGGGAGTATCGGGGAACAGGTGCTACGAGGGAGAAAAGAAAAATACAGCGGGAAAAAAAAAAAAGACAGCACAGCCGGCCTGTGGCCCGGCTGGGCCGGTTGTGAGGCCGGCCTGGCTCCAGAGCCCACCGGCTCTCAGCCCGGCATGGGCCGGCCCAGGGACCGGCTATGGGCCCGAGGCGCTCGGTCCGCAGCCCGGCTAAGCCGGTCTGGCGGCCGGTCGTTCAGCGCAGGGAAAAAGAAAAAGGGCGCCCGCGCGGGGATCGAACTGGCGATGCTGCGCATGGAGGGATCGTGGCCGTGCTAGCCACTGGGCTAGATCGGTGCTGGTGCTAGTATACGGATCTAAAATCCTTTTGATGTTTAACCGCGGGATCCACTGACGAAACTGAAATTCAACTCCACACTTCATACGACGGTTCACGGCGAGCAGCACGGCTCGGCGGCCAGAGCACGTTCCAGCGAGGGAGGGGAGAGGGGATGGGGTGCCAGTAGGGGCAGTAGCTCACCACGAGCTCGTACGGGGCAGCGGGGACGGCGGAGGTGCAGCGGCGGCGACGGAATCGGGCGGCGGAGCCGCGGACGGCAACGGCGATGTCGCGGACGGCGGCGTCAATCCCGCGCTCTCCGGTTCGATTCCTCTGGCAGGGAGGTGGAGCACGGCACGGCGGAGCTTTTGCCCCACACGGCGGTGCTCGGCGTGGGCTGCAACGACGGGGAATGGTGGTCAACCGTGTCGACGGCCATGGCGTAGCTCGTGAGCTCGGGAAGAAGAAAAAAAGGGGGAGCAGGTGGGGGAAATGGGGCAGCGTGGCCTCGTGGGGATGCTCTCCTGCAGGTGAGAGAGCGAGGAGGGGCCCGGCGCAGCTCGGGCGGCATGGTGCGGCGCGGGCACGGCTCTGCGCGAGCTCGAACAACCCGTGCGGTCGCTACAGAGGAGGGAAGAAGCAGTTTTTGCAAAAAGGTCCCTGGAGGATTTAAAAGTATCACGGACAGGTCCCTTTGCTAAATCTTTTAAAACCTTTTAATTCCAGTAGCACTTGGGAGATTTAAAAAGGGCACTTAAACATTTTTATAAATTATACAAAATTTCATGTGGCCTCCCCTTGACCTTTAGAAACTCTACAAAAATTGGTGTTGCAAAATGAAAAGTTTTGCAGCACATCTGTTCGCAGGTTTTAATTATAGTCATTTTTTTTATAGTTTCCAAAATAGGTTTATTTGGAGTATTTGAGCATTTCCAAAAATAATGAAAATGTTCATGGAGGCTCTCACAATAATATTGGAGCTCCCCATGATTTTAGTTTGAATTTTTGGAAAGTTTATATTGGTTCCAGAATAGAACTGAATTAAACCAATTTTGGATTCCCAATTTCATTTCTTATTTGGCAATATTTAGATTTTGAGAAAAGGGTTATAAAAAGTCAACTTGAAACTTCCTAAACCATTTGGAAGTCCAAGAGTGATTTGTTTGCCAAGTTAAGCAATTGCATTTGGTTTGGTGTTTGGGAAGTTTGCTTCCTTTGTTTTACATTTCCATGTGTTGCTTTATTCAACTTAAGCAATTTAAATGAGTATGCCATGATGCAATGCAAACAAAAAGTGGAAATTTTATTCGGGTTTTTAGGTTCTCGAATTTTGGGCTGTTACACGACCCAAGCCCGTTCTTGCTAGGGTTTCTTTCCCCGCCGGCGCCGCCAGCTCGCAGCAACGCTCCCGCCGGCGAGCGGGCCGTCCCCCACGGCCAACTTCCTCCCCGGCTCACTGGTCCCCGCCGCCAGCGGCAAAGTTGTCCTCGCCGTCCCCCGACTCCTCCAGGTTCAGGTTCCTCATCGCCGAGCACCTCGACGTCAACGCGCAGGACGTTCAGGTAACTAACTGAATCCGCGGAGGCATGTGCTTGTCGTTGAATGGTCTCCACCGTTGCTTATATCATTGAACATGACATGCTGGCAATTTGTTATAAAACCGAGACCTATAGGTAAAATTCAGTCAACAACGTTGCCCAACTGTAATTGGAATTGGTATGCTAGTGCTAACATAGCACTTCAGCGATGGAAAAGTTAATTAAGTGCCAAATGATGTAAAATTTTGTCAAAAATAAATACATAATATTAGTTACAAATGATCGGTGAAAACGATATTTCAGTATTTCTTTTTTCCATCTCATATGTGCAAGGGACAAAAATGCTACACTTTTGAATTCTACATAATGAAACCAAATGCCATACTCAGATCGGTGCTTGGCCATCCTTTTCAAATTGAGGTCATTTTTTAATGTAGAATTTTTTAATGTAGATCGCCCTGAATTCAATTAAAAATGTCTTCATTAAGAAATTTGTTCTTAATTGGATCATGTCTTTCAACATGCTTATTAATTGCATTACGTCTTCATGCTTCTTAATTGGATCATGTCTTTTATGCTTAAAAGTTTACCCTTTCTCAATGCAGGTGATTGACCAAGATGAGCCAAGGCAAGGAATCATCGGCCTCCTTGGTGAAGAAGATGCGCCAGAAGAAAGCTACTAAAAGTGGAAGAGAACCAAAAGCAAACCCGCGTTACCTGTCTGACAGTGGTGAGAGTAGAGGGTGATGCAATTCTTAATTTGTTCATGTCTTTATGCTTAATTGTTCACCCTTTCTCAATGCAGGTGAGGGTGGAGATGCTGGAGGAGGGGGAGGTGCCGATGCTCCAGTTCCTCCGAGGGGACGAGGTGCAGGACGAGGACGAGGGCGAGGTGGAGGACGAGGGCGAGGTGAGGGAGGACGAGGGCGAGGTGGGGGCGACGTGTCTTCGGACATACCCTCTGCGGGCTCCACGGACGTGGGGACGGGCCCCTCCACGGACTCGGAGGAGACGGGCCCCTCCACGGACGTGGGGACGGGCCCCTCCACGGACTTGGAGGCCAGGCCCTCCGCGCCGCCGAAGAAGCCAAGGATTCGAGGGGAATCCCAGGTCCCTGATGAGGACAAGGAACCTGCTACCGAGGAGGCGAAGATCCTCATTACGCCTAATGGGAAAGAGTAAGTGACTATATATACTAATTTTGAACATGGTAACTTCATTGTGGTCAGGACAATTTGACATGTAGTAATGTTTAATTATTGTGCAGCAACTGGATACATCCTGCGGGAGCCCGTGTGCCTAACACCCTGATTGGAGCTTTGATTAGGAAGTTTTGGCCGGGCTTGTACAGTACCGTCCCCAACGGCGCGACGAAGCTAGCCACCCATTGGGTAGACTATCAGGCCGCCAATTACGCGAGCGGCGGGAAATGTTCTGACGCCGTGATCAACAAGTTTTGGGTAAGTTGAACTTTTCGAATTTCGTTCATACTTGATGTCCCCACCATGCTCTCACAATTTGTTTTTTGTGCATGATTAAAGAGGTTCTATAGGGTACTTCCTGAGCAGCGGGCCGATGCGGACAGGACTTTGGAGGGGGCTTGTAGGAAGTTGACACGACAGCAGTTCTACAATGCAAAGCATACCATCATCAATCATTTCAGTACTGAGACGTTACACAAGAAGGCGGTGAAGCATGAGATTGTGGAGAACCCACTTGAGGTGACCGTAGATGACTACATGGCGGTAAGTAGATTGTTAATGAGATTACATGTTGCTGCTAGGTTGCAATTGCATTATCCGTTCTTCACATGAGTATTGTTTTTTCAGTTTAAGCCCTCATGGGCCTATGGCAAGGATGACGCGTGGAGGGCGTTGGTGTCTAGGTGGGCTGGGGAGGACCCCGAGTTCAAGGCCTTGAGCGAGCGAAACAAGTTAAACCGCGGGAGCGGGGGGACACATCGTGCGGGTGCCCGCAACCATGATCGCTTCAAGGCAAAGCTGGTATATATATACATGAAACAATCTTCATTTATTTCCCCTCATGTTCCTACTTGATACGCATGACACTTCTTTGGCATTGCAGGAGGCCGATCTCGGGGAGCCTCTTACGGACATGCAAACATGGGAGAGGATGAAGATGAAGAAGCCCAATTTTTCTGAGCCTCAGCCCTCGCAGCCCGATTACTTCGGCACTGCCAAGGAGGGGATAAAGGCATACGTCGAGACGTTCCAGGGTATAAATCCGTTTGTGGACAACCCTCTTCGGCATGACACCGATGAGAGAGCGGTGGTCCTTGCCGGGAACGGTTGGGAGCATGGCCGTCCTCTCATGCTTAGTGCGGTACTCACGCGTACTCCTGAGTTGGGCCTCTCGCGTGTCAAGGCTACCCTCACCGCCGACGACCCTCCCGTCCTGCCTCGTCGGCCTTCCCGAGCTCGCCCCGATGTAAGTTTTTCTCAATTTCATTCTCTTTCCGACATTCGTTCCTAGCTAAGTGGCTAAGTTGACGAGATGCGTTCCCTTTTAAAACTGTAGGCTGATTTCGAGGCGGCCTTCGATGCCGCTTACGCGGACTATGAGAGACAGTATCAGTTGTGGGTACAGAAGAGCCAGGAGTATGAGGAGTGGAATGAGTTGAAGGATGCTGTAAGTTTCAACTTTTGTATTTGCAAAATATGACAAGTCCCATTTCCTCTAGTTTGAACCTTCTTTTTCTACAACTCCTGACATCTAAACTATCTTGTAGGCTACCGAGAAGTTTTTTGCCACTGGAGAGCGGGAGGCGCTGCCTACGCGTCCACCTAGGCCGGGGATCCCGCCCGTCGGCCCAACGAGGGAGTCGGTCGCTCGCACATACAAGCAAGCGACACCGGTAAGTTATTTGCCAAACAAATTGTTACCGCCATGCTGTGCTTTCCAAGTTGCTAACTTGGACTCAAACATGTAGGGATCGAGTTGCTCGAGGAATGCACCCATTGATCCTGCTTTTGCCTCGCCGACTTCGACGCGCGCGCTCGTGGTGCATGGCACTGGTGGTGCCTCGCCGGGTTCGTCGCGTGAGACCACACAGTCCCGTGGCTCGCCGGATTCCCTGTGTGGTTCGACTGGCCCACGCGGTCGGTCGCCTATTTTCACGCGGTCAGAGATAGGTGGCTCGACCTCTCACGAGATGTAGGATTAGTTCGGGTGTTCCGGGTGTGAATTCGAACTATGTTTCTGTCATTTTGAGTTTGTATGAATGCTTGTATGAATTCGAATCATGTTTGTGTCATTTTGGATATATATGTGATGTTTCTGTCGTGTTTTATAATTTGTGCAATTTTAATTGTATTTAAAATGCGCCAGAAACCAGCAGCAACAAGCAGCTAAAAGTGGAAATTACGGTCAAGGATATTGCCGTCGGCGTAGAGCACTTCCCAGGCGCACAGGGTGCTGCCACGTCATCTAAAATGGACCAAATGGTCACGACTACGCCGACGGCTTTACCGTCGGCGTATGCCACGTCCCAGACGCACCAGCTCGCTCCACGTGGCACGCTAGGCCGACGGCACTGCCGTCGGCGTATGGGTGGAGCAGACGGAGACGGACGGCTTCCGTTTTTGTGGGTCCCACAGCGGCTACGCCGACGGTTACGTATACGCCGACGGTTATTTGTATACGCCGACGGGCTGCTACGCCGACGGAGATACGCCGACGGCCGTAGGTCTACGCCGACGGCAAACGTGCCTACCCGACGGCTTCTGGCCGTCGGCGTATCGTGGGTTTCCCGTAGTGGTAGATTCTGTTTAGACAAAATGTGGGCAACATGGATTTCAGCGAGAAGGTATTCGATCATCGAGATATGAAACTTATTCTTTATTGTCAGAGCATTGAGCTTCCAGAAATCCACATAGAGCCGTAGGGCCTTGTCCTTTTTATTCACCAATATGACAAGTGATGCTTAAAGACTTTGGTTAGTTCTTATAAAGTAATTTTTTATCTCAGTTTTGGAGGTGCCTCAGGTCTGTGTACCAATTTTGACAAGTGTTCAATCTCGCCAATACACCGCTGAGCATCTCGCCGTCGCCACGCGCCGCTTCCCTTGTGCTGTCAAGAACTTCCCCTGTACGTACCTCGGCTTGCCACTGTCCTACAAGAGGCTGCCCCGTGCTGCGCCACAACCGGTCGTCGACACAATCTGCCGCAGGCTGTCGCCCTCACAGGCCATCTTCTACACCACGGCTGGGCGCTTGGTGCTGATCAAGTCTGTCATCACCTCCATCCCCATCTATTTATCGATCGCGATGGAGTTGTCCGCCTGGCTGCTGAAGCTATTAGAAACGAGGATTCGTGCCTTCTTTTGGAAAGGCACGGACGCGATCCATGGTGGGCAGTGTCTTGTCGCCTGGGATCAGGTCTGTCGACCTGTGGAGTACGGCGGCCTAGGTATACTTAATCTGAAGCTCTTGGGATTCGCCTTGCGCACAAGATGGCTGTGGCTACAGAAGCTGCAGGCTGGTTGTTGGACGGGCCTTCCGCTGAAGATCGAATCGGAAGTTCAGGCTATGTTCGATGCGTCCACCCATGTCGTGGTCGGGAATGGGCGCATGGCGCTGTTCTGGTCTGACGCCTGGCTCAACTCGACGCAAATCAGACACTCATCGCCTGCTCTATTCTCGGCTATTTCGCCACGCGCCGTGATGACAAGGACTGTTGAGGAGGCTATGGCAGACAGGAGTTGGATCCGCGACATCACCGGCCGCTCACCATCCCTGTGATCACCGAATTCCTGCAATTGGTGGACATGCTACAGACTGTTACGCTGGTGCCTGAACTTGATGATCGCGTGGTCTGGAAGTGGACAAGTTCTGCCTGTTACTCGGCCAGCTCTGCGTACAAGGCGTTCTTCGTGGGCCTAGAGTTGTTCCCGTGCGGAAAAACGATTTGGAAGACCTGGGCTCCGGCCAAGTGCAAGATACACGTTTGTTGGCGATGCAGTGCAGACTTTGGACAGCCGATCGCCGTCTTCGCCGTGGCCTGACGTCGCACGTCAACTGTCCCTATGCGACCAGGAGCCTGAGACGGCCAACCATCTCCTGATTGGTTGTGTTTTTGCCAGGGAAGTGTGGTATGCCATGCTGCGACGGTGTGAACTGCAGCTTCTCACTCCAAACCCGCAGGACACGCTCATGGATTGGTGGCCTCAATCACGGCGACGCGCTCCCTCCCAGGCCAAGAAGGGGTTCGATTCGTTGGTACTCCTCGTTGCCTGGACTCTCTGGAAGGAGAGGAACGCCAGGGTGTTCGAGCACAAAGCTGAAACCGTCGGTGCTGTTTGCCACAAGATCACTGAAGAAGTTGAACTTTGGAAGCTATCAGGCGCTGTAGGGCTGGGACACATCTGGAGATAGCTTCCATAGGCTAAAGGGCGCTGTTCTTGTTCGTGACGTTGGTGGTAGCCCTGCCACTTATCCCGCACGAATTGTAAACCGCATCACCTTTGATGCCGGACATGTTGTTTTGCCTCTCTTTCCTTCTAATACAAACGACACGCAAGTAAATTTTTTATAAGCTCTTGTATTTGTTTCTCCATTTTGTGTTTTTGCCGGTCTGGTTCGTTGTAAGGTCTCGTTGTGTCTTGTGTGGCAGGCAGTGCTCCCTCCTTCAGGGGAATAGCTTGATCGCAAGCTCTATGTGGAGAAAATATGTTGGCTCTGGAAATATATGTCAGGAAATTGATGTAAAGAGCAACAATTTCTGGAGTTGTCACTTGATCGGGCAATGTTTCAGTAGTGAGAACAGTTAACTGAATAACATAATCATTACACCCCCTGTCCATCAGTTTGTGCATTTCCTGAGATTATTAGAGAATTGTCCTATATATACAGGAAAAGCATTACGATACCCATACACAGTTCTCTTATATATACAGATTTTCGGTTTTGTTAAGATCCTTCCGGGAAAAAAATCGGATTCATGCAAGGAAAAAACCTGCACCTGTTGGTGTTTTTTTCTAGGGGAAGGCAGCTGGAATGCGCCGAGTGCTCGGGCCTGCTGCAGGCCCGGGCCGTTTCCACCTCCAGCCCTTTCGGCCTCTCCTCCGGTCCTCCCTCCACCGAAGAAAATAAGTATGCTCCCTTTCTTTCAGACTTATTGAACTGGTTGTCTTTGCTGAAACTTCTGAAGCTTCGTGTTCACAGATCATATGGAAATTTTCAAGTTGGTAGGTAACAACTACAGGTACTGGCAGAATTACCCATCATTAGGTCGAGCACGCAAGTAGAGATTACGAACGTCAAAGATACTACCCAAGTTCGAGTTCAGACACCACAGCATGTTGCACTTCTAGCTTTTCTTCTTCTTTTGTCTTCCAAAAGTTTGCACTAGCCGACTAGCGTAGGATTCAGATACGGAGTATGAACTAAATCTTGGCCCAGAGAGGATGCATGGGAGTGTACGTACGAAGTCGTTTTTTTTCGACGCTTCGCTCCGCTCCGCTCGTTCCGCTCGCCCCCGCGGGCGACGGGACGGGCCTCCCGTGCGCACCTCCTCAGTCCTCCTCCTCCCTCACTTCCTCCCAGCCGCCGCCGGCGAGGGCCACTGGGCGCTGCCCGCGCGGTGCCGGCGGCGGCCTGCTTCTACTCGCGCGTTTGGAGGATTTCCACGAGGATTCGCGTGGTTCGTCCGGCCGACGGCGGTGCGGCTCGGGAGGCCTGGTTCCGGTGTGGCCGGGTGGCGCTGGTGGTGGTGCTGGCCACGGCGGGGCACCATGGCTGCAAGCTTGCCGGTGGCTGCTGAGCGCCAGATCTGGGCAACACGGCCCCAGATGGGCTCGGGCGGGTTGTAGCTCGGCGGTTGCGGAGCCTTCTGCAGGTGGTGGTGACGACTAGTTCAGGCTAAGGACGGCGGCGGTGCGCCCTGCCCATTGCAGCAGCGCGGCCAGGGCTTTACATGCCCGTCTGGGCCCGGCCGGGCCAGTGTGGGCCTGGTGTGCCCTGGCTGATCTGTCGGGTCGATGACTGCATCTTGGCGGTGGAGGTGGATCCCTCCCGCACGGCTGCGAGGCTGCTGCTCCCCGGCTCGACGATGTCGTCTGCCCCTGTCTTGCAGGCCACACGCCAGTGTTCACGAAGAGACAGATAATGGTGACTTAAAAATTGTGGCGGCGCATGCTGGATGAAGCTAGGTGGTTGTGCTCCGTTGCTCCAGGGTGTGGACGGGGTCGGGAGAAATCCCTGTCGGCTAGTCTGACCCTGACGTGGTGCCACTCGCCTTCCTTCCTGAAGGGCGTCGCGGGAATCCCCTGTCCACTATACTCTACGTGCCGGGGGAAACCCTAGGACCGGTGTTCCGGGCAGCAGTGCCGGTAACGGTGCTTCCTTCTTGAAGGTGTTGCTTGGCACGGGGCGCTTCGGGGTGCTTGGAGTGTGGTGGAGCAAAGTCGGAGGACACCACGGTTGCGAGTCATCATTGTTTCGTCGATTCACCTTTGCTTTCATTTATTTTTATCCTTGGGTATGTTTGTGTTGCTGCCCCAGCATTTCCTTTTGTTCGAGCCGTTGTATCGGTGTGGTTGCTATATTTATATAGTGGGGCGTAAGCCTGTTTCGAGGATGCATCGGACTGCTCTCAATAATCGATGATGCATGGACGGATGCAGAGGGGTAGATAAGGCTAGGTATCGGTACCTATCTTACTGTCACGAAACTGAAGACAGGTGCAGGTATACTTTCAGATCAGGCTTGACGGCTAAGATATTGACAAAACATCTGCACACAAGGGGTTTCTTAAGAAAATGACCGAATTGAAAAGGAATATGTGGTGCCAATTTCGTGGTTAATTGTCAGCAACAGCGGCAGTGTCAACGTCGATCATCTTTTCGTGGTTCATCCCTAATTGGATGTAAGCAGGACCTGGAGGCTTAATTATAAGCAGTTAGCCGCAGAACAGGGAAAAACCTGACCAGCTGCTCCCTCTTCATTGCACATTTATGCACACGGATCATGCATGTATCGTCTACCACACCTCATTGAATTTTTTTTTCTATTGCAAGCTATTTGTTGCTAGCTGTACAAATACTCGAGGAAAATTAGGCAACTGTTTTAGATTACGCGATGCAGAAAACATACATATAAGCAACGGCCAGAATCTGCCAAGAGATGCTTAATTAGCCACTTCCTTGTTGCACTTCACAAAACAAGAAAGACACGTGTTGCGAGAGCAGACGCGCGTTCTCTGTTCTCGATCATATTATTAGGTCAACGCATAGATTTGTTTGGCACGACGTGCAGCTGTCGTTGCAATCAAGAAGTTTGATGTCGGACACATACTATTTACTCACCTGAATGCAAGGATCGGGCTTGAAGATTAAGTGGTCGACAAGACATCCGTAGATAAGGATCTAGCGCTTAAGATAATGATAAGGAATCAGTGGTAGAATTGAAGTTAATTGTCAGTAAGAGCGGCAGTATTGTCGACGTCGGTCTCAGTTTTTCTTGGCTCACTAATTTGACAGGTAGCTATAGCCAGCCGCTATCTCGTTTAGCCCAAGTCGCTACGGGAAAGAAAGCGACACCACATTGCTCGTTCGTTATCCGCTCGATTCCGTCGATCGCGTGTGGCCCGTGGCCGTACATGCGTCCGCCGGAAACCTGCGATCGGAGGCGACGACCTCGCGTCCAGGGTATACGTTGGCTCGACACGGCGCATGCCGATGAATGGAAATTCTCCGCCTGGACGGACGACGGAACTTGCCGTCGACTGACCGCGGCCGCACGGCACCTTCCATGGCGATCGAGCCAAGGATTGTCCTTTTCGGGGCGGGGCGCGTGGCGGCGAGCCAGCGGTTACCTTTTCTCTCCTACCACTCGTAGCTAGTACTACTAGTAGATCTCCAATCACGGAAAAGGAGATATCTGGAGCAGAAAAGTGGTCGGGTTGCATCAGCCATGCCTTCCTTCTTCGTAGGTATTGTCAGTCAGTCACCCACCAAGCCCACGTGTGTTGCCTCCGCTTGTATTATTGCTGCATCGAACGTTGTTGCACGCAGTGAGTGAATTTAAAAAAAAAAAAAACTTCTAGAAGCTTTGAAGAAGTTAATTACTTGGTGCAACACATATATATACTTGCTCTGTTGGATCAAGTACTTCATTGATCTCGTCGGAATCAAGTCACTCACGTGACATCAACAGTATGTACTCCTCCGTTCCAATTTAATTGACTTGTTATCCACCAAATGTGGATGTATCTAGACATGTTACATGTATAGATACATCCACATGTGGTGAATAGCAAGTCAATTAAAATGAAACGGAGAGAGTACGTACGTAAGTATCCAAACACTCACTTTCACCGGCACCAAAATTGTCGCCATCCTTCGGCGGCAATAACTCGATTCAAGTACCAGCGGCAATGTAAAAAATTCCAAATAAAATTCGGGATATACATCATTTTATGTTAGCACAAAAAGTTTGGTGAAGAAAAAACATTCTGTTTGACCTGTGCAAAAAAGACAAAAAAAAATCGAGTACAAAGTCATTTTGAAAACTCTGGATTTGTCTTTTTTGCACATGCCACAAAAAATGTCTTTTTCTTGGCGAAACTTTTTGTGCTACCATAAAATGTTATCTAGTATATCCCAAAATTTGATTTGGAATTTTTTGACATTTCAAAAAATGTTTTTTGAGCAGTGGATGCATCTGGACCTACGAGCCGATATGGATTTCTCGTGTATCATCCATACTCCTGCAAAGTAAACGCAGAGATTTTATTTGGCCGCGACGTGGACGTTGTTATGGACAGGTTAGTGGTTCATGTATGAAAAAACTACGCAGTGGGTTCATGTATTTAGCATATATAGATAGCACTACGCGACTCTGCAGCCGTTGTATCGACACGGCGGGGCGAATGTTATCCTCACAGGCCAGGGTATGGGCGAACCTGAACGATCGACGCCGGCCGGTCACGTTGGACGGACGCATGCATATATACGTGGTTCATGGTTGTGGTTGGGTTGGTGATCGGTCGATGGATCCGTATCGTTTCGCGCGCATTCATCGATCGGTGGAGTGGCGTATCTGCAGGTGAGTGCCTGCACATCCATCATCATAGGACAGTGTGTGCGGTTTGATACGACGTAACAACCGCCTGCCTTTTCAAAGCGCGAGGGCAGCAGTATGTATAGCCTTAATCAATCGCGAGGCACCTCGCAAACTTGGTCCCGGCCGGTCGATCGAGCCTTCCGCGCCATCAACAGAAATAGGAGTATCACATGTTTTCCAACTCGGTAATAATTAAATCCACACGTACGCCGTCTCTGTCGCCCAGGTCTACACGTCGCATGCAGGGATCCGTTCCACGCAATACTTAGCTAGCGATCACGTCACCTTGTTAGCAGGCAGCCCGATCGCGTTGTTGCCGATGAGATCTCCTTGGCGTCGACCGTGATCGACCTTGCCGGCCTCGTTGTGTTTCAATCTCCTAGCCATTGGCGTTAGACTTTTCTTACATTATCGTGCATTTTTACGCCACATTCAATGCCGCTACGACTTATCAGTCTGTATGCGTAGCGTAAAATTCCATTTTAAATCTTAAACTCATAGAGATCATGCGGATCGAATCTCAAGTCAAAATCACTGTCGTTTGCACCATGAACTATTGAAACCAGGTCTAAATTTAACCATGGACGAGTTTTCACAGGAAAAGTAAAAAAAATTAATTACTACTATCGAGCTGGCTACATGCAATGGCTCACATGTCATATATCATCTCCTTACCGATCCACCACCGTGGCCTTCCCAGCTCTTCACAGCCACCGGCGCGATCTACCCTACCATACATCGTCGCTGCCTGCTTGAGCTGCAGGAGCTCGGCGCCAATGCGGTCTTCCAACGCCGACACTAGCTCCAGCCCGCAAACGCGGCCACAACAGAACCGCTCCAGCCGCGCGCCGCCCACATCGTTGCCCTGTACGCCGTCCGGACGCTACGCCGCGCGGGCAACGGGTGGGACCTCGCGCGGAACTCGAGGAGCTGGTTGAGGAGCTCACTAGTGGCATAGGTTGGATTGAGGGCGAGCAAGTGATGAAGATGTGAGTCGTGACCAAGGTTCGATCCGCTCCATCACTATAAGTTCAAGGTTCAAAATTGACCTTTTCCAAACATTTACATTCGATTGCTAGCCCGCTTCAAGTGAAATTTTGGCTGCGAACTATAGATCATGTGGTGCGCCCGGCTTGTTCAGTGTGATTTCCAGTTGCAGGCCGGGGCACCATCCATCACCACTGCGCCACTCACCTTCCCGATCCACCACCGTAACCTTCCCCAGCTCTTCAGTGTGATTTCCAGTTGCGGGTCGTTACCAGGGTTCGACCGGCTCGCGTTGCATCGTCGCGATGGGTGCGGTGCTTGTGTATCATCCTCTCGTCGGGCCATCTCTGGCAGAGTTTATGATTGGTTCTGCACCTTAGCGCTTTCTATCTGGGGCTTCTTCGTTGAGCCTGTTAGCAGCTACTCCCTCCGTTCCTGTGAACTAGGCGTAAAAATCTTGGCGCTGCGATTAAGAAGAGCCATGCAGTTTATTTTTTTCTCAATCGTGCCCCTATTATAGCTAGGTACGGTTAATTACTCTCTCTCCAGTTGTTGCATGCACCCCTCCTTTCAAGTGCAGCCACACACGGCCAATAACCGAACATCCAATCAAACCATGCAGCGCCTAATTTATTCCAGCGAGGTGGAGGGGCAGATTTGGGAAGTTAGCCCTTCCAGCGAGGCTGCGCCTTGTTCTTTGGTGAAAAATCGATTTTTTTTTTTTTTTTGCGCCTTAAGCATGGGAACGGAGGGAGTATATGGTTAGTGGCGGTGATCTTCGAGGTGCGCCAATAATCTCCTCGTCGTTCCTCTTTAGGGCTTCCTTGTAGAGCCTATCTCCAGCTTTGTGGACAGTTGTGGTGTTCTTCGTTGCTCGCCTATAATCTCTTTGGTGGCCCTATTTCCTGTGGATGTGCAGTTCTATGTTGTGAAATGGGCACGATGTATGGGTTTTACCGCTTATGGCGTTATTAATTTAACGTTGGAACTTTTGGCCTTTTCATCTTAAAAGAACTTATCAGTCCGCACGTGTAACCCAAACATTTGCGCACGGAATTAAATCGATTCCTAACCCGGTATCACGTTGACATTTTGATGCCGTACGATCGATCGCGTGAGTGCGCCGGATTCAGTGCGATTTGCGGTTGCGGGCCGGGGCACCATCACAACTGCGCCACTCACCTGTAGCCGGGGTACCTCACCGGCTCGCGGCGTCGTAAGGCCACGTGTCCCAAACGAACAATCCCGCCATGTGCGACCCGCAAAAGGCAGAAGCTACATCGACCCTGTCGCCAAACCTCAGCCGTCCACCTGTCATGTGCCCTCTCCCGCACGCTTCTATATATACCCCGCCCAACCCCAACCGGAGCTCGCTCCATTGATCGATCTTCACCTGAAATTCATCTTCCACCAAATTGTCACTTTCGATCGACCATTCGTCTCGGTTCCTTTTCCCTGAGTTTCCGCTTCGTTGTTTGCCAAACACAAGCAGCCATTCCAAGTATCCACAAGTTCGATCACTTCTCCAGACTTCCAGAAGATTTATTGATCGGTAGCTAGCTGGTGATCGACCATGAGGAATCATCACAAGAAGTTGCTGCAGCTCCTGCGGCCGGACCCGGCGGTGGCGGCGGCCAAGTCGTCCTCAGACGACGATGACGACGACAGGTGCTCTTCGCTGCCGTCGCCGACGACCAGCGCGGGCACGTCGACCGCGGCGTCGCCGTCGCCCTACATGCCGTCGCCGTGGGTGAACCTCCCGGGGCTCGGCTCCGGCGCCGTCGCGGCTACAACGCACACGACGGGGCTCCTGGGGTCGCTCGTCAAGACGGACGGGCACGTGTACTCGCTCGCCGCGTCAGGGGACCTGCTCTACACCGGCACCGACTCCAAGAACGTGCGTGTCTGGCGCGACCGGCGCGAGTTCGCCGGGTTCAACTGCGGCAGCGGCCTCGTCAAGGCCATCGTGGTCTCCACTGACGGCAAGATCTACACGGGCCACCAGGACGGCAAGATCCGCGTGTGGCGCTCGTCCGAGGACGACCCCGCCGTGCACAGGAGCGTCGGCTCGCTCCCGAGGCTCGGGGAGTTCCTAAGGAGCTCCGTCAGGCCGTCGCACTACGTGCAGACCGGGCGGCGCAAGCAGAGCTCCGTGTGGCTGCGGCACTTCGACGCCGTGTCGTGCCTCAGCGTGGACGTCGCCGCCGGGCTGCTCTACTCCGGGTCCTGGGATCGGACCTTCAAGGTGTGGCGCGTGGCCGACTCGCGGTGCCTCGAGTCGGTGCGCGCGCACGACGACGCCGTCAACACGGTCGCCGCGGCGGGGTTCGACGCCCTGGCGTTCACGGGGTCGGCCGACGGTACGGTCAAGGTGTGGCGGCGGGAGGCCGGGAAGCGCGAAGCCACGAGGCACGTCATGGAGCGGCTGCTGCGCAAGGCCGACAGCGCCGTGACGGCCATCGCCGTCGCAGCGGAGGCGCGCGTCGTGTACGTCGCCTCATCCGACGGAGCCGTGACGCACTGGCAGTGGCGGCGCGGAGCAGGCCGGGAGAACGCGCCGAGGAACGGCGGCGCGCTGCGGGGCCACAAAATGGCCGTGCTGTGCCTGGCGGTGGCCGGGCGCGTCGTCGTGAGTGGGTCCGCCGACCGGACCATATGCGTGTGGCGCCGCGACGAGGGCGCCGACCACTCCCGCCTGGCCGTGCTGACCGGCCACACGGGGCCGGTCAAATGCGTGGCCATGGATGAGGAGGACTCCCTGGACGCGGACGGCCACCGCCGGTGGGTGGTGTACAGCGGCAGCGTCGACGGGTCGGTCAAGGTGTGGCGCGTCTCCGACTCGCCGGGCGCGATGATGATGGCGCGGACGCCGGCGCACGTGTGGAAGGGCTCGCCGTCGCCGCCGCTGGGCGCGTGGAATAATTCGCCGGAGCGGAGTTGATCGGAGAAGTCGCGCTCGCGGCCTGTTGCTGCAGTACTGGGGCAATGTAGAGCACGCACGTGTAAACCGTGCGAGGGAGTAGTAGCCTAGCTAGGCTGTAGATTGGCGCGCGTACGTACAAAGTAGAATCGTATACCGTACGTATGTAGGTATGGTATTGCGCGCGTATTCTGATTTGTGATTTTTTGTTTGTTTGTTCATTTCGGAGGAGGCCGCCGAAATGGACGTGTGGTGTGTGGTGGTGGTTTGGTCGGTGGTCTGATTGATGGGTCCGGCGAGAGATCGATTTGTACACTCCCTCGGCTAAGCAAGGAAGGCGGTTGTTCCGTCCGTCGTATCAAACGGCAACGGCACGCACTGAAGCAGCCTATGATGTGTGTGTCTCGTGACGTAGCTATGATCAGTATCCCGCCACGCCACTGCACTCCATCACCAACAAAACCACAACTAGCTGGTTTGCGTCGTTGATCGATCGACACGTCGCACCGGCCCCGACGACGTGACCACCTGGCGTCGATATCTTGAGGTTCAGGTTTCTGGTGTGGGACCTACATGCATGCATGCAGAGCTCGCGAACGGTGCTGAGCTGCGGCCGCGGTCAGTTCCGTTCCACGGATGGCCTTCTGGACTGAGAGAAAATATATAACGTGCGCCGTGTGAAGCCGCATACATAAGGCTCTATGTGTTCTACTGGTTCACTGGTCCAACCGCCAGCTCAGGCGGTTCAATGCCGACAGAAAACCGGTAGATTTAATGAATCACATACAACCTCATAAAATGCATCTAGTTAAGTGTTTAGACTAGATGCATCCGTATCTAGACAATGTTGAGACTATTAATATGGATCGGAGGAAGTAGTTAATTTCGGAAAGAAAAAAACATCATAAAATGCTATGGATACAAACAGAACAGGCCAATGTTCGTCGTTGCGGGTCATAAGCGCGTCGTCCTCCGGGGGGAGGGGTGCTCGTCGGCAGGGAGGAGCCCTTTGTCGTTCTTGTACATGCTGGGCGCACTCTCATCCGAGCCTACCTAGTGCATGCCCTCACGCCATGTAAGACCGACAACGTTGTTCCGGGGGCACAACGGACGGGTTGCTATATTGTGGCACTTCGACGTCGATGACCGTCACGATCCATGGTGGCATGGTGGTCAGGGAGACATGCATGTATGGCGTGAAGAAGCCCAGTGCATGCATGGTCGCAGAAGTAGCGGAGATGATGATGATGATGACTAGATAAACTTAAGCGAGCAAGCATACATGCATGATTGAGGCTTGTACGTACACGGCCCGGCACATCACATCGTACACAGGCCGACGCACGTTAGAATCAAGCTTGACTTGTTGCAATTTGTTTAAACCCTATCTTCTTCTTATTCTCGATGAAGACTCACGAGAGTTACCTCACCTGCGAGGTATATTCATCGAAGAGTCATATATATATTCACTTTAGTTAAGCCCATTGAATTACATTTGAGAAAAATGAGATGGGACACGATTCACACACGCCTACATGTTCCATCGTGGGTTCAAGATTCTACTGCATGGCGATGTCGTAGATATGTATAGTTTGTCAAGCGTGATTGTTCTTTGTGAGCTCTTGGCGATCCACTACTCGTTGGGCTAGACAATAGTGTTGTCTTTACAGAAAGAGCCTTGTCAAGTTGGTTTAGAAGTTGTGGGACGAGGTGTCTAGGTCATGAATATAACCACCACACCCGACCTCGCCCCAGAATTTTTTTACTCGGCTCAACCTAGCCAGATAACGAAAAATAAATATGGATTTTAGATATTATACTTCCACAACACACCATCGATTTTCCTGATGCGGATTTTAAAAAAAATGATGTTTCATAATATTTTGCCATGTTTTCGGGGCAGTTTTTGAAGATCCCATCTCCGATCGTTTCACATCCCCGGTGGCCGGAAAAAGACGATATATTATGCATCTTAAAAATTGTTATTTTATGCTTACAAATTACGTAATATGTATTTTGCTCCATGTTTTACTCACCATATTTAAATGTGAATGATTACAAATTACGTAATGTATATATCACATTCTAATGGAGCTTTCAAAGTTGGCTGCCTCGAGGTTGTCGGGAGCTAGCTTACCACAACAAGAACGGTGTCGTCTGGCACAACACTTCGCCACGTAATCGACACACAAGCCGACCCCATCACAGAGTCGCGCCGCCAACCCCACTACGGCTCTCACACCCACAAGTCCACATCTGCCCACACCTCCAGGAACCTCGGACGACACTGTCGCCGTACCAAGCTGGCGCCATATTTCCCTCACGTATGTACATGCACGTCGCGTTGTGCTTTTCTACAACTAAGAAGACATACCGGGAGGAGGTGCCGCGTCGGCATTGTCGAGAGCACTAGGCAAAGATCCCGGCTGCTGGATTTTTAGCGGGTTATGCCAACTTATAGCTAATACTACCTCCCTAGGCCCAAAAATAATAACCGTAGGCATATTTTTCCAACATGAAATACTAACCCTAGTGACACGCGAAGATGAATAAGACGTGAAATTAGTATGTCCCTTCGTTCGGAAATGAGAGCCGAAATGAGAGCCCTGAGTGTTAGTTGCCTAAATTCTCACACCTATTTTAATGGAAAGTACTACGTGTCCCCGAGGGGATCTGGGGGAAAAAATCCTCCGGGTCCTCCTGCCCACACGTGTCCACCTCTCTGGCCCTAAATCCTACCAAATCCCGCTTTTCCTTGATTGAAGCAAAAACGGTTCGCGCGTAATAAGAATTTTGTGCTATTGCAGCAAAAATTTAAATTTCCACCGAAATCCCGCAAAATGGTTCTATGAAGCAAAAACCGTTCGCGCGTAATAAGAATTTTTTGCTATTGTAGCAAAATTCCTAATTCTCACCGAAATCCAGCAAAATGCTTCTATGAAGCAAAAAATTGTTCGTTTGTAATACGAATTTGTGCTATTGTAGCAAAATTCCAATTTTCAATCAAAATCCCACAAAATGCTTATACGTAGCAAAAAAATTGTGTTGCTTGTAGCAAATGCTTATATGAAGAGAAAAGTTCTATTTATAGCATTTTTTTTTGCTATTGTTGCAAATCCGAGGAGAACACCCCGACGCGGCGTCACCGATGCAGCAACGCCATGGTAGGCACTTTGCAGCAACGTTGATGGTACTTGGTAGCATCTTCCTCCAAAGCTCCGGCGAGGCATCGACAACTCGCACCATTGTAGATTCTTTTGCGGAGCAAAAATGCGCGTCGTCGGGTAGCAGCGTCGCGCGCCTCGGTAGCATCGCCTTCTAGTCGGTAGCATCACCGGCTCGTCGGTAGCAACGTCACGAGATGTAGGTAGCATCCGTCGGTAGAATCGTCACATATCGTCGGTAGCATCGTCGGCTCGTCAGTACCAACGACGCCGCCATCGGTAGCATCGCCGCGTGCAGACGGTAACAACACCACTCCCGCCGGTAGCATCGTCAGCTCGTCAGTAGCAATGCCATCCGCCGTCATCGTCCGCTCGCACCATCGTAGATGCTTTTACGCAGCAAAACACGCGTCGTCGGTAACATCGCTGCGTGTCGTCGGTAGCAACGTCGTGCGCCCCCGATAGCATCGTCGGCTCGGCGGTAGCAATGTCATGCGTCGTCGGTAGCATCGCAGGCTCGTCGGTAGCAACGTCGCGATACATCGGTAGCATTCGCTCGATCGTAGCATTGCCGGATACCGTCGGTAGCATCGTCGGCTCGATCGTACCATTGCCGGGTACCAACGGTAGCATCGTCGTCTCGTCAGTAGCAACATCGCGCGCCATCAGTAGCATTGCTGCGCAGCATCGTCGGGCTACTCGGTAGCAATGCCGCGAGCGTCATCGTGGATTGAAAGCACTAGAAATTTGTGCTACAAATTATGTGGACTTGCTTTTGAAGAGAATTTTTTTGCTACAAATCTTTCGAAAAATTTGCATCACATTAAAAAAAATACATTATTGATGGGACAAAATTGCTACAATCATTCTATGGATTTGCGTTAATAGAGAAACAATTTTGCTACAAAACCTACAAAAGTTTGCATCACATATAGCAAAAATCCCCAAACACAACCCCTGGTAGCAAGTAGCAACACGGACCACCGTTGGCAGCAGTGTTGGCCAGCGCATGGAGCATGGCGGAGAACGGCAGCCTCGATGACGTCGCGTCTGAACCTCCTCCCGCGAGGCACACCACGGCTCGGCGTCGACTGGGAAGGTGCTGGCGTCGCCGGTCCTGCAGCTCGGCCGCGAGGGAGACCAGTGGCGCACAACGCGGGCGGAGCACCAGGAAGCGCTGGCGGCGTCGGCCCTGGCTGGCCGCGAGGGATGGAGGAAGCGCACGGCGCGGCGGAGCACCGGGCGCTGGCATCGCCGCCGGCCCTGCGGCTCGGCCTCGAGGGAAGGCGCTGGCTTCGCCGGCCCTATAGCTCGTCCGCGAGGAATACAAGGGGCGGGTGGCGCGACGGAACACTGGGAGTCGTCGGCCTCAATGGATACGAGTAGGGGCTCGGGCGCCATGGCAGCACCTTGCAGTTTGGCGGTGCCGGCGGGGATGGTCGAGGCGCACCGAGCGCGGAGGAGGCGGGGCGGAGGGGAGCCGGCCCGCGGCGGCGTGTCTCAGATGACGAGGCCGGTGGCCGCAGCGCGGCGGTGGTTGCGGGAGGTGGCGAGAAGAGGCGATGGGCTGGGGACGGGAGAGGACACGAGAGGATAAGGCTTCGTTCCCTCGACCCGGGGGATGCGAGCGCACGATCCCCCGGGGGATAACAAGTGTTTTCCTATTTTAATTCTGTGACCGCCTTTTCTTTTATTTTCCATCCTGTTTTCACGGCCCTGTTAATTTCTTCCTATACATATACCGTATTTTCAACAGCACCATTTAATTCCCTCCTATGTTTTAGGGCGAGATTTGAGGTCGGTCGGGAAACCAGAACTGGCCAATATGCATGACTGGCCCCAAACAAATACGGAGTACTATCAATTGCTCGCTTTCAAGAATCTTTGGTACGTGTCAACGTTTGTAATTAACCCTACGAGGAACTATCGCTCTGATGTTAAAAACCTAATTAAGTGCGTTCCACTACAAATGAAAAGGCCATGCATGCATGTACATACGTAAAAATGGATACATGGGCAGCTCAACCAGGTGGTGGGATCAACTAGCTAGGCACGTGCACGCATTCGACATGGAATATAACAAATAGAAATAAAACGCGGATCCGAATAGCTCTGGGTAGATATCGGTAAACGATTACTAGAGGGTCATATGATGTTGTCACCGTGGATGTATTTGGCGTATATCCATTGCTTTCCGGGCTTATTTTCAATCCACTAGAGGTCTAGAGCAACGATCTATGTTTACCGTTTAGATCTACTCCCTCCGTTCCAAATTAATTGACTTCTATTTGTCCACATGTGGATGTATCTATATGTGTAAAATGTCTAGATACATCCATGTGTGGACAAATGTAAATTAATTAATTTGGAACGGAGGGAGTATGTTTTAGGTCTAGAGTTTAATTAGGTCTAAGGGCTAGGGTGTAGCTCGGGATTAGGGTTTAGGTCTACAGTTTAAACCCTAGAATTTAGACCCTAAATCTGTGATTTAGAATAGAAATTTGTATTGGTTACCATACGTGGCTCGGGAATTTCATTACCATGAAGAGCAACATGCACACTGGGTCCATAGCTATTATTGCCCCGTCTTGATAATGGTGGGTGTGACTCCACCATTATCAAGACGGGCGCCTCAGTTCGCACCACGACAACAATCGAGCAAGACTTCGGAGGAGGAAAACCAAGACCCTAGAGTGTAAATGATTAACCATCATCTCATGTGTGTTTCATCTCATTAATGTGCGTTATTGTTTTTCGGTTCTTCACTATGTTGGATGTTATTATTTTATGCATGAACTGATACCATAAAACCCGTCGTTTCGTGTCTTACCGTTCTCCGCGTTTTTATCGGGCCCTTAATTCAAGATCAAAAAAGGATACTAACCATCATTTCATGTGCATTTGTTATGTTGCACGTCCTTAGGCCATGTGATAGCTAACCTAAGATTTCATGTGCCTTTTTTTAAGTCGCATGTTATTATTGTATGCATGGATGCATGGTTTCATTTGCCCTATTATTTTCGCCGTCCGTTTCTACACAAGCCTATAACAAAATTGTTTTATGGTTTCCAAAGATTTCACCGTCTATAAGGTTTTCCACGAATTTAACATGTGTGTTGGAAAGCTCGCGGAAAATAAGTGTTTTACAGACTTGTGCTTTCCAGGATTTGTTGTATCAAGAAATAGAGAAAATTCCATAATGCTAGTGAGGTCGAAACTATCGACAAATATTTCGGCCACTCTCGTTTGCGTCTTTTTTTCCTCTCTCCTACATCTCCAGTTGAGAGTCGGGCGCACGACATCGTCTCTTCTACCCCTGACTAGTCGGGAGGGTAGTCGAGAGATTAGGTTGTTATGGTTAGCGCAAAAGGGGTGGATGGCAACTCAGAAGTGACGTCAGACATGTAGCTGATCAAATGGGTGTTAGCGGCTGCTACCCGAAGCACCACTGGATCTTAAGAAGATTATCTAACATTTTTTTTTGGTGAAGCGTCGCCAACTAGACAAATATGATCTTAAAAGTTTAGTTTGATTCATATGATTAATTTATCTTTTCGGTTGCTCTTTATGATGAACAAAATCACATTACTACTAAACTTCATTTGCTAATGTTAGTAGTTCACGATCAAATGCCACCAAGCTAGTTCCCACTTTTCATGTTGAATCTGACATATTTATTGGAAACATGTTTTGTTATCACTTGTCAATCTGTACTTATATTGTTGAGAGAGTTGTCATCTATCATTTTGATAACTCTTGTGTTGGTACATTTATACTCCCTCCGTTCCTAAATATAAGATGTTTTAGTTTTTGTCCACATTCACATGTATCAAGATGCATGTGGACATGTTTTAATGTGTATGTACACTCATTTTAATTTGCATCTATCCAACATGTGAGGTAGAGAGAACATCTTACATTGTGGAACGGAGGGAGTATTTCATAAATTACGCATGACACTCTATTACATTTTTTATTATACGAATGTATATTAATTTATGAGCATTGTTATTATCTTTTTATATTATGCATAAAACTTTATTACATGTTTTTATTATACGATGGAAAATATATAATATATATTATTTCATGGCATGTTCATTTGGTAATCTTTTTCTTGTACCGATAAACATGGTATGCCATTATTGAAGCCTATTATTTTATGTGCATAATAATAATTATTCTTCTCCACCTACACATCTCCTATCCTGTCTAGTCTCCTACTTGGGTGGACTCGATGACACGGATAACCAACTACAAAGTTTATCAACGACAAAAGGTGGAGAGTATGACATTGGTAAATGTTTTTATTAAACTCACTTGGATTCATTAATGTATTAATAGTACTCCCTCCCTTCTAAAATATGATGGGTGCATGCTTTTCTGAGATTTAACTTTGACCATAAATTAGGCCATGTGATGACTCTCATTTTTATTTGATACGTTTCTTTTACCCGTCCTAACATAAACATAAACAAATATAAAATAACTATAGCTCAACAAGAACGATATATATGCTCGTTGGCGGCAGTAGCAAAGACGCCGACATGGAGACGCAACGTCTCGCGCGGTCAATCTTCCGCCTAGGCTTTATCATGGTGGGGTCGCATCCACACTTTCACGCAGGAAGCAACATCGTGGTCACTAGCGACGGCGACTACTTCGTGTACGACGAACATGCATGCCGCCGCGATAATTTGACTCTTGTCTACAACACCGATGAGTCGGCGACGTTGCACACTGAGCACTTTCGCCCAATCGAGTTGACAAACGACAGCTACCAGGCCATGGCCGTCAGCGATGGCGGCCTGCCGGACACAAACAAAAATAAAAATGTCACATGTAATAACCACTTTTGATGGAAATTCGGTGGTAGACGTCGTTGGTTCCATATAAAAGGATTTTGCTTGAAACTACTCGAAGAAGGATACAAACCCTCCTTTTTGCTCGAGGAGCCATATAATAGGATTGTGCTTCACTCACATGACTATTGTGCGCGTAAATTGTGGACTTATAGTGCGAAACCCCCCAACCGGTCCAACTTTTATAAGTGCATCGTCTCTATTTAGGTTGTTCATGTTACTATGACCTATCCTAACACAATTTTGCATGAAATTGCACGATAAAGTGTTGGAAAACCGCAACCAATTATAGAGAGTAAAAGCCAGTGGACTCCCGCTTTCGAAGGAAAGCTAGGAGGTAGAAGTCGTGAGGCCTAGAGAACAGGGTTTGGCCTAAAACCACGCGAAACCCTCCGCCTCTTGCACAAGGTCGTAATATTGGTATATAAGGGTCTGGGTGTGAGCCGCAGTACAGTTGCTTCTAGCCGATGTAGCTAGGATGCTTCAGCGTCAAGGTCAGGGAGTCGTCATGCCCCTCGAGGTCTACTAGGGCATCGTCGAGGATCTCTTTACCCTTTCACCCGCACTAGGTGGTTTTGTTTTTTCTTCATCAGGATCTCACTCGTCACTCGATTGCTGTCATGGTGTCGATGAAAGGGCTGATAGTGTTGGAGTAACGCCAACCACGACACCGTTAATCGGCGTGGCGGTCCTTGATGCGGACCTTGTGTGTGTCGCCCGTCATTATGGAATTCTGATGACATGATAATTACTCCGTTCCATAATATAAGATGTTTTAGACTATTTCCACATTCACACATACACACATGTATCTAGACACATTTTAATGTATGTGTCCATCATTTTTAGTATGAATTTAGACATACATATGTAACACCTAAAACATCTTAAATTGTGCGACGGAGGGAGTATGTTGTAAGGAAAACTGCTGGTCGACACACATGGTCCATTCGGCCCTTCTCGTCACGATCGGACCGTCGAATCCGGGTCCAACCGAGAGCGTAGCCAATGACATGACTCTGTAGCACTCTACCCGGATTGGCCATCCCCACCGTCCACCGCCTACCCATCCAACGCCTCGAAGGAAACCAGCAAAAAACACTTGGTCAACCAACTCCGAGAGAAGGGGACGGGGCTTGCCTGTGCCGCACTCCTGCGACCATCGGTGCGACCAGGACGCGTGGAGCCCATCGAGCGACACAGCTCCTGCTTTTCCTCAATAAATAAAAAACAACGCGTCTGTACTCTGTATCCCTTGCCCTGTACGGTTGTACCCGTCCGCAAAGCTGAGCCGCCGGCGAGACCTCAGGCCGCTGTGCTCGCGTTCATCCGTCCTCCACCCCCATCCCGTCGACGGATCTCGCCACTACGCCGCATACGGATCAGAGCTGTGGAGCCTCGACCTGGAGGAGCAACGCCACATGAACGACGGGGTGGACACCCCTGCTCACCGGCGCCCCGGAGGCGCACGGCCTAGACGAGCTCCACGTCCACGTCTCCCCGATAATCTGGTATAGGATCTGCGTCGTAGCCCTGCCGTCCGCCGCCCTCCGCGCACCGCCACTCGTCGGACTGGAGCTCACGCCGCGTCGCCGCAGCCATGGCTGCCCTGCTCACTGTCGGCACCCTCCTTGTCTTTCCCGTTGCCGTTTCCTGCGTTGTCGTTCCCGCGGCTGGAGACGCTACGCCTGTGCCGGCGCGCCATGCGGTTGACGGACATCCAGGCCATCGTGAATGGCCGCCGCGAAAACACATCAATCAGCACGGCTCAACCAGTCCAAAGCACATGAATCTCATCTGTGCAAACAGAAAAAAGAGGAGGTTCAAGCGATATGCAACCATACCGAAGCAGGTGCAATTTCTCCTGTCCAATTGAACAACGTCTCCCATTGATGGCTTCTTCAAGGACTAAATCATGGTGAATCCAGGTCGTGGCTCCATAGCTCTGACCCCGATGCGGCGAGATCCGTCGACGCAGTGGCACGGCGAGAGGTGACACAGGGACGGGATGGTGCTGGAGACTGGACCCCGATGCGGCGAGATCCGTCGACGCAGTGGCACGGCGAGAGGTGACACAGGGACAGGATGGTGCTGGAGACTGGAGGAACAGGAGCGCATGGAGGTTTCGCCGGGCGGATCACCTTGCTGCTCCACGGCAGTCGGCAGGGGAACGGGATACGGATGGACGGAATTGTATTTTTTTTGGAAGAAAATAATGCCAGCTGAGCGGGGTAGCGGGGGCAGAGGCGCAGAGCCGTTCGATGTGCAGGTCGCACGGATGGTCGCATGACCTGGGCACAGGCAAGCCTCGTCCGAGAGAAGGAAGAAAAAACCATTTAATTTAATTATGGAGCGAAAAAGTTTCGGCGGCAATTTTGGGCCAAAAAGCGGGAGACTGATATCACTTCGCGATCCCCTTTTGCCGCCGCCTACTTCGCCATTCCCTCGCGCCGCAGTCCACCGCCTCCTCCTCCTCCGATTCCACGCCCCGCCCACACAAACCCTAGCCCAGGCGCAGGATTGCGATTGTAGAAGCCTCCATCTTTGGCGTCCATGGCGGCCCAGGAGCCACGCCAGCCGCGTGGCGGACGGAGTTCGCTGCATGCCGGCGAGGGGTTGCCGGCCAGCACGACGCGACGCCTCCATCTACTTCGCCACCACCCACAGCTCGGGGCCGCCATCCATCCGCGAGATCCGGCGCCGACAGGCAGGTCGTCCTCCGTCCCCGCGTGCAGCGATCCATCTCCTCAGCCGGTGATACATCGATCTCGCCTTCTCTCTAGGGACCCTAGGCTGGAGACTCAATCCTGTGCGTCTTTTACTGGTTATGAGAGATCTAGTGTCGTCTCCCAGATTCGTGGGGCATTCGATTGGTAATGCTGCAACCCGTGTTCAGATTGGTTTCAACAGAAACTTGCAGCTTTTTTTTTCTCCTACAAGGCTCGATACTACCCATAGAGGCTAGCTAGTCTGCAAACCCTGTAATAATAATCTGAGCGCGTTGGGTTGGTCTTTCACTTTCGTATCTGAAACTGTTGCATCAGTTAGTTCTCCGTTGAATTCATTTTCAGCCCTAGCTAGTCTCTTCTGTTGTGTAATGAACGGAACGTGGTGGCATTTGCAACACCATGTTGGGGTATCAATACGATCAATCATTTTGGAGAGAAAGCTGAAACTATTAGCTTCTGGAGTGGTGCACGGTTAGCTAATACTCACTCCGTCCAAAAATAAGTGTCTCAAGTTTGCTCAAAAGTGGAAGTATCTAGACATGTTTCATGTATACATACATCCATTTTTTTGTCAAACTTGAGACACTTATTTCTGGACGGAGGGAGTAAATGTTAATGCCATCGCCCCTGCATGTCATCCTCATGTGTTTGTTGTTCCCAGGAAAAGAATATGAGGAATCATGCGACTGTTATGTACTAGTATTACCAAACTTCTAATTGCAATTACTAGTCTGTTAGTCTTTGATTGCTACTGCTTTCTTTCCGTGGATGTTTTCTTTGGTTTCTCAATTGGTGGTGTCATGTCTGTCAAGGAAAAGGGGATCCTCTCATCTGCTGTAATTATAAATCTGGAGCACTTTTTTATGTCTAGATATATCCTTTAATAGCAATTCGTATTGTTAAATACTGAAGCCTTTTTCCATGTTTTCTACTCAGTCGTGGACGAAAAAGCATTTCCTTCCAGCATGAGGATGGACAGCCGCGCCGAAATCCTGCTGGTTCCCAGGTTTCACCGTCAAGTACCGTGAAGGGGTAACCTCACTCTCTCCAACAACCCTGCTGGTTTCCCTTATGTATGTATGGTTGCTGCAGATCTGCTGTGTGTGTGTGCATTATCTATATTCTTGCCAAAATGTGTCAAATATTTTGTCCAGTTTGGGTACAATTGTACTTCTCTGCACAACACAAGAGAAGCACTTGCCGCCTAGAGCACTAGTGGCTGATATATAGACTTTGTGTTGTCAGCTGTGCCTCTACAACATCTGCTTTCTATTCTTTCCTAGCGAGCATTAAATAATCTAGCAAAACTCTACTTATTATCATTTGTCCTTTTATATGTTGATCTATGTAGGTATAGTACATTCCCTCTGATTTATTAACATGTCATAATTTAGCACCCATATGAATTGCTTTGGAAAGAATCAAGCTTATATTATTCATGTACTGATTAACAACAATTAATTTATTGGATAGTAATTCAACACATCAATTAATTTATTGCTGATAGTAATTCAAGCGACTTTAGGATCGCTTGGACATAGTAGTAACAAAATTCTCCATGCTTGAAAGTCTGACGTACTGGTGTCTTCTCCTGATCATTCAATTTCAGACTTGGGGCATTGCTATGTTTCCTTAGCTAGTTTCTGTCATGGGTAGCAGCAGCATCCTCATCTTCTCGTGTTTCTGTTTTGCAGGTCACCACTTGTGGCGGTGGTCTTGGACAGCACCTCTGCCGGATCTGCTGCCGGCTAACACAAACACAGGGATCTGGTACCATCTGATGTCGCTCACCCGCGTCTTGCTGCTCAGCTGTGGACGGACAAGCACTTCCTCCAGCACGAGGATGGACATCCGCACCGGCATCACCAACAAGTAGGGTGACGGGGTAATCTCTCACTCTCTCTAACAACCCTGCTGGTTTCCCTATGTATGTATGTTTGGTTGCTGCGCACGGTACACAGTTGTTCAAGTACTACTTGAACTACTGTGTAACCTTTATATTTTTTATCTGGCACTTTCACAAATTGTCAGAATTGTGGTGTTGGATTTACTTATGGAAATCTGTGAATTCTTATCTATTTACGTGCTGGCCTATATTCGTTTGACAAGGAATTTGACATGTTGCCTAGTTAGTGTTGCTTTTTCGTACATGAACAGCATGAGGTTCTGTACAAGGAATTTCATGAGACGGATCTGTGACTATAAGTCGACTTGTTTTTAGAGTCTATGCATGTTACTTCCAGTGTTGTAGACTTTGCCTATCTGATTTTACTGTTGATTATTGTTTCTTTGGTTTTACCCTTAGAGCTTGTACTACTGCTTAGTTGTCCATGCACCTATTTTACTCCCTGGGCTGAGAGAGTATTTTTAGCCAAATATAAATTTTCGACAATGATTAAAGGCAGATTTTACATGGTCTGTATCATGTGCTGCTGCCCAAGCTAGCTAGCCCACCGTTGATGTGTTTATCTATGATTGTATTCATGTGTTCTGATCTGATTGTCGTTTGGTGGTCTTCCCAGAGTTCTATAGCATGTCTTTATCTATGACTAGTTCTGTAGCTTGCAAATTTGTCTTGTGTTAGTCACTTGAACATTGACGACTAGAACTAGGAGAGGAATTAAGTAACACTGAGAATGATGTCTCATTCATCTACTGCTCTATCTATCTGCATTTGTCTACTCTGTTGGTTGCTTGAACAGTGATCTTTCTTAGCACAATAATTGAATAATTTGGTGTATTGGGTTTGTGTAGTACTTGCTGGTTGGATGGATTGCCATCAGTACACTCATTTACCGTACTGGATGGATGGATTCATGTAGTATCGAGTGTCATGAACTTCCTCATGTTTTCATCAGACTTCTGTTTACCTGTTTCTGAACATGTTTTTTTGCTGCCTGCAGGTTATACTGCACCAGAGGCGGCTCGCGTGTTGAGGAGATCCTGGGGGCGCCAAGTTCCTGGCGCCAGTGGCTGCGAGATCCGTGGGGTGACCTCCTTCCTCGCGTCCTCCTACTCTGAAGAAGGACAGCGCGTGGGGTCCATCCTCCTTGACGGCCGGTGAGACACCTTGTTCTTCCCCCAATCCCTGGGCCGAACCACTACTCCGCCCTAGTGCAAAAAGATGATCTCTTGCGCAGCTTGCACTGATTACATTTGGACCCTGGCAGCTAAATTTTGTTCTATTTTTATCTCATGAATCGGTCCAGATAAGCGTAGTTTTTCTTTTTGCCCAAGGTTACGCAGTAGTTCAAGTAGCACACTAAATCTTCATTTTGTTCTTCTTCTGGCACAGTCATGAATTTTCAGAATTGTGATGTTGGATTTACTTATGGAGTGAATTCTCATCTATTTAGGTGTTGCCTATATTCATTTGACAAAGAATTTGACATGTCCTGTAAAAAAAGGAATTTCACATGTTCCCTAGCTAGTGTTGCTTTTTCGTACATGAACAGCATGAGGTTCTGTACAAGGAATTGTATCAAATGGAAGTTGACTTGTTTTTGTAGCCTATGCATGTTAATTTTAGTGTTGTAGACTTTGCATATCTATTGATTATTGTTTCATTGGAGGTTTCTATGACTAGTTGTAGGTACCAACTAATCATTCAAAATAATATTTTCCATCAGTTTCTACCTTTAGAGTTTGGAGCTTATACGACTGTTTTCAGGTTTTATTGTTTCAAGTTGCTGCTTTTACTAGCAAAGTACATCTGCCATGCAGAGTTTTGTTGCTCTGTTTACTGTGATTACTTTTTTTGAACTGATGCGTAAATATCATACTTGTACAGCATGATGCACGCGTATACAACTTCCTTGCCTAAGGTTGGACAGTAGCTCACTTTAGTATCCTGAATCTTTCATTGAGAATTCTCCATGCTTTAAACGTGTTATTCGGGTTAAGCATGTTGTGTCAAAGTGTGATCCTGTACATGTAGATGCTGCAGATGTTGGCTGTCTATCCTGTCTGGAACTTTGTCTTGTGTTAGTCACCTGAACATACTAGAAGTCTAGAACTGGGAGAGGCACCAAGTAAGACTGAGATATCTCATGCATATCTATCTTCATTTGTCTACTCTGTTGATTGCTTGGACTAGACAACAGTTGAATAATTTAGTGTACTGGTATTGTTTAGTACTTGCTGGAAGGATTGATTGCCGTCAGTACACTCAATTAGTGTACTGGATGGATGGATGGATTTATGTAGTATTGAGTGTCGTAAACTTCCTCATGTTTTCATCAGACTTGTGTTTACTAGTTCTTGAACATGTTCGTTTTGCTGTCTGTAGGTTATACTGCACCAGAAGCAGGCTCGTGTGTTTGATTGTCTGTGAGAATGCAAAGCTGTAGGGGTTTCTGGAATACTACCGAATGGATGGAACCATCAAGCAACGACATGGTCATGACCTGTGAGACATCTGTCCGCCTCACCCTAGTTATCTGTCCATGGTGTAAGATTGATCTGGATGCATATGCGCGATTGTTCATGTTACGGTTTGATCTAGATGCATTTGGTTAACGTGATGAAACTCCTAGAATTAAAAAGCATGTTGATTGCTGTACCCATCTTCTATGGTTTATTTGTCGGTCCAAGTTTTACTTTTTAGGACGATTTGGTGCATGTGCTCTCGATCAATATTATTCCTGTAGATTATCCAGATACTATAGATGCCATATGGATTCATGTAGAGCTCTTGATGCTTTAGTTTGGACCTGCTATCGTTGATTCTTGTTTAGCATCAGATTATTCCTTGGCTGGCCCATGGTTTCTTGTTGAATCGTATTTTTATTGGTTGATTGATGATCTACCTTATTGTTGTCTCAATCTCTGTTTTTGCTCTTCTGCCAGGTTGATTGCAGAGTGCGGCACCTATACACACCCGATCTGAATGCCTTGCGGGGAGCGTCCATGTCATGTAGAAGGTCAAGCTCTCGTGTATTCGAGGCCTAGCTGATTGTTCCAGTTCGTATGCAGCGACCAGTCCTTGCAATCAGAAACAAGGTGACGTTGATTCTGCCTTGCCATCAATTTTTAGGTCTCGGTCAATCCATGAGATGCAGTGTTTTTTGACGCCTTCAAGGCTTTCAGCTGTTGTTTTCTTTTGTTAAAGTATATGGCAGATCAAATCTCGTTCTTTAATTTAATAATGTGTACATTGCATGAATGATGCTTCATATGCCTCCCGAGCTGTTGTTTGTAGAGATTCATGCCTAGCTGATCATGAATTGTTTATTTCCCCTCCAAGGAGATCACTACCTGCTAACTTACACCTGCATGTGTGTACTGTAATTGGGCTTGCTTGATCATTTGTTTATTGCGTGTATGTCATATTTAAAGTTGTTGTTCAAGTATGCTTGAAGAATCCAACTACTCTAATACTCATCTCCTTCTCCCTTGTAGGTATTAAGACGCTGCCTGGCCTCGTGAGGCTCCGTCTCAGCTTCCTCTGTCTTCGTGTCCGTGCGAAGGCGGCTGCATCTTTTTATTCTTGTTTTTGTGGTTAAGGTGAAGTTCTGGTTCCTCTCCTTTCTCCTCTCTGTGCGACGTACTGTATTCCGGCCATCGAGCAGCTGACAAGCTGCCTCTAATTTAAGTTCACTGCTGGTGGTTGTTGAATTAGGATTTGTCCATTCTTTATGTGTGTAGAACTTGTATAAAGGATTGTTTGTTGGATCGTTAGAAGGTACATAGCCATCAATGATTAAACGAAAATATTTTGCAGAGTAGTGGAGTATGGCTTCTCTCACTCGCAGCTCTCTGATTGAGCTTAAGTTGTGCAATGCATTTATTCCCTTCCAATTTATCTTCCTTTTTCTTGTCCTGAAGCTGTATCGTCCTAAAACAACATCTTGTTGGAAAGCTCACTAGGTCAGAGGTGGAGAACTTACTTGTTATCCGACTTGCAATTTTAAACATTTCTTTAACGTGATTATTTTTAAGTGCTTGTGGAGATATCTTTTCGTCTGATGTCATAACCACCATACGCTGACCTCTTGTGCTGCACTCGTGTGCAGATATGAAGAATATCTTGTATTTGAGGCGGTAGTGGCAACGAAAGCGGAAGCAGAGGGAGGCCAAGTTCTCGTGTATTAGAGCCCTAGCTGATTTTTCCAGTGCGTGTGCAGTGACTAGTCCTTGCAGTTAGAGAGAAGGTGTTTTTAATGCCTTGCCATCGAGTTTTTAGTTCCTGGTTAATCAATGAGATGCATGTGGTTTCATGTTGGTTTCTGAAGCTTTTAAGGTTGCTCGTCATTGTTTTCTTAGGTTAATGTATATGGACAGATGCTTCCTTCTATAATTTATCTTGATATGCCAATCAAATCTGGTTCTTTAATTTAATCGAGGTCAGGCTTGTGACATCTCATGGCTTTGATGCTAAAGCTTAAGTACTAAAAATTGTGGGTCTTGTATGACCCGAGTCATCTCTTACATTTTGATGCGGGTTCATGTTTTTGAACTTGGGTTCAGTGCTTTCTAACACTAAAAGTTTGGTTCATTCTCTTGATGTGCTGATATGGCTTCATTTGTAATGACTGTTATTTCAAATATAAAACAAATAATACTGCTGCTTTGGTGTTAGTTGAGTACATCAAAGTGTTGGCAGTGATGAAATTTATATAACAAGGCATTGTTACCTGGCTTTTCTATTCCGGACACTGTTTTCTCATGTTACTATACAATGCAAGTAACATTTACAACTTAATGGTTCTGTTGTTTATCCCCTCGACTTATGGCTTTGGGGGCTTGCAATATTAATTGCTGATTATGTTCATCCACCCTTTGCAGGGCAACAGGGGAGAGTCGAGCTGGAGCTAGCCAGGAGGGAGCCATGTCTACTGGATCAGGCGTGACCACGTGACCAGATGTTGTGGCTATGGCACTGCCGCCGCTGTGCTGGTGACATCCTCCTGCGCCCTGCCCGCGGTTGTAGGCTTCGACTACTTCATCCTTCACCTCCGCCCTCGGCTGTCGTGCGACGGCGGTTGTTCACCTCGGTAGCGGTGGCCTCTTCTTCATCTCCATGCTTTAGGTAAGTCTCTCGGTCTTCCCTTCTTTCCTCTAGATGCTCTATGATACCATGGCCAGAAAGCTTTGGTTATTCTGTGCTCCGGCCATAGAATGATGATCTAGTATTTTAGGACTCAGTGGTGTGGTCGTGCGATTAGGATTAGCTTCGGTTTACTATTCTGTGAAGTCTCCAATGGACAGTGACAATCATGACTGCAGATCATGCATCAGAGGTGTCACAATGCTGTGACAGGGACTTCTTTTTAGTTGATATACTATGTTTCACTTCCACATATTGTATGCATGAGTTTTGTCTTGGTATGTTTAACTGCTTATATTGGTTATTTGATTTGCTACTGTTGAACACATCATAAGTTGGTTGTAGTGAATGACATGAGCTATACATATGTGGAGGTCTTGGACCTGGGGTTTATTGTCTTCACTGGGCATTATTCTCTAGCTAAACTAGCTATGGTGGTTATGTTCACATTTGTTTTCAGTTTGAGTACATTGAGCTAAAACTGAGCTTACCAATGCTTAAATCATTTTTTTACTTCTGTGCAGATTTATAGGCATGTTTATCGTGACGAGCTGTTGTTGGAGTACGCTAAGCTGATGTGGGAGGTGTACTGCGACGAGGAGGGCGTCTTGAGCTGCTTCGACCGGGCGGCTAGGGCTTGCCCGCACAAGAGTCATGTGCCCTCCCCATAGTCCGCCTTCCTGTGGGACACCGACAACGACACCGGGCCCAAAGACAGCGACGCTCAGTGCGGTAAGTAGTTACATGGGGTTGGGTGATGATCTGAACACCATCAGCTGCAGCGCTGCTGAAGCTGATGGTGATAGGAGCTTGTGTTCTTCTTGTTTTACTACATAAGTAGATCCCCCATAATAATCGTAGCAACTCGTCGTGGCCTAGTCCAGTTTGTGTGTAGGACATGTCTGATACTTTGGTCTCCATGTGGATGTGGATGAGGTCCTTTTTGTGATTAAAGCGCGTGGTGGTTTTGTTCCGAGGTCCCTTTTCTAGTTTGGTGGTTTTTGCTTGTTAATTTTGCTAGCTAGAGTAGTCGCGGCTGCAGATGCGTACGTGTGGGACTTAATCACATACTCCGTTCGTACTACTCCACTAGTCGATCGATCCGTCATGCAGACGCGCACGAGATCGAGGGGAAAAAGATCCAGTTTTGTAGGTGGTCTTCCGTTCACACGTCGAGTTTTCTTTTGTTGAACCACGCGCGGCTAGGAGGACGTCACGTTACATACCCGCACTGACACCGCTCTTTCGTCGCGCGGGGACGTGCAGCATTACGCACTTTGTACAACAAGCAGGATCTTATAGTTGCTTAAATTATCAAGCAGCTGGCATCACCTACAAATATATTTGTTTTGCTTTCAAAAATAAGAAGGCACATCGTATATGACCCTATCCTTACTGAAGGAGTTTATGATGGTAACCAGCCTCAATGCCCCTCATTGCTGCAGTCATCCTGAAAAAATAGTGTCCACAATACCACTCATGCAGCAGTCTTATGGGTTATCTGGAATACCAGAAATGACCTATGCTTTAACCGTGCTCCTTGGCCTGGTTTACAGAGCATCTGGAGACGGCTGTCGGCCCTACTTTCTCATTGGAAGGTCCTGTTCTCCGGGGACACAAAAGGAAAGCTGGAGAGCGTGATTGGGGAAGTGGAGCAGCTAGCGCAGCGGCCTCCTCCGTTGTGCTGGCCAGACCCTGGGTGACGATCAACAAGGAACTGATCGTGAAACACCGTCAAGAACTGGAGGGAGGTGAAGAGGCCAAAACTTGGGAAAGAGATGTCGCTGGCCTGGCCAAGATTCTCGAGGGGAAGGGACTCAAGCTAGTCGAAGTTGGTCGAAATCTCAAAGTTGTCGACAACAACTGATGTGGCTGTTACGAGTTTTCCTGGTACTCGTGGATGTAATAGGCTAGTTCTTCCTGTAGTTCGCTTTCTTAGTGCTGTAGCACTTTTGGCACCTGGTATGTTGGCCAAAACTCTGAGCTTAGTCTGTTCAAAACTGATGTAAGGATACGTGGTTTCTTCAATGGAACTGGGCGGAGCCCTTTATTTCTAAAAAAAAAAATAGTGTCCAAGAGGCCGGGGCCTCCTCTCACCAATTTTAAGTATGCTCGTGCAAATGTTTCTCACAAGCATCGCTCATTTCCTTGAATCTGTGTCATACAGTGCGCCACTGGGCATGTGATATGTTATACAACTCTGTACGAAGGAAGGTGCTAGTAATCCGGGGGATATAATTAAACCACATAGATACCGAGTCTATAGGTAAGGAAGGTGCGGGAATTCCGTGCAAATCACAGCGATCCCTATTACGCATGCATTATTTACGCGACTGATTTGACGAGACACGTCATGAATCTGGGGCAGATTCCATCTCAGCCGTGCGTCACACAAAGAACAGAGATGGAAAACGGAAAATTAGCAGCTTCTCCCACCAAGATATCTCTCCCTCTCTTTCTTTTGCTTGAAAAAAATCATTCGAATTTTCTTCCCTCCAATACATGGGTTAGACAGGGTCAATAAATACAAGAGGGCTTCACGGAGCCACGTGCGGTTGCGCGTGTGACTTGGCGGTTCGTCCAAAGGCTAACATTAGTTTGGCCAAAGGGCCAGATTTGACAAGAAATACACCAATAACCTACAGTTATCCTGTTTTCAGTGAAATCTTGGCCCAAACATTGCTGGCTTCTTCTCTTCTTACTAGGATCATTTTCACAACTTCTCTCGACTTGGACAAAAAAGACGGCACCATTAACTGGGACCGAATACTACAAAGCACTAATATATGTACTAGTCCCTCCGTTCCAAATTAGATGACTTTCCGTTCTCACATGATGTATCTATCTATGTAACGTATGTAGATACATCCACATGTGGAGAACGGAAAGTCATCTAATTTGGAACGGAGCGAGTACATACTATTGATATGCCACAGCCAGCGCCGACGCCGGAACAACCAGGTCACACCGGACAGCTGTACGCCTCACCCTCCCCTGCACCCACTAGACACCACCTGCAGATAATAAAAGGCATCATTGATATGCCTGTGTTTCTTCTCGATTCGTGAACTAAATGAGTAGTAGGATTTTGGTGTTTCTGCACAGTTTGCTGTTTCAGAGCGAGTTACCAGGAGGAGGATCGAGGAATCTTGTTTCACTAATTTTGTGTTTGCCTTGCTGGTATTAGATGTAGTTGTTGTGGTTTATAGTTTGTTCAAGAAGGAACTATCTGCTACATGTATGTTTGTAGATCAGAGGAAGCCAAATACTCCTCCGTTTCTAAATGTAAGATGTTTTAGGTGTTACACATGTTGTATACATGCATAATAAAATGAGTGAACCTACGCATGAAATATGTCTAGATACACTTATGTGCATGTGGATAAACGGTAAAACATCTTATATTGGGGAACAGAGAGAGTAGTAAAGTCGACATCCTTTTCGGTGCCCCTTTGTGAAAATGTGATCATGATTTGTCCTTGAGAAACATGCATCCACGGTGTGCAAGTCACAAGTTGCATAAATCTGACATGCATCCACGGTATATGAAAGAAAGAAAAAATGCCTCAGAAAAATGTTCCTGGGTCGAAACAGTCACGGAGTGACTCCTAACAAACCAGGTTCTAATATTAAATAGCAAGAGCGAGATTTTTCCGATTTATCTCATAGATAGTAATACGGGATTTAAAGCAGATGGTTCTGTTATAGAAGTCTGTACGTAGGGAAGGTGCTAGTAATCTGGGATTTAAACCACACCAATCTGTTATAGCACAAGTCTGTACGTAAGGAAGGTGCTAGTAATCCGGGATTTAAACCAGACCGATCTGTTATACAAGACTATACTTAAGGAAGGTGCTAGTAATCCGGAATTTAAATCAGACCGATATGTTATACAACTCTGTACGTAAGGAAGGTGCTAGTAATCCGGGATATAATTAAACCACATAGATACCGAGTAAGGAAGGTGCGGGAATTCCGTGCAAATCACAACGATCCGTATTATGCATGCATTATTTACGCGGTTGATTTGACGAGACACGTCATGAATCCGGGGCAGATTCCATCTCAGCCGTGCGTGTATCTTCGATCTCACACCACAAAAAATAGAGATGGAAAACGAAAAATTGGCAACTTCCCGCCAAGATATCTCTCCCCCTCTTTTATTTTGGTTGAAATTTTTCGTTTAAACCTTGTTCCCTCCAAATAACGAGTCAGACGGGATCTATAAATATAAGAGCGTCTCCACGGAGCCGCGTGCGGTTGCGCATGTGACTTGGCGACTTGGGCGAGCTTGGCGGAGAGCGGAGGTGCTCCGATGGCCGTCCCCGTCGTCGTCACGGTCTGCGGCAGCCAGCCGCGAGCTCTTGCATCGAGCACCAGGTTACGGATCCATCTTCTATTTCCATTCAAATTTGCACGATGGAGTCAGTAGTAGTAATCCATGCATGGATTTATGAACCCTCCCTCCCGTAGGTCGCTCTTGATTACTCACGAAGAAGGAGAAGAATAGATGACCCGCCCATGCGAGGTATGTTTGTTCTGTTCGGCGCGCGTATGGATGGATCATTGTTAACTGGATCTGCATCCCTCCCCCCACCCGCCGCGTCCGCGCCGCCCCCGCGGCGGCCGGCACGGCTCCAGCTCCTCCTCTCCCGAGCTCGCCGCCACGTGCCCCGGCAACAGCACACCCATGTCACTAGCTAGCACACTGTTGCTACTTCCTATACATGATCTCGCGATGTGTGGGTGGATGCATGTGGATCGATACGCCGATGCGAAACGATCGAGCACTGGCAGTCTTGCACCTGTTAACGACGTCATGCAGACAAGCCACATCTGTCGACGTGACGACGCGCTGACGATGACGGCGGACCGAGCGCGGCCGCTAGCTCGATCGATTCCTTTCGGTATATCTCGTCTTTCCTTCTTTGCGCGCGGGGCTCGACGTACATACATACGTGGAAGGCTCGTTCCGGCCGCGGTCAGTCGATCCATCCGGGAGGAGAATTTTCATCGGCCGGGCCGTGTCACAACGTGCGTGTACCCTGGAGGCCAGGTCGTCGCCTCGGATCATTGTGCAAAAAACTAATGCGAAATATTATATATTTTGCAGAATCGTAGAATAGGTCATTGTCAATGTTTAGGTTTTTTATAGAGTTTTTCGAAACTTTAAATATCAATTTAAAAAATTCAAAAAACGGGCTCTAGTGAGCCCGTGCTCCGAAAGCACTTTCCGGTATAAGCCGCCTATGTATCATATGACCAAGTGCGGAGCACCAAAATGGAGCCTAAATGCAAAATATATGGCTATCATCTTCTCCATGGACTCACGGTAAAGAATCTTGCCACGCATGGATGACCACGTAACAAAAGTTGCATCGTGTGCAAAAAAATCACCGAAAATCTTTGGCGATACTTTGTTTGGAAAAAAGAGGAAACTCTGAATTCTTGTTCTTTTTTCTTCTCTTTCTTAATGACATGGTAGAGCGTCTCCATTTCATAAATAAAAAACTACATCCAACCTCTTCACATATTCTATTTGTCTAAAATAAGGCACAATATTTTTTGAAAGAAGGAAAAATGCATTATAAGGCCAATTAAGGGTCAAGATCTTGTAGTTCTGATGCACTTTACTTATTCCCTGTTTATCAAGCAGATAGTCCTGTTGTTTGTAGCGGCTTGCAATTAAGGGTCAGGATCTTGCTGTTTTAAACGATTAACCAAGCGAAGCTAGTCGCGCACACAAGAAAGTGGCTACGTAGCTACATGTCAAATTAGTGAGCCAGAGCAAACAATGTAACTGACGTCGATAGTGCTGCCGCCTGCCGCTCTTGCTGACAATTAACTTCAAATCGGCACCACTGATTCATTTTTATTATCACACTCGCTAGATCCTTATCTCCTGATGTCTTGTCGACCACTTAGTCTTCAAGTCTGATCCTTGCATTCAGGTGAGTAAACAGCATGTGTCTGGCCTCCAATTTCTTGATTGCGACGACAGCTACCGGTGGAAAAGGAGGGGCTTGTCTTGTCAGTAACCGCTGATTTTTTTGGCACCATGGGAACCATATAAATTGGAGCTAAATCGATCGTGATTTATGCGAAGAAGGTAGTACATATGGTATGTACATCATTCTTAAGTTGATATTAATACACTCCCTTTGTCGAAAATGAAATGTACGCTATTTTTACATCCATCGTTTCAATAACATCGGTTGAAGCAAAAAAAAAAAACGTTACCATGTCGTGGGTATCATCTTGGTATTGAAATGTTAATCTGTGTAAAAAAAATTGATATGAATGTTTAGCTTGCAAGCTAGACAAAGGTACGTGGAAGTCAGTTGCCAGACTAAGTATGATCAGGAGAAAGAGAATTTTTATCGCGCCGTGTCGAGCCAACGTGTACCCTGGAAGCCAGGTCGTCGCCTCGGATCGCAGGTTTCGAGCGGACGTACGTACACGCATGATCGACAGAATCGATCGAGTGGATAACGATCAAGCGAGAACCTACATGTGCTAGGATGGTTATTTGGAGCACCCAGCCCAACAGAGTTCAAACCTCAGGTTTGACACCGACGTTTCTTATTTCAGACAAAATATTCTTAAGTGGGAGGTGACTTTACCGTCGACAGGGAGGCGCATGTGGTAAATCCATCAATCTGAAGACTCTACCCGTCGGCTCAGTCTATCGGAGGTGCTCGTAAGGGTTAGGTGTGCGTTTATAGGGGGTGAGTGTATATGCATGTATGTGAGCGTCTGCGTTGTACTGTGTTTTGAAAATGTAAGGTGTGTTTTTGTAACCGTACGTAAATATCATCCCATTTTAATCCACAAAAAGAAGGAAATCGAAGTAACAATTACCATGCATGCTTTCAGACGGTTTATCATGTGTTTAATTATGTTAATAATGTTGATAGTAGTCTTCCTACGCCTTATTTTGAAGAATTGAAACGTCGTTTTTAGTCACTTTTGTTACTTATTACCTTGCTGCCATTTTCATTGCAGATTTAGAAAACCTTGTTTTACCATCCATATTACCCATATTTTGTCATCTTTTTGCGAAACTAGTGCACTTATACAACTGAAAAGCCAAATCTTTTCCCTCGTTACCAAAAAATAGTCAAAATCCTTAATCAACATGTAGTTTGCTTAAAACCACCTAGATCTATGCCACATCAGTTTGAAAGCTGTTTAAGAGGGTAATTTACCACATGCTACATGTATAACGGTGCAATTCATAACAAATATCACTTAGGTAGGCAAACAAGGGTCTATAAAATATTTAGAACACTTTATATACCACCGTGGACGTTCAAAAAAAAAACCACCGTGGACCATGGGCTACGAGGGTATGCCATAACTAATCAAGTCGTCTCCACATTCTCACTCCACAGCCCATGTTGGCCCACCGTTGACGATGCGACCCTGTTTTTTGTAGTGGCGGGGTGAGACATTGCTGCCTTGATTAGAGCGGAATTTGAGACGGATGCACAGCTACTAGCCATAGCGATTAATAGTAAGAAGCATGATTGTTCAGCAGAGGCAACTATCATTGAGGACCTGAAGATACAGAGTCGTACGTGGTTCTCCTCATGCCTGATTAGGTACAGTAAGAGAGATTCGAACAAAGCGGCCCATGCTTTAGCAAAGGAGGGTTTAAAATGTAATATTAATTCGTCCCTAGCTTGGGATTATGAGGTGCCTGCGTGCGCCAGTGTGGCTGTAATGGGTGATTCTACCCAAACTGTTTCGTAATATAGTTGAGTGCTTTTCAAAAAAAAAAAAAGTTACTCTGAAAAAGAAGTGCTAAGCTCAAAAGGAAAAAGTTATCGCCTTTCATTGGCTAAATTTATTTGTCTTCCTTTGACAAACTCTTCTGAACTATCTTCCGTCTGGTGTCCTTTGCCTCCCTCTTTTGATACTCGAATACTCCATCCATCGATCACCCTCCATCGACGGAGGAACCAACGCTAGCAGCAGCTTCTCCTTTGTCGGTTTCGGCGTCGCACTCGTCTACTGGCAGTACGTACGTAACACATGTCACTGTTTTTTTTGGCAATCAATACCATATATTATATTATCAAATAGTACATGGTACGGATACACGAGCAGACTACTGCGATTACAAAATAATGACTAAAAGAAACAAACAAATTTTCGAGATCTTCAAGCTCTTTCTTCTTGCATAACATAATCTTGTACTTTTCTGAAGGCAACCGTAGATCAATGACAAATATATCAAACCATAGACCTGTGAATACCAACGAGGGTTCTCCCATATTTTTATTTTTGAGCCGCAATGCCAAAGCTTTTTGCACGCACGCAGCCATTGAAGTAATCAACCAACATCGGCAAGAGTACCAACACTGATATTCCAGGGAAAAACAACCGAACAATTTGGTCGACGTCGTTGTGAGCCGAGAGAACGGATCACCATTGTCGAGAACGTAGTAGCCGGGACAGATATTGCGAGGACAATTCTCCTCGCGGCAACCATGAGAAAAAATCCAAAATCGATCTGGCGAAGCAAGATCTGAATAACCATATCTAGACAAATATAATCTTTCAACACCACCATTGACGCCGGAAAGAAGATCTCGTCGTCGAACAAAGAGCCGAAGATTACTTATTGTAGACGAAACCATCTCCATTAAAGAAGAAGATGGCTATCAAAACCCTAATCCAATCTATTGAGAAACACTAATTTTATTGAAAACTCCACTCATAGATCGGGTTCCCCACCCCTCCCGACACCGGCGAGGACGACCGGAGGAGGGGGGACCGTTCTATGGTGGAGACAGAGTGGTGGCGGCGGCTAGGTCACGAGACTCCTCTCGTACGGACCGACTTGATCCCCGTGAGGTTCAACACATGTCACAGCTGACAAAATAACACGACCTTGGTTTAATGATTTGGTTTATATAACTATATATATACAGTGCTTCACGGCCATTGTCATCGATACGGAAAGTATGTACGTGAATCGGTCGGCTAGCTACAATGGCAAGCATTTTCCTGAATGTTTTGTCGTGAGACCATCGCAATTTGTCACCGTCGTTGCCTCGACATATCTGAAGAGTTTCGCATCTTGCACGGCTGATTTCGATGCCACAGTAGACGCCTAAAGAAATCAAAGCAAAATGACCAAACATCTTTTCCTTGTTTTCTTCTGAGACAAGGCAAAACTTTTGTACAGCTTTCCGGTGTCTCAGGGGGTTCTTTGCATGTTGCAGGGTCCTGTTGTAAATTTTCTTTTCTTTTTGGACTTCTTTGTAATGTGTTCTGAGTTCCTGTTATATGAAATTGGATCCTTTCTAAAAAAAAAAAAAAACTTTTGTACAGCTTTGTCTTATACTACAAAACAAACACGAAATCACCACACACCGTTCACATTAAGTCCCAGTTAAAAGAACTAATCCTAGCTTAGTCGAGAGTGTACAAATCGATCAACTCCGCTCCGGCGCCCTGTACGGAGTGTTCCACGCGCCCAGCGGCGGCGACGGCGTGCCGTTCCACACGTGCGCCGGCGTTCGTGTCATCGTGGTCGCGTCGGAGACACGCCAAACCTTGACCGACCCGTCGAGGCTGCCGCTGTACACCACCCACCGGCGGTGCCCGTCCGCGTCCAGGGAGTCCTCCTCGTCCATGGCCACGCACTTGACCGGCCCGGTGTGGCCGGTGAGCATCGCCAGGCGGGAGTGGTCGGCGCCCTCGTCGCGGCGCCACACGCATATGATCCGGTCGGCGGACCCGCTCACGACGACGCGCCCGGCCACCGCGAGGCACAGCACGGCCATCTTGTGCCCGCGCAGCGCGCCGCCGTTCCTCGGCGCGTTCTCCCGGCCGGCTCCACGTCGCCACTGCCAGTGCGTCACTGCCCCGTCCGAGGACGCCACGTACACGACGCGCGCCTCGGCCGCCACGGCGATAGCCGTCACGGCGCTGTCGGCCTTGCGCAGCACCCGCTCCATGACGTGCCTCGTGGCGCCGCGCTTCCCCGCCTCGCGCCGCCACACCTTGACCGTGCCGTCGGCCGACCCCGTGAACGCCAGCGCGTCGAACCCCGCCGCGGCGACCGTATTCACGGCGTCGTCGTGCGCACGCACCGACTCGAGGCACCGCGAGTCGGCCACGCGCCACACCTTGAACGTGCGGTCCCAGGACCCGGAGTAGAGCAGCCCGGCTTGAACATCCACGCTGAGGCACGACACGGCGTCGAAGTGGCGCAGCCACACGGAGCTCTGCTTGCGCCGCCCGGTCTGCACGTAGTGCGACGGCCTGACGGAGCTCCTCAGAAACTCCCCGAGCCTCGGGAGCGAGCCGACGCGACTGTGCACGGCGGGGTCCTCCGTGGACATGCGCCACACGCGGACCTTGCCGTCCTGGTGGCCCGTGTAGATCCTGCCGTCCGTGGAGACCACGATGGCCTTGACGAGGCCGCTCCCGCACTTGAACCCGGCGAACTCGCGGCGGTCGCACCACACACGCACGTTCTTGGAGTCCGTGCCGGTGTAGAGCAGGTCCCCGGACGCGGCGAGCGAGTACACGTGCTCGGCCGCCTTCACGAGCGACCCCAGGAGACCCGTTGTGTGCGTTGTATCCGCGACTGCGCCGGAGCCGAGTCCCGGGAGGTTGACCCACGGCGACGGCATGTAAGGCGACGGTGACGCCGCGGTCGACGTGCCGGCACTTGTAGTGGGCGACGCAAGCGAGGAGCACCTGTCGTCGTCGTCATCGTCGGAATACTTGGCCACCGCCACCGCCGGGTCCGGCCGCAGGAACTGCAGCAACTTCTTGTGATTCCTCATGGTCGATTGATCACCAGCTAGCTACCAATCAGGAAATCTGTTCAAACTCTGAAGATCGAAGTTATCGAACTGTCGGATTGGCTGCCTGCGTTTGGCAAGAAACGAAGCAGAAATCAATGGAAAAAGAACCGAGGAATTAATGGTCGATGGAGGGTGACAGCTTGGTGGTGGTTTAGCTAAGAAGATTTTGAGGCGAGATCGATCGATTGAGCGAGCTGGGCTGGGGTTGGGCGGGGTATATATAGAAGCGTGCGCGGGGAGTCTGTGACAGGTGGACGGCCGAGGTTTGGCGACACGAGCGGTTTGCTTGGGACACGTGGCGATGCAGCGAGCCGGCAAGGTTTTTTTTTTTTTGAGCAAATACCATATATACTAGCAAACACGCCCGTACGTTGCAACGGGCGATAAAAAAAATTAAGTTTTGGATTATAAACATCGGCGCCAACCATTTATATTTTGAAATTATATCAACTCTTGTAACACTAACCCCATTTCGCTAGTTTTCCATGATCTCCTCCAACAAAGCACATGTGGCAGCAAACTCCAACGAAATGGTCCAATTTGATTCTCTATATTTAAGTGGGCATGTAGATTCTTTTAATCAATGCATACCTTCAAATCGTATGTTCAAGCTAGCGATCAACCACATGAGGTATCATGTTTAGAATGAGAAAAAACTTATGGACAATGCTTATCATTTTGATTCAGTATATTGTTGCTATTGTTTTACAGAGAAATACAAAATCAATTCTAGTAAGAATAGCATGGAAAAAACTAAATTAATTAAACATTTTTGCCAAAGAATTGGATCACCGGTTCAAACATGATAGCCGCATCACTATACTAACCAATTTGTGGGAGTTTGGTACTGATATATTATGGGGATTATTATGTAGTACACATGCTGGTAAGTACATCGACAACAGAAAACTGTCATCCGATTAGTTTTGCAGTTAGATTTGGTAAGAAAAATAGTAGGAAGATTACTCCGTGGCGTAAATGGAGGGAGACATTTTTGGAGCAGGATGTGTACTTCCCAGGCTTGAAATATTTTAAATCATCAAGGGGTTGTATAATTTCAGAGTGATTCATCTATATTTTTTAATTTTACTATGAATTTTACATACTTAGGTTCACAAGAACGAAACAGTAGTTCATAGTAATTAAAAAATTAAGTATTATCCTCTAATCTCGTTTGGGCAAAATAAAAAGCAGAAATTAAATTTGAAGGACTTCTTACCGTGGGTGATCAGTGTTCGATCAGTGATTCAGGGATACGTGGGACGTGAGTGACCAATGAACTTGGTGCTGCTGCTAGCCTGCTATGTTTCCCCAGCGCACTGGTTCAGAGATTCCTTCACAACAGTTCCCTCGAGCTCGTCCGTACGCAGGCAGCAGCGCTGGTACGGCGTCAGGACTCAGGCGTGCAGCGTCAGGACTCACGCATGAGGGACGGGGCGGCCGAATAAACAGGGCGGAGGCGGAGTGTCGGCTAGCGGCCGTGGGCTTGGCGGCGGCCAGCAGCACTGGCGCAACTCGCGCCGCACGGCCGGATTGCGCTCTGCCGTATCTCAATTCGATCTCAGCGGACGAACCGACGAAGCGTCAGAGCCTCGAAGCAGGAAGGGAACAGCCAGATGATCCGGTGTCGACTTCAATTCGGCGGCGGCCAGAGCAATTCGTCGGTGGCGCACGAGAATCGCGGCGGCGCATAGGTCCGAGCGCGAGCGTTGTCCCAGATCTTCCATGCCGCATCTGAGAACTGACAAATTGTGATTATCTAAACTGCACGTGAGCATAGACTGCACATCACAGCACATAGCAGGAGCTAGCAACGAAGTGATCCATCGTCAACTTAAACGCGATGAAGAGTTTGGAGTCGGGCGCTGAATCCTTGTGCGTTCATACGCGCTGCCCCGCTACACGCTTGCCGGCCCAGAGCGGCTCCGCCGCCCACGATGGGCGCAGCACACCTGACCAAGCGCCTCTATCAGGACCATCACATCTGTTAGCCGCTCCCAGGAGAAATTTCTCTTCCTGGACTCCGTCCTCTGTCCGCCGACGCTCCCAGCCGCGAGCACGCTGCCACATCAGGGAACATCCGGCGCTCTATCACTGGAAGGAGGGGGTGCTCACAGCTCAGGGTCGAGAAGTGGCGGGATTCGACCTGCGGGGAGGCAGGGATAGATATAGAAGGCATCTGGGAAATCCGGAGCGAGCGGGCGTAGGACAATTCGTCCGGCGATGGAGAAGATTCGGACGGCGGCGGGGAGCCACCAGGCTCGTTTGTCGCGAGGAAAAGAGGACGGAAGGAGGGAAGGATGGGTCAGCTCGCGAGCGGAAAGGCCGAACCGGTACGCATTCACTTACCAATGGCAATTGGGGATTTCATTTGGCTATTAAACCGGCAAATAGTACATGATTACATCGATTACAAAAACAATACTAAAAGAGACGAGCTAATCTTTGAGATATTCAACCCCTTTTTTCTTCCATGACACAATCTTGTACTTTTCTGAAGGCAGCCGTAGAACAACGACGAATACACCAAACCACAGACCTGTGAATACTAACGAAGGTTCTCCCCTTTTAATTTTGAGCCGCAATGCCAAGTCTTTGTGCACGCACGCAGCCATTAAATTAATCAAGCAAAATCGGCAAGAGCACCACCACTGATATTGCAGGAAAAAATAACCGAACAACTTTGTCGACGTCGTTGGGAGCCGAGAGAACGAATCACCATTGTGGAGGACGTAGTAGCCGGGACAGATATTGCGAGGACAATCCTCCTCGCGGCAACCATGAGAAACAATCCAAGATTGATCTGGCGAATCAAGATCTGAAGAACCATACCTAGACAAACTTAATCTTCCAAAACCACCATTGACGTCGAGAAGGAGATCTCGCCGTCGAACGAAAGCCGAAAAATTGCTTATTGTAGAAGATGTCATCTATCTCCATTGATGAATACGACGATAACCAAAACCCTAAATTGAAACAGTAATTTTATTAAAAACTCCACTCATAGATCGGATTCCCCACCCCTCTCGACGTCGGCAAGGCGGCCGGAGGAGGAGGAACCAATCTAAGCGGCGGCGGCGGAAAAAGGAGAGCTCCCACGGCAAGGTATTTTTTTTGTAACAAAGGCAAAAGCTTTGCCTTATGTATTAATTAAGAAGAAGGTGTCCAGTTTATTAGCGGAAGAAACCGGGCAAAAACCATACAACAACACCGACAACCAACATCACGGAAAAAGGAGACCTCCCACGGCAAGGTATGATTTGATTGCATCGGTTAGTGGTGATGGTGCCCGGCCCGCAACCGCAAATCGCACTGAGCACCACACGATGGATCGTTCGGCGACAGAATGTGAACGTGTAGCTATCGGGTTAGCAATGGATGTAACTCCATGTGGTAAATGTTTTACGGATGGATGATAAGTCGTAGCTGCATTGAATGTGGCGTAAAAATGCACGGGATGTAAGGAAAGTGAAACGCAAATGCATCGGCAAGATCGCGTAGTAGACGCCAAGGAGATGGATCGCATCGATCGGCAACAACGCGATGGAGCTGCTACCAAGGTGACTGGTACGTGGTGGCTTTGACTTGAGCACCTGCAGCCACGACTACAGCATGGCGTCCTGAGCCGGGTCTAACACTAATTGAACACGTACGGACTTGTTCATTCAGATGATGCTGATGCAGTTAATTCAGATTGGACGTGCTAACACTACGGGAATGCGTCAAAACGCCGACGGCCGGCTGGTATGCCGATGGCCAAATGTCGGGGCCGTCAGCGTACAAGCCGTGCTAGGGCAGCCGCGCAACAGGCCGTCGGCGTACCAGTGGCCGTCGGCGTAGCCACATCGGGCCCGACGGCCGCCGTCGGCGTACCGTGGCCGTAGGCGTACCCAATCCCGCCGTGACGGAGCGGAGCGGACGTTTCCGCTGATATAATACGCCGACGGCAAAGCCGTCAGCGTATATATGTTCCTTTTTTATTTATTTCTCTATATAAAATTTATTTATTTATTTCTCTATATAATATTTAATGTAGGTATAATTTATATATAAATTAGACTATATAATTTCCCTCACAATTTCGGTATCCCACCCGCATAAAATAACGGTTTGAGTTTTCCGGAACCCGACCCTACAACATATACATGTAAAATAAATAAACACCTGTGCCGACTGTGCCAACGGCCAGAACCCGCTCACATCCCGGAGTGGGAACTTGGACATCCACAGCACCCAACACACTTGTATACACATGGTATGGCAAAACTAGGTTTGGGTGGGGTTCCGACGCTCTGGGGCCCCGCTTCGGCAAAACACTGAATCCTTTGGAAAAACCCTAACGTTTTCGTCTACCCCCATAGACGTGCGTCGAAAGGGGTAGGCCAGTGGACTTTTTTGCTTGGTTGTGTTAGGTTAGGCCATAGGAAGGTGAGAAACCAAGGTCTACCCCAAATCAACACAAGATTCCATCTGGTTCGCCCGGAAGGAGAGTTTTCACTCTAAGTGCAGAAACTCACTAGAGAGAAAGTGATACCGGTGAACCCGCTCACATCCCGGAGTGGGAACTTGGACATCCACAGCACCCAACACACTTGTATACACATGGCATGGCAAAACCTAGGTTTGGGTGGGGTTCCGACGCTCTGGGGCCCCGCTTCGGCGAAACCCTGAATCCGCTGGAAAAAACCGTAACGTTTTCGTCTACCCCATAGACGTGCGTCGAAAGGGGGTAGGCCAGTGGACTTTTTTGCTTGGTTGTGTTAGGTTAGGCCATAGGAAGGTGAGAAACCAAGGTCTACCCGAAATCAACACAAGATTCCATCCGGTTCGCCCGGAAGGGGAGTTTTCACCTCTAAGTGCAGAAACTCACTAGAGAGAAAGTGATGCCGGTGAACCCGCTCACATCCCGGAGTGCTTCCTTCCAGCGCTTGTGAGCCGTTGGATCAGCGGTGTGCGTTTCTTTTCAGGACTTGTGAGCTGTAGTATGCCCAATCAGGAAGAAGCACACGGATCGTGTGCTTCCTTCCAGCGCTTGTGAGCCGTTGGATCAGCGGTGTGTTTCTTTCGAGCGCTTGGGAACCGTTGGATCAGCGGTGTGTGTTTCTTTTCAGGTCTTGTGAGCTGTAGTATGCCCAATCAGGAAGAAGCACACGGATCGTGTGCTTCCTTCCAGCGCTTGTGAGCCGTTGGATCAGCGGTGTGTTTTCTTTCGAGCGCTTGTGAGCCGTTGGACCAGCGGTGTGTGTTTCTTTTCAGGGCTTGTGAGCTGTAGTATGCCCAATCAGGAAGAAGCACACGGATCGTGTGTTTCCTTCCAGCACTTGTGTGCCGTTGGATCAGCGGTGTGTTTCTTTCAAGCGCTTGTGAGCCGTTGGATCAGCGGTGTGTGTTCCTTTTCAGGACTTGTGAGCTGTAGTATGCCCAATCAGGAAGAAGCACACGGATCGTGTGCTTCCTTCCAGCGCTTGTGAGCCGTTGGATCAGCGGTGTGTGTTTCTTTTCAGTGCTTGTGAGCTGTAGTATGCCCAATCAGGAAGAAGCACACGGATCGTGTGCTTCCTTCCAGCGCTTGTGAGCCGTTGGATCAGCGGTGTGTTTCTTTCGAGCGCTTGGGAACCGTTGGATCAGCGGTGTGTGTTTCTTTTCAGGGCTTGTGAGCTGTAGTATGCCCAATCAGGAAGAAGCACACGGATCGTGTGCTTCCTTCCAGCGCTTGTGAGCCGTTGGATCAGCGGTGTGTTTCTTTCGAGCGCTTGTGAGCCGTTGGATCAGCGGTGTGTGTTTCTTTTCAGGGCTTGTGAGCTGTAGTATGCCCAATCAGGAAGAAGCACACGGATCGTGTGTTTCCTTCCAGCACTTGTGAGCCGTTGGATCAGCGGTGTGTTTCTTTCGAGCGCTTGTGAGCCGTTGGATCAGCGGTGTGTGTTTCTTTTCAGGGCTTGTGAGCTGTAGTATGCCCAATCAGGAAGAAGCACACGGATCATGTGCTTCCTTCCAGCGCTTGTGAGCCGTTGGATCAGCGGTGTGTTTCTTTTGAGTGCTTCTGAGCCGTCGGATCAGCACTATCACGATCACTTCGTAAGCCATGCGACCCTATATATAGCCCACCTCCTCAGACAGGTTACTCACTCACACAAAACATTCCAGCGTCACTCAGAGAGGCATCTTTGGGCAACCAGCGGCAAGACGTCTCTGATGACCTGCGACCGTTCCAAACGGTTGCAGATCATCAGAGATGTCTTGCCGGACGGTTGTAGATCATCAGAGACGTCTTACCGCTTCTTGGATCGAAGTGGCGCTCAAACACAAAACATTCGGGTGTATGACGAGGATTTGATATGCAGGCACTCACGAGCCACCGTTGGGCTGTATGACGAGGAAACCGTGTGTTTTGTTCTATCTAGAAATCCTTCAGTTCCGGGAACCCTCCCTCGGTCGGATCCAAGCAGCGGCAAGAATCTCTGATGATTAGCAACATTCCCAACACTTGTTCCGACGGTTGCAAATCATCAGAGACGTCTTGCCGCTCCGTGGATCGAAGGCCGATCTGTCGTCTCACGACCACGCGATGATTTGCCGATTTGCCGGTCAGAGTGGCCACTGGAGAAGATAGGCAACTTCGATCCGACGTGGTTCTGAAAGGGGCATGGTTAATTTAGGTAGTCGAAGGACAAGGGTGCTGCGTCGTCGAAGGGCAAGGGTGTTGCGTCGTCGAAAGGCAGGAGTGATGCGGGAGGCTGCGTCGATGGTAGATGAATTTATGTTGTGTTCTCGCTACTACCGATATTTTCTTCTCTGTGTATATATGTTGTCAATGTAATTTGCAGGGTTTGTTTAATATCAATGTGAAAAGTAGTCGAAAGGGGGTAGCAAAATGAATAAAACATATTAAACTTAATTGAGAATAATAAATAGATACATAAAAAAGAAGATTAGGGTAAAAATGTAAAAAAATGGTAGAGACCTACGTCGGCACAGCTTGCCGTCGACGTCACCTTATCCTCTGTGCCGACGGCTTCCTTAGTCTCGACGGGTGCCATCGGGATAGAACATCTGTGCCGACGGCCGTTTCTTTGCCGACGGCATTGTGGACGGCTGGTCCTGGTATGTCCCTGTGTCGACGGCCCCGATAGGTTCTGGCCCTTCCTGATTGGGCATACTACAGCTCACAAACCCTGAAAGGAAACACACATCGCTGATCCGACGGCTCACAAGCGCTCGAAAGAAACACACCGCTGATCCAACGGCTGACAAGTGCTGGAAGGAAACACATGATCCGTGTGCTTCTTCCTGATTGGGCATACTACAGCTCACAAGCCCTGAAAGGAACGAAGGGCGATGCTACGGGATTCAGACGGGAGACGGCGGCCATTGCTTTCTTCTTCGCTTGACGGGGAATAGGAGTAGGACTAGGGAGGGCTGGACCGCTGGAGGCACTATACGGAAGAAGCAGCTAGCAGACCGTCTGCGCATATAAATGGAGAAAGAAGAGCCTAGAACGAAGAGGTAGTCTCTGATCCGAAGGATAAAGGGACCAGTGAGTCAAAAAAAATGAAAAAATAGAAAATAATAGAAGAATTGAAAAAAAAAATTTAAAAGAATAATTGATTTCTTTAAAAAAAAAAACCATACGCCGACAGCTTTGCCGTCGGCGTAGGCCTGAATGGCTAAGCCAAATCGGCCCGAATGGCTTTGCGCGCCTTCTCTCCAAAACCAAATCCCCAACTAACCAAATCCCGGCCGCCTCGCGCCCGCGACCCAATCCCTCCCCGCGCCGGCGACCCAATCCCTCCCCGCGCCGGCGACCTCCCCGAGCACTCCCCGCGCCAGCGACTTCCCCGAACCCTCCGGCGCCGCCAGCTCGCCAGCGGCAAAGCTGGCCACCGCCAAAGCCCGTTCTAGCTAGGGTTTCTTTCCCCGCCGGCGCCGCCAGCTCGCAGCACCGCTCCCGCCGGCGAGCGGGCCGTCCCCCACGGCCAACGTCCTCCCCGGCTCTGTATCTCCTCCCTCCCGCTGCCAAGCTTCTCCCAACTTCTCCCGCCGCCAAGCTTCACCGCAGCTCCCGTCGCCCGACCCGCTGTTGTCCTCGCCGTCCCCGCCGCCAAGCTTCTCCCTGCCGTCCTCGTCCACCCCAGGCTCGCCAATTCCCCTCATCCCCGCCGTGCTCCCGTCGCCCGACCACCTCCCTGCCGGAATCGCCGTCGAAGACAAGGTATGACACCGTGCCTTTCTTGTGATGTTCTTGCCCCTATATATCACTACATAGCAAATTTAGACAATTTTGTGATGTTGCTTGGTAGCCTAGTGTTGTAAATGTGAGATCAATTTATCATTTTGTTTGCTGTAATCTTGATAGAAACAAATCTGAGATCAATTACATGAATTTGAGATGAATTTGATTGTTGATTATTTGATGCTACTGCATTTGGTGCACTCTAGATAAAAATTTGTTCTTAATTGGATCATGTCTTTTAACATGCTTATTAATTGCATTACGTCTTCATGCTTCTTAATTGGATCATGTCTTTTATGCTTAAAAGTTTACCCTTTCTCAATGCAGGTGATTGACCAAGATGAGCCAAGCCAAGGAATCATCGGCCTCCTTGCTGAGAAGATACGCCAGAAGAAAGTTACTAAAAGTGGAAGAGAACTTATTCCGAACCCGCGTTACCTGTCTGACAGTGGTGAGAGTAGAGGTGATGCAATTCTTAATTGGATCATGTATTTATGCTTAATTGTTCACCCTTTCTCAATGCAGGTGAGGGTGGAGATGCTGGAGGAGGGGGAGGTGCCGATGCTCCAGTTCCTCCGAGGGGACGAGGTGCAGGACGAGGACGAGGGCGAGGTGGAGGACGAGGGCGAGGTGGGGGCGACGTGTCTTCGGACATACCCTCTGCTTCTGTCGACGAGGGTTCGGAGGAGACGGGCCCCTCCACGGACGTGGGGGCGGGCCCCTCCACGGACTTGGAGGCGGGGCCCTCCGCGCCGCCGAAGAAGCCAAGGATTCGAGGGGAATCCCAGGTCCCTGATGAGGACAAGGAACCTGCTACCGAGGAGGAGAAGATCCTCATTACGCCTAATGGGAAAGAGTAAGTGACTATATATACTAATTTTGAACATGGTAACTTCATTGTGGTCAGGACAATTTGACATGTACTAATGTTTAATTATTGTGCAGCAACTGGATACATCCTGCGGGAGCCCGTGTGCCTAACATCCTGGTTGGAGCTTTGATTAGGAAGTTTTGGCTGGGCTTGTACAGTACCGTCCCCAACTGTCGTGGGTTTGTCACGTCAGGTGCCATAGATGACTTCGTAGGTGTGGGATTATGCGAGTCAAGCATCTCCGAGCTTGGGATCGCAGGAACAAAGATCAACACAGATTTACCCAGGTTTGGCCCCCTCAATGTGAGGTAAAAGACCTACTTCCTGCCTACCCTAGATTGGTATTGATATGATAATCGAGGTGTTACAATGGAGGCGATCCGATCTGGTACTCGCCGTATGAGCTAGGATTTGGGGCTTGATAGCTTGACCTGCTCTAAGTCCTGCGAGTCCTCTTTATATACACAGAGGCTCGCTAGGTTACAAAAGGAAACTTCCCCCATAAGGAATACGTCCACAGAGGCCTACTCGGAGACTACTTGGTCTTCACGTCCTCCGGGATATGTCTTCTAGATCTTTCCCCTTATGGCGGTTCAATATTGGGCTTGCTCCCAAGTGGGCCTTCGTCCGTGCGAGTAAGTTAAGTCGCACTGGGCCACGGGTTAACCCAGAAAGTATTCCCCCGACATTAGCCCCAAGTTTAGCTTGGATTTCGAGTGAAGGCTCCTTCGTCTTAACAAACCCCTGAGCCGCGCACGTGAATTATCCCAGCTGAACTCCCATTTTCTTATTTCCAATCTGCGGTTTATAACTCTTCTTGGCGGCTCAAGAACGCGACTTATCCTGCCTTGACGGTTGATTTTCAGATCTAAACGTCTTTCGCGTCTGGGTTATTTATCTTGGCTCATCGTTTTCCCCAGCGTTCTGCATCAAGTCTTGCATTACGCATCCGCTACTCCTTTCCGCCGCCTCCAATCTCGCTTCTCGTACTCACAATCCTTCGGTGGACATCTCCATCGCTTCTGAGAAAAATGTCTCGCCGCAAGTGCAACTGGGAAGGCTCGTGGGTCGACGAAGATTTCCTGGAATCCCTATCTGCACGGGGCCTTCTTCCGCCAAAAGATCAATCCGAATGGCGGGCGGCCGGTGAGGAGGTTGTCGTGGTGGGATCACGGCAGATGCCATGGGTATGGCTTAGTTGGGGCCGAACGGTCGTTGGGGGAATCCGGGGAGGGTTTATGCACTCAAGACGTGCACAAGCAAGAACATGCAAGAAACCACAAGAACATGAACAAGAAACCAAGAAAGCCAAGAACACAAAAGACACCACGATGTACCCAGGTTCGGGGCCTTCGTGAGGAAGTAAAACCCCTACTCCTGCCTTGCCTCTCTCAATATATCAGTGTGGTTCTCAAGTACAAGGTGCTCCTCGAGCTGTATGTTGCTACCAAAGTGAGAGCTCGAGGTAGAAGGTGAAACTACGAAGGGGGAAATGAGCTAGGGTTTGTGCCTCTCTCCTCTGGAGGTAGAGAAGCCGCATATATACACAGGCCGAAGTACATTTTTACCCCTGCCTACAACTGACAATGGCATGGCCAAAAGGTAGAAGACAAGCCTCTGCCTCCTGCCAGCCCAACGGCCGGACTGTCAGGCCAGCCAGGCCTAGCTTTCCTCTTCGGTCATACTTCAGTAGCCTGCCGAGGTCTAGCCTGTAGACCTTTCCCGAAATGGCCAAGTCAGCTCCTAGGCCCCCGAGCTTCCGGGAATCCCGTGGACGGACCTCGCCGTCCTCTGAAGCCTCGGGCTACGAGCTCTGCGGCACCCGTGACCTCTCTGACATGCCTCGATCCTTGCTGCCAACCTCGGATAACACTCCTGATCATATACCTCGGTGAGAATATCTTATTCCTGTGGTAGCTAGCTGACTGCCCCGAGGTTGATACCTCGGAGGATATACCTCGGAAAGTATACCTCGGACGTACACCTTACGTCGGATGACGCCTCCTGCGTCCTTGCTCAATCGTTCCCTCGGACAGCTTACTGCCTTAACCTTACATGTCTTTACCTCATCATTACCCTACCCGGGGGTAACCCCCCGACAGTAGTCCCCGAAGCTGATGTGGTCTCGCAGCCTCGGATGAAAGGCCGCATCAGGTTCAACCCGAAACCACATGCGCTACAATGTTTTGCAGGTTACCGAACCAATACCCGAGAAATCCATCGGTCTGTTCCTCGGGCCATGCTGCTTTTCCGAGTATCCGCCGAGATCTCGGACGTCAACCCCTCGATTTCTGCATCCTTACTGACTTCGGTCAGAGAACACTGTTCACGTGTCCCATCCGTCACTTCCTGGTCCACGATAGTCAAAGCACTCGAGTGCTTTCCACCACGCGGCCCACGTCAGCGGAGGTTTCCCGCTTGCGCCGCTTCGCGCTCCAGTAACCGCGCCGCACGACGGTTTGCCTCCTGCAACCGATCCTGTGGCCTGCTCGCCCACCGCTATCTTCGTGCCACGTGGGCCATTGTGCACAAACGATCCCACTCGCCGCTCCGATAACCGCGCGGTAGTGCGCAGTTACCGCCCGCGGTTATAAATATGGGCCCAGGGCAGTGCTTCCCTCTTCTTCCTCATTCACTCGCCGTCTCGCCTCCATCGCCACCAGCGCCGCCGCTTCCGGTTGAGAAGAAACGCGTTCCAGCCGCCGCCGACGAGCAGCTCCTTCGTCGCCGCTGCGACCGCGTCACCGGCGCCGCCCTTCAGCACCTCGTTTTCACGGTATGTACTCCCTTTCTTGATACCCTAGGCATTGCCCTAGGTTTCTTCCTCTTCGCGCTTTGGTTCTTCATATGTTCTTGAATAAAATTCTATTTACCTCCTCCGGTAGATCTTACTCGCATACTTTTTTGGGTAGAAATGAGTTTCATACCTCGGACAGACGTTCGCCTAGCATATATGTGCCTCTATGTACATTAGATAGCCGTCCAACTCCTCCTGAGTTAGCCAGATATAGCCTTAGATTCCAGATTTACTTTTTCCTTTGCTAAACTTCTGTGCATTCTCTGCAGATTGATTCTGCCGAGATGTCTCCTCCTGAGACTTCGGAACAAACCGAGGTTCCAGACCTCGAACTGGAGGTCGGAGAACGAGCCGGCTGGGAAGGTTCGGATGTAACTCCGGACGAAATCCAGTGGCTCAGGGCGACTCGGCGGATTCCCGCCGGGGTAGAATGTCGCCTGCCAGAGGGCGAACTCGAGCCTCAAGTCAAGGAAGGGGAACGGGTGGTCTTCGTCGCGCACTTCCAGCGCGGCTTCGGACTGCCCGTTAGTGATTTCTTCCGGAGCTTCCTCGACAAGTTCGGACTCCAGGTTCATCACCTCCCCGCCAACGCCATCACCACTCTCTCCTGCATCGTTTCCTTCTCTGAGGGATACCTCGGCCTCAAAGCCACGGTAGACCTCTTTTCTCGCTACTTCCAACTCAAGCGGCAAGTGATCCCGGATCCAAAGAACAAGGATCTGCCCAAGCAATTAACCGCCTGCGGAGCTGCCACCGTAGCTCCTCGCCGAAACTCCATCTTCCCACGTATCACTACTCCGGACACCGTTCGCAAGTGGCTCCGGACGTGGTTTTACGTGAAGAACTCCGGCGAAGAGGACCTCCTCAACCTGCCGGCGTTTAACCTCAGCCCTCCTACAGAACAGCTCAACTGGGACTACACTCCCCCTCACAGCGGCGAACTCAAGTCCATCCATGAGTACATTGCGAAATGGCAGGACCCGGAGGACCCCGGAAACGACGGGAAAGTCCTGACGGCTGATGACCTGGCCTGCACATTCGTGAAGCGCAGGGTCTCCCCTCTCCAGGCGAGGTCTCACAAGATCTGCCACATGAGCGGTCTTTATGACCCCACCCGCCATACGCACGTTGCACTGGACAACGCCGCGGTAGCTCGGCGAGTCCGAGCTATCACCAAGTCCAAGATCCCTGACGCTTGGACATGGGGAAGGGAACCCCACTACCGGACCAAGCCAGCGAAACAGGTACGCTATTCCGACGTTTTCTTCGTACTCCTTTACCACCGAGGTCTTGCTACCGACGTTCATCTTGACAATTTTCTTCCTAACTCCTTTTCATATGTCTGCCATACAGCTGTTCTCCCGCCAGACCGCCGAGGATGGAGTCCATCCTGCGGACCACTTCGGCAAGGATCTCCCTGTCGAGGACCCACCATCCAACGTGGACCCTGACAACGAGGATTATATGCCCATTGCCTCGGCCCGCATCACCACCGCGGGTAAGCCTCAAGCACAAGCTTCAGTTCAAGAGATTTCGGATGACGAGGAGGGGTTTCTCGTCATGGAACCAATAAACGCGGTACCTATCTCCTGCCTTCCTCACCTTCCGAACTTTACTCCAGCAACCAGCCGGAAACGCGCTGGTGCCGCAACTTCGGCCGCCGAACCATCCGCCACTGGAGCCTCCGGACCCACTGAGGCTCCGGTCAAGAGACGTCGGCTGAAGAAGTCCGGAAATCCTCCTCATGCCCGAGGGGGCAAGAGGTTTCCTACCTCGGATGGGTAATGCTTTGCTTCTATAGCCAACAATGTTTGTTGCTTAAACATATTACCTCGGTATTAACACTTAACCATCTTCCTTCGTTGCAGTGACCCCATAGACGTGGATCAGGAGGTATCCTCCATGACTGCACCCGTTGGTGCCTCTGAAGCCACGACCACCCCGACGAACTCTCGCCCCGGATCTCCTCCACCGAGGTCTGGCCCGGCCTTGGGGAAATCTGCCCCCACCCGAGGTCAGACTTCTCCGCGTCCTCAAACGGATGCGGGGACCAATCGCGCCAGAACTCCGGCTACCGCCTTGCCGGAGCCTCGACTCTCCCCCCGCAGCCAGACTGCCCGCAACCAACAGCAGCAACAGCAGAAGCATCAGCAGAAGCACAGCAGAAGCAACAGCCAAGCAGCCCAAGCAACAGCCCCAAAAACCAGTTCGCCAGACTACCTTGCCGTTGGAGAAGGGCAAGGAGAAAGAGAAAGAGACGGTGAAGTCTAAGGTCACCCCCAAACCAACATCTGGGTCTGGCACCCTGACTATCTCTTCTCCTTCAAGGATGCAACCGAGGTCTCCTCCCCCGGTGACACGCCGAATTCCTCCATTCGCCGCACCCGTTGATGAGACTGCCCCTCCGGCCGAAGAATATGCTCGGAGGGCATCTCTTATATTGGATAACCGGCCTGCTTCAAGCTCCGAGGCTGCTTTGGCCTTGGAGGCCTCGGTTAGGGGCATCGAGCAGGGCGGACCGTGGGGATTTCCTCCTCTGCGCACTGACAGTGACCAGAGCCTCGGCTCCTTGGAACACTACAATGCAGACTGGAATTCTGCAGACGAGGTCTCCTCGGCCTCCCTAGCTGCTCCGGTGGCTGAGCATCCTGCGGGAAACAGCGCCTGCGGCCGAAGCGTATATGATCTACAAACTGCTGCCCTGCGTGCTGCTCAAAACATCGACGTAAGTCCTATTCTCTTTACTTTCATGCAGTATCTCATCTAATATCCACCATTCCCAGTCCCCGAGATTCGAGGTAAACTATTGACGCTCCGCCGGAGTTAAAATTGTTTGGCTTGAATCTCAACTTTCCATTTTCATCCGACGTATCCAAACCATTTTACTTACTTTAGCATGCACCTCGGGTACGAGTCCCCGAGACTCCTGTCGAGGCATACCCCGGCAACATTTTCCCAATGATTTGACTCCGAGTCCCCGAGACTCTTGTCGAGGTATAGCCTTTCTAACCGAGCTATGTTTTTCTTCCTTGCAGAATACTATGAACGTCCGCACGGATATCTTTCATACCCTCTTGTTTGACCACAAGAAACTCCACGACGAGCACAAGGCCGTCCTTGCAGAAAAGAACTCTTTGGACGAGAAGCTACAACAAGAGAAAGCCGAAGTAGCTCGTCTGGTAAAGGAGCTCAAGCGCATCACTGAGCTGCGGACGTCTGAAAAAGAGCAGCTGCAGGCGGAAAAGGCCAGTGTTGTCGAAACAGAGAAGAAACTTCGGGAGGATGCCGCCAAGGATCACCAGGAAGCGCTCCAGTTAGCCGAGACCCGCGCCACCTCGGCCACAGAGGCTTTGGAAGCTCTGCAAGCGCAGGTCAACCAGTTTCTCCCGACGCTGCAAACTATCAACCGCGAGATGGACGGTAAGTTTCTTGCCCCCTTAGCTTTGCTTTGTCCTCAACAATACCGGCTCTTTGCCGAACTATCTCTTTCATTATTAACATGCTATCCTTCTGCAGAGCATTTCACCTACACCCAAGTCTCGGCCCGCAGTATCACTGCTCGGCACAGGGAGAGGCGTAAGGAGACGAACCCCGTCTGGACCGTTGAGGACCACATCGTGGCCATCAAGGCTCGGATCAATCCCTTGAAAACCATTGGGTCGGAACTTCTTGATGCAGGTGCGTCTGCTTTCCGAGCCTTATGGCCTCTTGCCGACGCTCCCAAATCTACGCCCGAGCTCGCCGCCCAGCTTCGCGACACCGAAAGAAGATTGCGAGAGTGGCGCTCATCTTCAGCTCGCGCTGGAGCTGATGCCGCTCTCAGGTTTATCATGACTTGGTGCGAGAAGATCGACCTCGAGAAGATGAACACTCTCCGGCGAGGCTCCCTTGGTCGTCCGACCCGATCCTTGTCGCGCGCCGCCAAAAGATGGCCAACTACTTTGCTGGATATGCCACCACGAAGAACTTGAGCGAAGGAGACACCTACTCCGACGCCGAGGATTACGAGCCAGAAGACGAGGAATACGAAACAGAATCCGACGTCGAGGCCGAGCAAGGTGACGGCGGTGAAACCCGCGAAGCAGAAACCGAGGCTTCTCCACAACCTGGTGCCGAGGTTACTGCCGACGTTGCCAGCACTTCCCAGGCTACCTCGGCTCCGGACGAAATCCCTGCTACATCGGCTGCTGCCGACGTAATTCCTGATGCCTCGACCTGAACTTATGCTTGGCCAAAAAACTTCATTAAATCCCCGGTATGCCGGGACGCAGATGTAATCAAACTTAAGTAGTTCCTTTGCTACCTCTATTACTATCATGCTCATTCGAACCATGCTTTTCTAAGCTTTATGTCGAATCCTTTTGAATGATTGCTCGAGTTTACTTTCGTGTTTACTATATTTGGCATTCTTTGCTCTTGTCTGCCATTCTGGCGTTCGACAGTCGAGTCACAAGATTGTTGTTCATAGCATACAGTACTTGGTAAATTCCGAGGTATGTTTCAAAGTCATCCGACATAAAAAAGAAGTAAAAACAGGGGTTAGTAAACGACATATGCCGAACTGTCTTTTTGGACCGAGTCCCCGAGTTCATTTTCATGTTTCCCATGTTCTTTCGTCTTTGCTCTTGACTGCCATGCTGGCGTTCGTCAGTCGAGTCACAAGATTAGTTACATAGCATACAGTACTTGAAGTTTGAGACGAGGTTCAAAATAGTTCGGCATACGAACGAAGAAAGAGTACAAACAAAAAGAAACATGCAATCATAAGAGCGAGGCAGTCCCCGAGCTCACTCTCGAGGTGCCGAAGTTTTTATTTAAAGATCAGCCGAGGTACATACATTACTTCCTTCAACAGTAGAAGGGTCGGAGTAGAGCTACATTCCATGGACGCTGAAGCTCCGCATCGGGTCTATCCAGCCCATCTCCCCTTGGCTCCTGTGCATCTATAAGATAGTACGAATCATTGTGCAAAGCTCGGCTCACAATGTATGGTCCCTCCCATGGAGGTGACAACTTGTGCCGACCTTTGCTGCGCTGAACAAGCCTCAGCACTAGATCTCCTTCATTAAACTTTCGGGGTTTTACATGCCGACTTTGATAACGTCGGAGACCCTGCTGATATATTGCTGACCGAGATAAGGCCAATTCTCTTGCTTCCTCGAGCAATCTACAGCATCTTCCCGAGCTTCTTTAGCCTCGGCTTCTGTGTACATTGCCACTCTGGGCGCATCATATTCAATGTCGGTTGGCAGCATTGCCTCGGCCCCATAGACCATGAAAAATGGCGTATAGCCAGTTGATCTGTTCGGTGTGGTCCTTAGACCCCACAGAACTGCTGGTATCTCATCGATCCAACACCCCGGTGTTTTCAACAGTGGTTCTACCAACCGAGCTTTGATTCCGGCCAATACCAATGCATTTGACCTCTCTACTTGCCCATTAGCCTGTGGGTGAGCCACCGAGGCTACGTCAAGTCGAATTCCCTTACTCATGCAGAACCGAGCAAACTCTCCGACAGCAAAGTTCGTGCCGTTGTCTGTAATGATACTATGAGGATATCCGTATCTCAGGATTATTTCCTTCAAAAAGGTCACCGCCGTATGACCATCCACTTTTCGGATTGGCTTCACCTCGATCCACTTAGTGAATTTGTCCACCATCACCAGTATGTGAGTCATATTGCCTCGGGCTGGCTTGAATTCTCCCACCATGTCCAGACACCAAACTGCAAAGGGCCACGTGATAGGAATGGTCTTGAGCGCCGAAGCTGGCATGTGCTGCTGCTTGGCGAACCTTTGGCACCCTTCACATTTCCGAACTATATCTTCTGCATCGGCATTGGCGGTGGGCCAATAGAACCCGTGCCGGAACACCTTGGCCACCAGAGCTCTTGTGCTGCAATGATGTCCACATTCTCCTTGGTGGATTTCTAAAAGCATCTCCTTGCCTTCAGCTGGTTCGACACACCTCTGCAACACCTCGGTCACACTTCTCTTGTATAGCTCCTTGTTGATGATGGTGTATCCCTTAGCTCTCCTCTGGATTCTCCTTGCCTCGGTTGTATCACTTGGCAAACTTCCATCGGCTATGAAGTTCATGATCTGCTCCGCCCATTCCGGCACTGGATGCAGAGGAAAAAGCCTCTCATCTATCTCCATTGGTTCGGTCGCCATGATCTCCTTCATGATTTCCTCCACCATTGCTCGGCCAGTCCCCGAGTGTTGGTGCGAAGTCCCCGGGTCAGACCCGAAGTTCCCATCATCTATCTCCATAGGAAAAGCTCCATCAGTCCTCGGATACTGCGAAGCAGTCCCCGAGTCCGGCCAAACGCATCCGACGTCTACCTCCATAGGAATAGGCTCAGACTCCGAACTTGGCGGTAAGAAAATTGACTCGGAGTCAGGCGAGGGCTTGATTGAAGGAGTTCTCAAATGGTTCAGCGCTATCCCCGGTGGCACCGGTTCTTTGGATGAACCGAGCTTGGACAATACGTCGGCGGCTTCATTCTCCCCCGAGGTATGTGCTTGTACTCACATCCTTCGAAGAACCCAGACACCTTTTGCACATGAAACCGATACAACTCCATGTTCGCATCCAACGCATCCCAAGTGCCGGTGGATTGATGCACCACCAAAGCTGAATCGCCGAAGCATTCTATACGCCGGACACCTATCTCCTTTGCCACCTTGAGCCCATGGATCAGGGCCTCATACTCCGCCACGTTGTTCGACGCCGAGAAATGGATTTGCAGCACATACTTCAACTGGTCTTGCTTCGGCGAGGTTAGGACTACGCCGGCACCTAATCCGACCTTGGTCTTGGACCCATCAAAGTGCATCTTCCAATAATTATAGTCCGGCAAGGGCGGCTCATATTGCATCTCGGCCCAATCGCATAAAAAGTCCGGCAGCGCCTGCGACTTGATTGCATCTCGCCTTTCATAATGCGGAGTGTATGGAGATACCTCGATCGCCCATTTGGCAACTCGCCCAGTTGCGTCCTTGCATCCGATGATCTCCGAGATTGGAGCATCACATACCACCGTCATGGGATGCTCTTGGAAGTAATGCTTCAGTTTCTTAACCGCCAGGTATACTCCGTACGTCATCTTCTGGTAGTGGGGGTAGTTTTGCTTCGACGTGGATATCACCTCGCTCAGGTAGTAGATTGGTCTCTGCACCGATTTGCCTCCTTCGTCTCGCTCCACCACCACTGCAACACTTACGACCGGTTTGTAGCCGCAATGTATATCAACATCGGTTCATTCTGCAAAGGGGATGCCAACACCGGAGCAGTGGACAACATCTTCTTCAGCTCATTGAACGCCGCGTCCGCCTGCGGGGTCCAAGTGAAACTGGTACTTTTCTTCATAAGTTGATACAATGGTAAGGCTTTTTCTCCTAGCCGACTTACAAACCGACTTAAAGATGCAAGGCATCCCGTGAACTTCTGCACATCTTTTAAACAGTTCGGCAACTTCATTCTTTCGATAGCTCGGATCTTAGCCGGGTTAACTTCTATACCTCGGCTCGATACGAGGAAACCGAGCAATTTTCCAGCCGGGACACCAAAGGTGCACTTGTCCGGGTTAAGTTTCAACCGATACTTTCTTAAATTTGCAAATGTCTCTTCGAGGTCTTCGATGAGAGTATGCTTCTTTTTAGTTTTGATAACAATGTCATCGACATACACTTGCACATTCTTGCCCATTTGAGAATGTAAGCACTTCTGCATACACCTTTGATAAGTTGCCCCGGCATTTCTCAAACCGAAACACATGACACGATAGCAATACGCCCCGTACGGGGTAATAAAGGCAGTCTTTATTTGATCATCAGTGTTCAGTGGGATCTGGTGAAAACCAGAATATGCATCAATAAAAGACAACAGCTCACATCCAGCCGTAGAATCGATCACTTGATCAATCCGAGGTAAAGGAAAGGGATCCTTCGGGCACGCCTTGTTCAGGTTGGTGAAGTCAATGCACATGCGCCACACCTTGACTACCGCCGGTTCGTCCTTCTTTTTCTCCACGAGGACTGGATTAGATATCCAGTCCGGATGCAGCACTCCATGATGAAGCCTGCAGCCAGTAACTTCGCCAGTTCTTCGAGTACCACCTTTCTTCGGTCATCTGAGAGCCGCCGCGTCGGTTGACGCACTGGTTTCACCTCTGGCCGAACAAACAAAGAGTGCTCTGCCAACTCCCTCGGAACACCTGGCAGGTCTTTAGCCGACCATGCAAAAATGTCCCGATTCTCACGGAGGAAGTGACAGAGCGCGCTTTCCTATTTCTCGTCCATGCCAGTACCAATGATGGCGAAACGCTCCGGGTTCTCCGAGTCCAGCGGGATTTTCTTGGTCTCCTTGGGCACCTCGAATGAAGCGCTCATGTCCGGAGTAATTAGTCCGGACATGCCGAGCTGAGTAGACTGCGCCATTGCCACCACCTTCTGAAGTTGCTTCTTCTCCGCCGCGATCACCAAGGACTCGGCTAAACTGGATCCCGCCGAGGCACATTGCATAGCCTTCTTGTAGTCACCAGAAATGGTTATTATTCCCTTGGGCCCCGGCATTTTCATCTTTAGGTAAGCCACATGAGTGGAGATCATGAACTTGGCCAAGGCTGGCCTTCCAGCAAGGCATGGTAAGGGCTCTGCAAGTCCACAACCTCGAACTCAAGACTTTCAACTCGGCTGTTATCTCGGGTGCCAAAACCCACGTCGACCCAAATCTTTCCCATAGGTGCACAAGAGACCCCGGGCACAATACCGTGAAATGTACAGCTGCTAGGCTGCAACTGGTTCGGTGAGTATCCCAGCTTGACCATTGTGTCTCGGTACATGATATTTATGGCACTCCCATTGTCCACCAAGACTCGGGTGAATCTCACATTGTTGGTCGGCCCACAAAACGTCGGATCCACCACCAGTGCATAGTTTCCAGGGCTCGGCATGATCCGAGGTGTATCTTGCCTGCTCCAAGTGATCTCTTGCTCGGACCAGTTCATGTATTTCACCACCGCCGGAGATACTGCATTCACCTCCTTGGCACGCCTCAGCATACTCTTCTTATCAGTTGACTCAGTCACAAACACCACGTAGCTCTGATGTACTTCCCTATAATCATTACCGGGGTTCTCATACCTCTGATTCTCAAAGGACCACGTTTGGCTTTGGCCGGCACCACCGTTGTTGTTGTTGCCCTGGGCACTCACTGCATTCACCGGTTTCGCCTGCACCGTCTTCTGATTTTGGGCCGCATGCACCGGGGTTGAATTTGCTCCGGTTAAGCTCTGATTCTGCGCCGCTATGGTCGGCTTATGCTGCTGCTGCGTGTTCGGATATTGAGGTCTACGCCATTGGTTCGGTGGCCCACTCCGGTTTGCCCCAGCTTTCGCCCCTTCTGCAGCGGTTCGGTGATGAAAACTACACTGCAGAGTGGTATGGTTGGGTGTTCTGCCATTCCTGCCATGATAGATACATGGTCCATTCACCAATGACTCGTAAGTCACAGGTGGTCCGGCCTCCTGCCACTGCTTCGCACCACCTCCCTGATTCTGGTTCTGGTTCGGAGTCCACGCCTGACCCTCAGTCTTCGGTCTCTGGGCGCCTCCAGGTCCGGACTGACTTGGGTTTACAGCATTGACTTGGAAATCTGGTTCTCTCCTCTTCTGCCCGAACTCTTGACGGTTATCAAACCTCGGTCCGTTGTTGCGGTTGTTCATCGGATTCCTCCTGTTCCGGGCATTCCCATCCAGCAGAGGCTGCATCGGATCGCCAAGGGCATAGGAATCAGCTATCCGAATCGTCTCGGCCAGAGTCTTGGCATATCTCTCTGGAGCCTCTGCCACAACATGCTACCATACCGACATCCATCAGCAAACCACGCTATAGCTGTGCTTCGATAACTCCCTCACAGGAGTTCCGAACATTGCTCCACCGAGTCAAGAATTCTCGGTCAGTCTCATTGTCCTCCTGCTTGCACGCCTGCAAAAGCTGAGGTCGGTTTGGCCTCCTGTAAGTGCTGGCGAAGTTGCTATTGAATGCCTCCTCTAAATCCAGCCAGCAATCGATGCTATTCTCCGGCAGATTGTTCAGCCAGATCCGAGCAGGACCTTCCAACATGTGCGGGAGATACCGGACCGCCCATCGGCGATTGCCCCCCGCAATGTATACTGCTGAAACATAATCAGCTAGCCAATCTTGCGGCTTGGTGCTCCCATTGTACGGCCTGGTACTCCGACCCAACTGAAACTGAGACACCGGTGGAGGTGGTTCCTTCATGATCCGAGGTCCAAAACACGCCGGACCAGGAGGGCCTTCCTCCTCCAACCTCTCGGACATGTAAATCCGATCTAGCTTGTAGCGCGCATCACCTGTAGGCAACGTCCGAGCTCCGATACGCTCTCCCAATGCACCATCCACTCTATAGAATCCAGCCCGCTCCATGGCTGAATTTCCATCATCATATCGGTCGCCACCTCGACCGACGTTCTTCGGCTGCGGAACATACTCCGGCTCTTGCTGATACTGCTCCTGCGGCCGGGGTTGCTGCTGATGCCTCGGGGGCTGAGGTGGTTTACCTCGGCCAGCCGACGCTGCTTGCCCACCGTTCTGATTTCCCTGAGCTGAACGGCCCTTAGCTCGGCTTGCATCACCTGGGCCGGGGTCTCCATTGGCTCGGCTAGCGTTGCCGACCTTTTGCTTCCCAGCTAACACCGGATCGTACACTTGCAGCTGCATCTCCTTGTTCCGACCTGAAGTGACACTCCGGGCACGATCGGCTCCTCCGACGTGTGGAGACGAGGCTTGCCCCTTGGACCCCTGGCTAACTGGCCTAACCGAATGGACCACCTGCGAACCGCCAAGCCCGGCCTTGCGGAGGGCTTCATTTTGCTTGCTGGCCACATGCACTAACTCATTGAGCCGCTTCTGCTGCTCACGCCATGCATCCCGGTCAACTCCGATAGCCCGGCCCTTACTGCTTCGGCTGCTCTAAGGTTCTTAGCTGGTGAACTATACACCGGCCTACCAGTAGCCGACCTGCTACTTGTTGCCTTACTCGAGCCCGAGACTGCGGCCCTAGCCATCTCCCCATAGAGGTCCTTGCCTCGGTTGAGCAGAGCAGCTTTCTTACGCCGCACAACCGGAGTAAAACCATCCTCTATACCATGTGCAGCATTGTACTCCTTCTGCTCCATATCGAACTGCTGCTTAGCCTCGGCCAGCAACCGAGCTTCTCTCAGCACCCTCTGGCGCTCTGCCTCTAACCCGGCCACCGTATGCTCCACACTTGCCTCTACTGCGAGTGGCCGAGCTAACCTATCAACGATAGCTTCTAAGGGAACTTCTTCCCTTGGCATGCCCAACTGCTCATTCTGACTAGGTTTCTCGTACGGAAACTTCGCCGTCCGACCTGATTTCTCAGGCAGCGCGGTTGGCGTCGCCTCCACCTCGGCTAGCGCGACCTTGCCAGCATCTGCCTTGCTAGCTGCAGGCCTGGTACCAGCCATCATCACCTCCACACACCTCGGAGGGCGAGTGACACGCCGACCCAAAGCCGCCAGGAGAGGAGTTTCGTCGTCCACGAGCACCTGCTCCGGGTACTCGCGAACCACCTCGACAGCAACGTAAGTGGGGAAGCTGCCGAGCATCATGAGGAACCATCGGTGGGGAAAGGCTTGCCGGCGAAGCACCCCGCATTGTCGCTCACAAAGGCGAACTCGCCAATCTTGGTAACAAGGCCAGAAAGAACACACCCAGAGGAGCCCGTCCGGATGGAAACTCCACCCAACGCCTCAATCTGCCCCACGGTGGGCGCCAACTGTCGTGGTGGGATCACGGCAGATGCCATGGGTATGGCTTAGTTGGGGCCGAACGGTCGTTGGGGGAATCCGGGGAGGGTTTATGCACTCAAGACGTGCACAAGCAAGAACATGCAAGAAACCACAAGAACATGAACAAGAAACCAAGAAAGCCAAGAACACAAAAGACACCACGATGTACCCAGGTTCGGGGCCTTCGTGAGGAAGTAAAACCCCTACTCCTGCCTTGCCTCTCTCAATATATCAGTGTGGTTCTCAGTACAAGGTGCTCCTCGAGCTGTATGTTGCTACCAAAGTGAGAGCTCGAGGTAGAAGGTGAAACTACGAAGGGGGAAATGAGCTAGGGTTTGTGCCTCTCTCTCTCTGGAGGTAGAGAAGCCGCATATATACACAGGCCGAAGTACATTTTTACCCCTGCCTACAACTGACAATGGCATGGCCAAAAGGTAGAAGACAAGCCTCTGCCTCCTGCCAGCCCAACGGCCGGACTGTCAGGCCAGCCAGGCCTAGCTTTCCTCTTGGTCATACTTCAGTAGCCTGCCGAGGTCTAGCCTGTAGACCTTTCCCGAAATGGCCAAGTCAGCTCCTAGGCCCCCGAGCTTCCGGGAATCCCGTGGACGGACCTCGCCGTCCTCTGAAGCCTCGGGCTACGAGCTCTGCGGCACCCGTGACCTCTCTGACATGCCTCGATCCTTGCTGCCAACCTCGGATAACACTCCTGATCATACCTCGGTAGAGAATATCTTATTCCTGTGGTAGCTAGCTGACTGCCCGAGGTTGATACCTCGGAGGATATACCTCGGAAAGTATACCTCGGACGTACACCTTACGTCGGATGACGCCTCCTGCGTCCTTGCTCAATCGTTCCCTCGGACAGCTTACTGCCTTAACCTTACATGTCTTTACCTCATCATTACCCTACCCGGGGGTAACCCCCGACA